>VWZZ01005315.1:669414-807747 GCA_013399095.1 Psophia crepitans | reverse complement strand
TACTGCAGCCAGCTCTGGAGTCCCTGGTACAAGAAAGACATTGAGCTGTTGGAGTGAGTCCAGAGGAGGGCCATGAAAACAATGAGAGCATTGTGAAGCACCTCTCCCATGAATACAGGCTGAGTGAATTGGTGGTGTTCAGCCTGGAGAAGAGAAGGCTCCGGGGAATGCTTATAGCAGCCTTTCAGTACCTGAAGGGAACCTTCAAGAAAGCTGGAGAGGGACTGTTTACAAGGGCTGTAGTAATAGGACAAGGGATAATGGCCTTAAGCTGAAGGAGATTAATGAAACACTGGAGCAGGTTGCCCAGAAAAGCTGTGGAGGCCCCATCCCTGGCAGTGTTCAAGGCCAGGTTGGATGGAACTTTGGGCAACTTGGTCTAGTATAGGGTGTCCCTGCCCATGGCAGGGAGGTTGGAACTGGATGACCTTTGAGTTCCCTTCCAGGAGCTCAGGCCATTCTATGATTCTGCGTTGTTTAGAGATGTCCCTTTCTGACTATTTATATTCTTAGTACAGAGAATGTAACATGCCTGTATGTCTTGACCAGAAGGTTTGGAGAATGTCTTTGTGCTTATCTGTTAGTTAAGGGAATTTGCTGGTCTGTCTCACACAGGGTACTTAAATTTGCAGTGCCTCTAAGTGCCATCTTTTCCTCAAAGCAGGGCACATTTTCTGTCTTACTGTAGCGTGGAGATTTGCAGTCTTTGTTCTTACCTAAGTTTTAGAATTAGTTATTTTTGCTGGTTTCTTCAACAGAAGCTATATCAAATTGCTTGGATTTTCTAGAGGATCTTTGTAGTTCCATATCCTGTGTTGTGACACGCTGCTTTTTTAGAAGTAGTACAATATCTCTTGGATAGAGTAGGGTGAAATTTTTTCTGTTCTCACTGAGCTGCTTTCATGCTGGTACTTAAGAATAAAATTTCTGATCCCTGATGCTGTCAGAAGTAGTTTGGGGTGATACGGGATATGGATTTTTTGGTAGTGTGACATCTTAAGAATTACCAATAATCATTCTTTGTAGTGTAGACATACACATGACACTGACAAGCAACTTCCATTCCATAAAGAGTCCTGTAACGAATCCTGATAGTGAGATTTGATACAGTTTTCTTACCTAATACTCTTTAGTTCATTTAATTTTAAACCTGAGGACAACTATTTAACATAGCAACAGGAAGCAGGTTCCCTCATCTTTATGTCATCTTTTAAATTCAAATGTTATTTAATAGTTTTTGGAGGAAATGTCAACAGTGCAGGCATATTAAAATTAAACTTCAAATTATTTTCTTGTTGCTAAATTTATACTTCAGATTTCTTTAGGAAGCAGAATGGGATAGGAGAAAAAAAAATCTTTTTTTTGAAGTAGGTTATTTTAAGTGGAATTTTAAAATTTTGTACAGCCTACTTAGAACAAAAAATGCTGATTAATAGGTTCATCTGAAGTTTCAGAAATGTAGGAGTTTGTCAAAATGGGCTTAATGAAGTGTATACTTCAGATTCTTGTGGACGCAATACCACTCGTTAGTGTTTCAGAAGTGGATTATTTTCCAGCTTCCTTCAATGAACTACTCCCAAAGAAGTGTATAAAATATTATACTGCTAGGAAAAGTGGACATATGTTATTTTTATGGAAAATAAGTTTAATTTATAAATTGACAGTCACAACTGTGCTTGGAGTTATAAACACACCTGCATTCTGCATTGCTTTTAGAAAAGCTCGCACGGCTGAGCTATTAAGAGGTTTTTTTAGTTAATCTTTATTAAATTTCTAGTTTGTCTTTACACTTTCAACTGCACTTATGGCTTTTGTGACACACCCACATTTTATCAATAGTACTTTTCCATTTTTTGCATAACTTCTGGTGCAACTTCTGACATGTTGTTAATTCCAAGTTGTCCTGTTGCCCTCCCCTGTAACTCTGGTGTGTTGTCATCTTATTCCTGAGTAACACCTGCAAGATAGCGAATGACTTATAGCCCCCAATAATGGGGCTAGGGTTTACATTAAGGTATTTAACTCTTCTATATATTGATTTTTAGGGTGATGACACACCTGTGGTATGTAGAGTAGATGTTATAAGTCTTGAATGATTCCACTGTTTCGAAGAAAATAGAAGACAATTTAAGTTGGCCAGCAGCACCTCTCATTTGTTTCTTGTTCGTGCATGGAGTGAGTGAGTGTGTCAGCCTGCATGAGGATGGTGTGTGGGTAAATACAGCGCATATTCTAAAGAGAAGAATCCTCCCAGCCTAAAGTAAGTTTAGTAGCATGAGGAATTACGTGAGGTTTCATAAAGCGAATTGGAAAAAAATGTGTTACACCTGTAAGATAAATTTTTGTTTGTACTTCTGGGTTCTGTTTGAGGAGTGGAATGTCTTACGTGGATTCCACCACACTGAGCAAATGGGTGCAAGTGTCACACAAAGAAAATTGTCGTGTTGGTATATAATGGAGAAAATAACCAGTTATGAAACTCATCCAGTTTCAGTAACTGGTGCTATGTCTTCGTTGGTGGTTGCTGTATTCACAGGTTGGTTGGCGAGCTGTGTGTTTGATTGCTGTTGGAAAAACCTCTGTCAACAGTTAAAACTTCTAGAGGTTTCTGCTTCTGTGCAGTCCTGCTCGTGTTGTCCTGACCTGTGTGGTCCTGGTGCTGGAACGGACTCCACATTTCTAGAGTGCCGTGATCAGGTCAGGAGTATATACATGCTTGGCACCTCTCTGGGTAAAGAAAAAATAAGTGAGGCTAAGCAGGATATTACCTATTAAGGAATGAGTCCTTTGCTTTGGCATGCTCTCTCTGTGTTTAGGCTTCTCCAAAGCTATGTGCTATAAGGAGGGAGTAGAGTAAGAGTAATTGTTGCCAAGGCGGATTTCTGGAAAATGTACACAAATAGTCTCTGATAATATATTAGCTGTACTATTAGCTAGTAGAGTAATGGGGCTACTACTGTGGTTTTCTTTAAGCAGTGGAGGGATTTGACCCTTGATTCTCTCTGAACATGTAACTGGTTTAGGGGTAAGTAACATGTACTTGGTGATAACTTGATTTAGCCTTATGAACCTGTATTTTAGAATATGAGAAGTGGAACAAAGGAAGTTGACTACTTTTAAATAGGTCCAAACCGGAGATGTTAATTGTAAACTAGTTTTCTGATGACAAATCTGATGGAATCAATTTAAAATGACGAACCAGGTTTTCTCAGAAGAGTGAAAGAAAGGTGTGAGGAAATACTTGCAGATGGGTACAGTTTGGGAAAATGCTCTTCAGGTAACTTCACATCCCAGCGTGTGCCTGGAGTGTCACAGTACCAGCAAAGCCACGGTCACATTGGTTGCATAGAGGGCAGTGCAAGCTTGTGGATGGAACAGCGGACAGTAAGAAAGGGTAGTTGTGTGTTGGTGTCTGGAGAAGTTCAGCAGTACTGAATGTGTTGAGAGCTAGATCCAAAAAGAGGTTTTGGTGGCTCAGATTCTGCTTGTGGAAGAGAGGATTCAAAATTGTAACTGCTTTTTAATTTTATTTCTTGCACAACTAACTCTTGGGTGGAAATACAGGATAAAGCTAACAACTGTGAAACTAAGAGACCCATCTAGTTGTGCAGGTTGATTCTGAGACAGCTAGGCACTCTAGGCATGTTCGTAACATTAAACCCATGAATAGTCTTCTGGAGGTAAATGAAACTATGTCTGAAGATAAACATTTAATGTCTTTGCTCTGAGGGAGATGACTACTAATCTGTGTAATAACATGAAATTGTTACTTTTGTCTGTATGGTCTTTCCTACTGGCACCCTCATTTTTTTGATCTTAAGTTAGATAAGTTTGAGAAGAACTGTATTGTATGTGTGTGCAGTTCATAAAGCAAATGAGTTTTACTTAATGGTAATTCCTTTGGCCTCTAAATTATCACAGCATACAAGCATCAATATAGTAAAACAATTTATGGCAGGCAATAAATAATAGACCAAGGGGATCGAGAAAGTTTTCTGTATTTATACTCTTATTTCTTGTGTATTTGTAGGGATTTTTAAAACAGTCTTTTATACGGACAGTTGTATGTTAAGTAGCATTGGTTCTGGTATGTTTTAAACTCATGCTGTGTTAGAACTGGGTGATCCAACTACTGTGTGTGTCTAATCTGTGTGATTAAGTTAGATGTAGTAGCTCTCTGCTTCTTGTTTCAGCCAATGGGGACTAACAGAGGTGAGCCAAATCAGATCCTCCTTCTGTAACATGCTACCACAGGTAGTACTTCGTAAACAAAGAGTGTTGTCAGAAAGTGAGGAGTTAGGTATGCTGCCTCCTTCCAGCTTTTGGCTTATGATAGTATCTATACATGTTGAAATGCAAGCAATTAGTTTAACAACTTCAGTGTAAAATACAATTTGTTATGTTCTTAACGCCCTTGTTTGTTCTCTTTGTAATTAACAGCTGAACGTCTTTTTTTTTTTAAAAAAGAATACACCCCCCAAAAAATTGCTCAACTTAGTCATGCTGTTGTATTCTGTGATTTCCAGCATTGCATGTTATTTCAAATACATGAGTAATACGATTGAGGATGCCTTTTGCCTTTTGCCTAATGGAAGTAAGGGAACTCTCGTTCAGACTACGCATCGTGGATACATGTTCTTTCTCAGTGATTAATGTCAAAACTGCAAACACTTTAAACATGTTTTATTACTATAATTACATGTTGCTGATTAAGACTACTTATACTGCTATTGACCCAGCTGCAGAATTTCCACAGGAGATTGAAAGTTCCTGATGTTCAATTATATGCTCTGAAGGGCAGAGTAGGTGCCTTCTGTAATCAATGAATTATTTGAAAACTGTATAGTTCTTCACGGTTTTTATGCTCACTGTTTCTGCCAATGGTGAATGACAGGATTTTTCTCAGGGTCTGTATGATGTTTTGATGTCTGTATTAATGTAAACGTATTAAAGTCAATGATAAGCCGTAGTGTTTTCACTAGGAGGCTGAACTCATATTTGTGGTAGGAAATTAATCTGGTTTTAATTGCCCGTGAGTCTGGAGAATGTTCCTTTTTGTAAAGCCGATCTCACATAAATATAAATCAGTAACTGCCTGTTCTTTAATTATGTATTAGTGTATTGTACCTGCATACTAGATGAGAATATGAGCATCTCCAGTTACGGTGTATTGGAGGTCATTAAATCTTCTGTGCTCTATGAAGTTTACTAGCACTGCATTTCTAATTACTGAAAAATGTACTCTGTGTTGCTTGTTTTGGAGTGGCTGTGTTTAGCTGGAGGAAGACAATCACTTTATAAGGAACTCCATAGGGATTTTTGGCAATATGGAAAAAAAAGTGCTGTAAAAATTACGATTGAATTACGAAAGTGTTTTTTTAAAAAACCTATCGTTGTAAATAATTTTGAGACTTTTTATTATAAAATAAAAACTTGTATCAATTGCTTGAGGATATTTTTAATATTTCATAAATACATGGCTGAATTCTACCATAGTCCAAAAATATTGTATTAATTTCATGTAAAAGATGACTAATGTAACATGTTTTCTCAGTAGCAGTGTCTCTTCTTGCCACTTGATGTTTTCCCTCTTCAGACAGAGATTATTTCTGATAAAAGTAATGTAAAATTTGTAGAAAGGATGCTGAAATATGTTGGGACCAAGTGATTTGCAGAAATTTTTTATTGACTTTAGGTTGTCAGCCGTAAGACTTAGGTGTACAAAAGCTTACCCCTGGGTATCAAGAACTGCATTCATAAATTGTAAGGATAAACTTTACTAATACTCTTGTTGCCATACTGCAAATATCGCTGTGATATAAAGTAGGAATTTGAGCCTGCACAGTTGCCTCTCTTTTTAAAAAGCATTGTAAACATGGCTGGTGGCCTGGAACATGATTTCAGGTGATATTTCAACTTAGCTCTCTCTTCATATATCCATTTATGTGGTTTGTTTGGATACTAGTGCATCTTGAGATGACTGGAACAAGTCATCAACACAATATTAATTATCACATATGCAAAAATAGCATAATATTATGATGGGCCAAATCTTTTAAGGCAAAATATTAGCAGACATAATTAGCATCCAGTGCAAGATATGGGTCATCAGCCAAGTTCTGGAGGTACCAGAATTCGCTTGGCTCTTAGGGCATGCTAGTCTACGGCACAATGTTTTGTTGCTGCAGACAGTCCCTTGACAGCACTGGTCTGTGCTTCTAAGTAGAATTTCTCTTTTTATAACATTTTATAACATTTATTTTACCTCTTAGTGCCTAAAGGAGGCATTATCAACATGGCGTGTGACATGTCTCTCGTGGGGAAACAAATACTACTTTAAAGGTTGACATGAACTGGTGTCATAAGGGTATAAATCTGTGCCCAGTTGCTTAAACTCTTCTAATGATGTGTTCTACTCATCAACTGAACCATTTGCAAATAGAAAAGCATCTAAATTACAGGCTACCTTTAGCAACTCCGTGTACCGCATGCCCTTCCAGTATCGTACTGAACTGTTCATATCCTGAGCAGGAAGCAAGAAGTCGGCAGGTATGACCTTTTCAAAGAAGTTGGGATCCTAGAGCTGAAGTCAAGTAGCCTGGGTTCGCTAGTACCTAAAGGAAAGCAGGTAATACGTTGTGTTTTACTGAACATGCCCTAAGCCCACGGTTTTTAAGCACTGCTGTGTTTGAGACAAAAGACACATAATATAGCGGAGCTGGAGGACAATGTTGTGCATTAACCCTGTTGAGTTAGAAATACGAACAGTCTGATTTTACTTTACAAACATTATTATTTTTAAAAAAGTGAAGAGAGATAGCTATAGAATATATAATGTTTCATTTGCAAGTCAGCTGAGCCTTAGTATCCTAAAGAACAGAATTACTTCTGTTAATCATATTGATTTCCTTCTGTCTAATTCCATGGAGAGTGTGCGTGTTAAAAGATAAAAATGCCCCAAAGCGCTTCAATTTTGCACAGTTGAAATAATTGGCAATGAAAAATGAAAGCACTGAGATGGCAGGACAAGTATTGTAGTTTTTTTCTGAATGCATACTATGAGAAGGACTTCAGTTACGTGATACCATTGTTCAGTGTTTAGATGTGCACCACGTGTTTGTGAAACCACCGTAGTGGCACGGATTTGTCTGCAGAGGGAGTAGGGGGAATCCTATGGTTGGGGGTTTTTGTCTTTTTTCCTTAAACCTTTCTTATGAAATAGAACTTCCGTGATACACTTTGTAGAAAACACAGTGCCTCATGATGCTTGGGGGCTAACCTTTCCTAAGAGATCACAAATGCCATGTTACTTTGGGTTTCTGTGTATATCGTTAAAACTTTCACCTTTGGATGGCGAGTTTCAGAAACCTGTTTTTAATAGGGTCAGACGTGTGTTACAAAGAGTGAAATTAAGGAGTAGCTCAGAGGAGAGAACTTGGTGAGTTGATTATTGGAAAAAAATGTTAATAAGCTTATTGCATGAATAATGTTAAAAACAAATGGGCGATTATTCTCAGATTACTGTCTTTTGACTTCTATAAGAATAATAATGTATTTGAAATGTATTTGGAAGTATTTAACTCTGAAATATCCATTGCTTAATCAGTAGGGAATACTATATGAAATAATACTACCAAGCAAAAACTATTTAAAGAGTTTGGATGAGTAGATTTTTTTGATGCCAAAGGTAAGTTACTCTTGACAATGACTCTTACTCATAATGTACTTGAATTGGTAGCTGTGCACGATTTATGATCTTGTATTTGTGCTTCAGCTACAGGTGAACAATAAAAAGACGTTATTTTTCAAGGAGATTTTTTTTCTTCTGGAGAATGTGGTGGGGTTGGTTTGTTTTATTGGGTTTTTTGGTGTGTTTTTATTTATTACTGTGGTATGCTCAAAACCAAATTGAGCATATATTTAAGTTATTGTCATATAATGGTATGATTAGCAGAAGGACTGTTATCAATAATTATTATTTATAATGTTACAAAGTTAGATTAATATCTAGTGATAGGAGAACGTTTGTGAGATTTCTACATACTGTAGGTTTTTAAGCATGTTATTCTGATCAGAGTTGTAAGTTGAGTCCAGCCATGAACTTCAGTTGACAGGAAAAAGACTCCATATGTCTTTCAGACGAAAAGTGATCCTACTTCCATTAGTCTCTTCTAAACAGATTGTTTGTTACCGTAATAAGATGTTCCCAAGTCAACACCGACATTTTGGATTGTTCTCTGTAACTGAGCTGGTGTAAGTGACTTTACTCGTGTGTGGCTTTGCAGTGGCACTGCAATTAATAGGTTTGGGGTTTTGTTTGTAAAGGTTGATTTTAAATAAGTTTTTAAGGAACATTTTTCATTTCTCTCACATAAATATGTTCACAGTGACCTAAAAGAAATAGTTTAAATTTCCTTTTGAACTATATTCTTTTCTTTGCACACAATGACCAGCTTAATTTGTTCAGAAATAATTGTAAGAAAAAATGCAAAATAATACCTGAAATAAACTCTGTGTAAAGAGATTTGAAATTCCTTCCTTTTTGTCTTGGACAAACTTAGACCTCAACAGTACCTTTTAAATTATTACAATATTAAAAGTTTAGCTTCCTGCTGCTTATTATAATTTCCTGGACTGTGCTGTTCAGAATGTCTATTAAAAAAAGACAGTCCTAAATTTCAATTTTCTTTATCATTATATTTGGTCATAAATGTGATCTGTCAAAACTACTCCAACAGAAGTTGACATGTGGCTTCAAAAGTGATGAGGTGCAGGACGAAGTTTTTCTTCATGTACCTCAAATAGCGTCTTTGAATGTCATCTAAGTTTTGCTGTACTTTGCAAAAACTAATCTTAAAATTTATTGGAGAAAGGTTGCAGTCCACATAGGAAAGATGACACAGTGGTTGTTTGTTTTAGCATAAAAAATATTTACAAAATGTATCTAGTGGATTAAAGGCAAGTGCTGTAAGAAGTGTGAATGTTGAATATGCGATAAGTGTTTAGGAGAAATGTTTTTCTGTAATGTAAAAAAATAAAAAAAGAATACAAAAATACAGTTAGCTTGCGTTTTTAATTACTGTATTCAGCATATCAAACTATATATTTACATGAGAACCGTATGGGATATTTTCTACTGCCATAATTTGGTTAAAAATCAACAGTTTGTGGAAATCTTGATCGTAGGCTTGAGTTGTGCATGCTTAGGAGGTGACATGGAGAAAAAGGGTAGGAGAAACGTACTCTTTATGTCATGCTGGCGAGCAATTTCAGCAGCAAGTGAGCTTTGGATCAGATACTGATGGGGGGAAAAAACAACCCCAAACCCATCACTTTTGCTTTCTTCTAAAATACTTCTCTGCACAGAACAGTGTTTTTTTCTATTCATTCAGTTCCTTATGAAAACATCTGAATTAGAGCATAATATTATCTCAGAACAATAATTTTTTCTGTTGATTAACAATCACATTCTGTAACGAGTATGTGGTTTTGGCAGTGTGGGAATATTTTCAATTGCATTGGTGTCAGAAATAGCTTGGCTGGTTCATATGGAGCTAACTCCTTGCCATGCCAAGGCACTGGGGCTAACTAACATTGAGCGCTGCATGGTACAGGTTGGCCAGCTTCTGCTACCTGAATTCATGTTCATTGTATAGCGTAGAATGCATGTATGTACACAGTTTAGTGTTCATGAAACGAAAGCGTTAACTTCAGGTTTTGGAGATGATTGTAAATTAATTTGGACAAAATGGATTAGTATAATCATTCTTTATTGACTTAGAAAGCTAGCTTTATCTTTATGTATTATATACAATTACTGAACAGCACTTTTTAAATTGTTCATTGGTATGCATGTACCAATGTGAAAGGTAAGCTGTAAAGGCCCTCTGACCTTTATATATATCTATCTCCTGTATATTAAAAAAGAAAATCATAGTATTTTTCAGTTCTGAAAATTATGGGGTAATATATTGCTACGTGTTCTAACATAGGAAGTTTATTTCAATTAGAATAGATTTTTTTTTCTTTTTCTGAAGCCATTTTTGTTTCTCTATCCATTTGGACAAATATCTTTAAAATTAAGACACTTGAATATGCCCATAAATTCCTGGTTTGCTAAGGTGCATGGTAAACTCATATTAGTAAGCATTTTGTTGAAGTAAAAAAGTAGAATGGGAAAAAAAAAACCCCTCAACAATATACAAGTACTGATACTTTTTTACTGTATCCCAAAGAATGTCAAAATAGCCATTAAAAAGACCTAGATGAAATGTTTGTCACTTAATTCTGGTAAGTATTATAGATTTCAAAGCAGCAGAGCTTTTTCTCCTCTCTGGTCTCATTAACCAGATGTATTTTGGGGTGCAAAATACTTGCTTATGTACTGCACTTATAACTGGTCTTCTATTGAAATTCAGAAAATGAGTTGGAATAGGATGAGCCATATTTATTCTCATCAATTACAACTACTGGCAGGGAAGGAGACTGCAAATCAGAACAGTTCTCAGATTGATAAGTTTAAGTTGTTTCGATAAACACTAATTTTTTCAAATCTTAGTTCTCCCTGCTATTAGGTCTGTGTATTTATGCATGCACTAGCTGGATTCTTATTGATAGTCCGTGCAGGTCAGAACTGATACGTTTGCATCCGGAGGTGCCCGTTTGTTCTCCATGCATGTCAATCTTGACTTTTGTTATAATTCTGTGTAGAGGGTGGATCTGGAGTGAGCTGTGGTTTTGGAAAGGTTGCTGTCTGAAGGCAGTGTTTGGCACTGTCTCCTAATGTAGGTCCGTTTAGGAAGCTGAGCATTCTCAGTTCAGCCTGTTGGCTGGAATGTGATTTGAAGTCTCTCTGGTGGATTGCCATCCTCTTCTGTAGTAGAAATTCTGCTTCATGTTATGGCTTAACAGAATCACTACTGTTAGAAGTTTGGAATGAAATACATTAATGTTTGGATATATTTTTCTTTCAACTTCACTTTTTAGATTATACTTCTGATTAACGTTTTGTCTGTGTTTATTGGAACTATGGGTTCAGTGAGGTTGGTGTTAACGAAGGCGAGCACTGAGTGTTGATTTTCAATTTTGAGCTGGGGAATTTTAGGCTTTGCAGAAGGGAAGGAAAAGGCTAAGGAACTGTAGAAGAGACTCTGCCTTTTCCCACCGTGGACCTTAAAATATGTACCTAAACAATAGTCTCTGCTTTATTCAAAAAGCATTAATTGTTTTTTAAATGTCTATATTAATTCCTACCTTTGCAGTGGCTAGTCGTGAAAAATGTGGTAGTAAAAGCATACAGCAGATCAACTATTCCTTGGAAAAAAAACCCCGCTACTGCTAGAAAGATTCCTGTAGAATTCCTTGTCACTGCTCCCCACTTCAGCTCAGTTTGTTACTCTCCTTACGTGTATATGAAATAATTCAGTGTATTAAAATGGTAACCTGTAGCAAATTCAAGATGTTTGAGCAAGAGGTCAGATATATTTATACTTCAATGTACTTAGAGTTGATATTTGAAGAATAAAGCAGAGTGGAAAACAAGTTGTATTGTGACAATGAACAATTTCTGTTGTGAATAACAAGGAAATTCAGACAACAAGTTTAGAGACCATGACTCATCATAGAAACACCAGGAGAATGAAGAATTAAAAATTCTTTTAAT
The DNA here is from genome assembly GCA_013399095.1 of Psophia crepitans. Taxonomy (NCBI): domain Eukaryota; kingdom Metazoa; phylum Chordata; class Aves; order Gruiformes; family Psophiidae; genus Psophia; species Psophia crepitans. Next base: position 796,085 of record VWZZ01005315.1, on the reverse strand, counting down.
GTGTTGATTATTTTGTTTGTGATATTACTTTTCTGTTCCTGGGATTTTTTTTTTCCCCACAAAGCAATGGAATAGATACAAATAAAATAAGACTAAGTACTTAGGCATCTACCAGTAATGCCTGGTAGTGCAGTAATAAATTAAATATTTGTTGTTAGCCTTAACAAACAGCTAAGTTCAAAATACAAGCATACTAGTAGTTTCACCTTCTTTGCATTTACAAGAAAACATTTCAAATATGGAAGCTGTATTGTGACAAATGTTGACTTGTCATCCCACTACGATCAGTGAAAGCAAAGAGAAGCACTGTGACCTAGTCGTGATTGGCTTGGAATACACTAGTGGATGGTGGCTTTAGTATCATAGAAATAAGACATTGCTGACATCACATAACCATTTTATTTTTATGAACTTATTTTTCTTAGAATATCCAACATAGCAATAAGTCAAGAAAAGTTATTTCATGTTTGAGGTCTCAGTTTCATGAAGGAGTCTCTCTCCATTTTATTTCTCTTTCTTCGAGCAGTGGATATGAGGCATTTCTCCTAATAAACTGAAGCTCAGCAGCGTAGCTTCGATGCTGGGTAGTTGTTCTGCCTCTGTTTTTTGCAAAGTTTGTTTCAAATAAAGCAGTATTCTGGGGTTTGGGTTTTTTTGTCTAAAGTCTATAAAAAGTTGAAAGAGTGCATTTGCTTTCAAAACCACTGTTATGCAAGCAGTGAAAAGATACTAATTTTGTAATTGTTACTCTCTAACTTCTGATTTTTCTTCTGGAAGATGAAACGTGGAGGGTGAGGAACTGTTGGGACTGGAACTGTGATTCCAGCTATAGCAACAGGGGTCGTGGATGTATTTCCTTTCTCTACTTCCCACAGGAAGGTTCTGTGATTCTAGTTTATTATTCATGAAGCCCAGTTTTGAGTGGGAAGTCCCTCCATCAGGATGTGTCTCTGTTTAAATATTATATTCATATATAATACTGATACAGTTCTGGTGAAGTGTGTAGCTTTTCCAAGTTAATGTTTCTTCTGCTTGTATTTTCAGCTTTGCACTCATACTGTTTTCTGTCCTGAAAACAGCACTGCTCTTGGATGGCTTTTTTGCGTGTCAGGAAATATGTCCTTCCTATTAGCTAAAAGTGGTGACTAGTTAAGTAGGATTCTTTTCCTGTTTGGCTTACTAGTGAGTAATTTTCCTCTTCAAACCATTTTTGATTGCAAATGGCAGAGTTGAGTTACTTCTACATTGTATAGCGGTCATGCGTTGTGATACACGTTGTGTCGGTTTCTTTCCATGACTGGCCTGGTGTTCTGTCGGACTGACATGAGCTGTCTTTATCACCTCTGAAGTGATTTGCTCATGCTGTGTTTGATGGATCATATGAGCATTTAATTTGTGAGGAGGGTGCTCCAACAAATGTACTCTGAAGGGTATTGCAAAATGTTCAGCTCAGTACATTATCCTGCTATACTTGAGTGACCGCCACTTAAAGAAAAATTTCTTTAGACAAGAAGGAAAAAATGCCAACAACATGGTAGGAGAGCATCGGAGGAGAATAATTGTATAGTTGTCCCTTCTGTGAGTGCATATTAAGTCCTCAGAGGAAGTGTGAAACAGGGCTGGAGAAAGCAACTGCATTTTCCCAGAAAGGTTGATTTGAGATTGGGGATTTTTTGGGTGTGGGTTGTTTTTTTTGGTGGTGGTTTGTTTTTTGTAAATCAGTGAACTTGGGGTTAAGATGCTTCAGGTGGTAACACTTGCTAAAGGCAGACAGGATGGTCATTATCACTATAGTTTGGTGTTTTAATAGAAAAAAGTGGATTAACAGGGCTGAGAATTGAAGAAAAAAAATAATTATGCAGTGGAAAGCTTGCTGTTTTTAGAAGAAATTAATGTTATCTGTTGGAAAGAGCCATGGAGAATGCCTTATAGGTACTAGCTGATCACAGCATAACTATCTATAAGTGTGAGACAAGGTGAGACCCAGTTTGTCTAGGCCAAAAGGTAAACAGCAGAAATCTGTCATATGGTCAGTGATGGAAAGGAGGGACACTGCTCACGAAGTGCTAAGACTCGGGACAGAAGACTGTTGGGCATAGTACTTCAGGTACTTTATTCCAACTCAGTATATCTTGGATATTTTGTACAATTTGCTGAAGTCTTTCTTTTTCATGCTTTGTGCAATCTGTCAAAGTCGTCTTTGAGACTATGTCAGGGTTGCAAGAAAAAGAAAAAACATTCTGTGAAGGATCAGCTGATCACCATAAAGTGCTTGAAAGACTTAAAGTTAGTAATGGAAAATAAAGTTGTACATGTAAAAGATCAAATTACTTCAAGAAATTGGTAAAATTCTTGCCTTAAAAACAAAAAAAAGAGTAAAAATTACTGGAACTAGAGAGAACTTGTATTTTAAATAGTTTTTAAATAGGTCTTATGCAGTTTCAATTTATGTAATGTTTGACTTCTAATTTTGTATAAATTCTTCAATTTAATTTTTTTACACAGTAAAGTAAAGCTAATTGCAAAGGGTATCAAGTATTGTGGAGTAAACTTTATTAGATGCGAAACATAATCATAAGCAGAATTACAGATGACTTCAGTCATAGTAAAATGAAATGCTGAAAAGGTTTATTAGGAGATGGCTTGTCAGTGAAAAGTCCTGTATACAAAAACAAGGAAGATGAACTCTTTGTATCTCTATAACCATCTTGGAGCTAGTTGTAAAATGAGGGCTATAAAGTTTTTGTTTGTTGCTATCTGTATGTCATGAAAGAGCCAAATGGTTTCTAAAACTTACAGTCACAAACTGATTATAAAATTCCCGAGGGGAACTCTGATGGGGCTATCATAACTTAACAATGGAACGGTGAGTCACTGCAGGAGGAATTAATGTAATAATCTTTTCCGGTATTTATAGGACCAGGAGGATAAAATGTCATTTAATTTTATTTGATTAAAAACTACTAGGCAAGAGAGAAAGAGGAAGAAAAAATGAAGAATCTTGCTTTTATTTCAGGCATGAAAGATGAATGGACTATATAAAAAGCATAGTATGAAGCAGTATAGTGATTAATTTTAAATCTGATTAATGCTCCAAAATAGTTATGTTAATAAAATTATTTTATGTTGTTTTTTAAGGTGATTTTTTTGTTTGTTTCTATATGTAAAGTGTTGCTTTTGAGTGGAACAGCTAGATTGAGGCATCTGTATGAGTTCTTGCTTGCTAGTTCAGGCATATGTATTTATGCAGTTCAAAGATTATCTGGGGATGGTCTTTATTTACAGTAAGTTATGCCAAAATGTATTTAACGTAGCCCTAATTAGGTTTGCTAGGATGTCAAAAATGCTTTAGCCTACTCCATCAATGCTGGTGCTGCAGTATTTTATCCAGGACTGTGTAGTTAGTCCTGTGGTCACTTCTGCTTGCATCAGAGCTGTGTCCTCTTCTATGTAGTGCTCCCAGTTTAAAGATCATGTAACAGTTGTCTACTGTTGTTTCAAGGTTTGGTTGGTTTGTGTTGGTTCTTTCAGAAAAGGCAGTATGATTTGGTGACCATGTGTTTATTCACAGTAAATGTGTGCATGAATTACTAACTAAAGCTTTTAGATGCTGTCACAATAATGAGACCTTGTCACTATGTCATGGGGGAATGATCCTTACCCTTTCTCTTCTCTCCTTTGCACTGCTAGTATTAATTTTTAGTTTATTTAAAAGATCTTCTGTATGGTTGATTAATATTCAGCATGTATAAGGGGTTTATCAAGCTTAAAGTTTATCTGATTTAAAATTACTGAAAGCAGAGGCAGATGTGTATGAGGAAAAGTGAGACTGTTAAACAAAATAACAAATATGAGTATTCTTGAATGAGCCACAAGAGCATTTATATAGTATGGATGTTATATCCTCTGTAATGTAACTTTGTCTTGTACTGCTTACAAAAAAAATCTGTGTCAGTTCTTTATTTCTGCGTATGAATGGTGCAATTTAATATTGGATGATGAGCCAACTAAATTTTTTTCCCTCCATGAACTTTGTAAAACATAGGAAAGTTCTGCTTCTAGAGTATAGGCTTAGGACGCATGATGGTATAACACAGACATTAAATCATGACAACCTAAACATCTTAAAGGATCATAAATTTCACTTTTAGCCACTGTAGAGTTGTATTAGTCTCATAAATATTCAGTTTTATTATTACGGGATTTCCACTATAAAGCCTTTGTGTTTTCTAAAAATTGGTTCTGGAAAAATGTTTGGGTCTGTCTTCATTGCCTTTGAATTTCTGTCTCGGTCTAAAGGGATTTTATTGTTGAATCTTTACTCTTTCAAGAGGTAAGTTACAAAATTTCCCTTATAAAGGTGCTTACCTTTGGGATGTATAATTTTTTAAATAAGTTTAGTTCACATTAATTTCTATTTAATATGGTTGTGCCTGATAAGTGGCCTTCAAAAACTGTTTCACATAAAATAAAATTGAGAAGTGTAAAAATCCCAGGCATTCATATTGAAGGATATGGAGAATTTGTTCCCCTGTTTAGCTTGTATGGAGTCTGATCTTTTTTGTGATTTGAGTTAAATCAACTGGAGAGGAAAGAGTTATGGGAATTCAGAGATGCAGAAACTATGCTGTTCAGTTGCATTTTTAATTTGGTTTAAATACACTGTCATAAAACAATCTGTCCCTTTCTAAGCTCCAGTATGTTTTCCTTAAAGTATGGAATTATAGATACTTTCTTAGTAATTCAAAAAGGAAGCATTTCCTAAGTGGAATTGCGGTCACACAACCTCTCCATTGCTAAGGGAATAACTAGTCAACAAGCTAGGTCTTGACTTTTAGGTAGCAAAGTACTGGTGCTTGCAGGCCAAAGGAGGAAGGCGCATGGGGCAGCTTCTAGAAACAGTGCTGCTGTTATACAGGTAAATAAAGGTTCAAACCATTAAGCATTAAGTTCTACCCAATCTTCTTGTGTTAGTGGAATCGTAGAGCCCAACCCGCTTTGGTTCAGGGTGGCTGGCTGTGTTGCAAGTCATTGCTCCTGAGACTTCCCTAAGAAACGAAGCCTCCTGGTCAGCCTGCTGGTCAAATGGACTCTGACTACAGCCATCAGGAGAGCAGTGTTCACTTTTCCAGCATCTTTAAAGCTGGTAAGGGACTGTTTATTAGGGAATGTAGTGACAGGACAAGGGGTAATGGGTTTAAACTAAAAGAGGGGAGATTTAGGTGTGACGTTGGGAAGAAAATCTTTACTGTGAGGGTGGTGAGGCCCTGGAACAGGTTGTCCAAAGAAATTGTGGAGGCCCCATCCCTGGAAATGTTCAAGGCCAGGTTGGATGGGGCTCTGGGCAATCTGGTCTAGTTGTAGGGTCTCCCTGCCCATGGTGGGGTGGTTGGAACTAGATGATCCTTGTGGTCCCTTCCAACCCTAACCATTCTATGATTCTCAGCTGCCCTTCTGCTTCTTCCTTCCTTTTTCTCCTGTTGTGATGTGCTGCACACCAGTTGCTCAGTCTCCATTCTTTGCAGACAAACCATTTGCTCTAGACGTTCTCTTTTGTGAGGTGTCTGGGAGTTAACCAGCCTTTTGAAGTCACTTTATCTCTGTGTGAAATTTGATGACCCTATCAACCTTCTCAAGGATGAAATAGAAAATCTTTTTTTTTTATTTTGTGGGGGTTTTTTTGTGAAGTTTTTGATGGCATGACTGTGAAATTTCCATTTATTTTCAGGAAGTTTGAATTCTGAGATGCATGCTACAGGAATTTCAATGCCAAATTTTACTCAATTTGTGCTGAATCTGTACCTATGTATGTTTTGGAATGCGTTCGAAGTTCCTTGACTGTGTCGTCAGTTTTAGTCCAGAAGACTGGAGAAGATGGCTGTGTCTGCCTGGCATTACTGAAAATATTCCAGTCTTAGTTTGTGTGTCCAAAAAACCAGACAAGTTTTATATTCATGGGCAGTAAGTATTCCTCAGAAGCAAGGAAATATGTTATTTATCAAAAGGTGTAACTCAAGCCCATAGAGTATGTCTGATCAGCGTTTGAAGTGGGATTGCTGTTAAGGTGTGTATTCCTATGCTGGTTTGCATCTAATTAATGCATGTGGTGATGGTAGAGAAGATACAGCAGGACTGGCTTTCAGTGTATCTAAGCAAGCTAAATACATAGCTTTGTCCTTGCGGAATGAACCCGAAATCAATGGTACTGTGTCTTGAAAACTACTTCTGTGCTAGTTAGGTGAGTCCCAGTCAGGATATATATGTGCCTGTGCTGCCATCACACTTTGATCTGTGGTATAAAACTATGGTGGTTAATCGATACACAATATGTCACTTTTCCTTTTAGACATATTCTCACAAAGCAGATGGTGCTGATTGCTTCCTGTAATCCCACGTCCTATATATCTTTGTATTCATCAATTTGAGCAAGCCCAAAGCACTCAGACAAGTGCCTTCCTCTGAAGTCTGGATGTGAAGAGATGGGAAGCGTGTGAAGCTGCACCTGGTTGTACCAAATGATTGTCCTCTTGTTCTGGAAGGATTGCTGGGGGGGTAGGGGGTGGTCACAGCCCCTAAAAACAGATTACTCTGACGTGATTGCGATTCTGCACAAAATGTGACAATACTCCCAAAAAGGCATTGCGACTATATTGAGTGGTACCTTTTCCTCCAGCATGTGAGAGAAATGAACAAAAGCAGCTTTAAATTAACAGTTGGTTTGTCACTTCTCTTTTCTAAGGTCATGGTGTTGTCTTGTCTTAACAGTGTTTCCTTGATATGACGTTTGGAGCCGGAGGTCACACTACAGCTCTTCTAGAGAAAGCCAGCGACATTACAATATACGCCCTAGACAGGGACCCCACAGCTTATAAAATAGCTCGGCAGCTTTCAGAATCATACCCGTAAGTTGTCTTCTCCTGTATTAAATGTGATCGAGATAAGGTTGATGCTGGGGTATTATATACAGAATTTAATACGTTTTTATTGTTTTAATATTCATATTTTAATGACATATTGTGGAATAGCATTACATGCTGTGTGTAGCCTGTTAAGTAGGAGAGCCAATTAAATTGATTTATGAGTGTGTGCATGCAAGTTCTGAGGGTTTTGGAGTTAAATGCGTATTCTGTACCCTGTTATTTTTGAGTGTGCATCAAGTAACCAAATTTATATTTAAAAATTGATTTAAAGATTCAAGTGCTCTGCTTGCTTTGAGATGATCCTGGTGGCAGAGTTGTACAAAACCGTACATTTGTGGGAAATATTTCACAAAAAAGATGGAATAATACACTTCAATGAGGTAATTTTATAGATGTCTTATTAATATTTTAGTTTTAAAAATAAAAAAAAATTGTAAATCAGCATTACACTTGCTAAATATTTGGCCACTGGCTTCAGAAACTACTAAGCAATTTATTAAGCTACTATTTCTGTCTAAAGCTCACGCTTCAGTTTTCTTTTCAGAGTGTGCTGAACTTGCTAAATGAACAATTGCTAAATGCAAATTTTGAGATTTTTTAGTTATGCAAAAATTCTTGTTCCTTTATTCTATTCAAGGAACAGCCCAGTGAGAGTACAAGTACATTCATGCAAAAGTGTGCAATATGTAGAGTGGAATATGAGCTTTTCAGAAAGTGCTATTGTTTAAATTTGACCAAGAAGTGAAAATATGTAGATACAAAATTAAATAATATGAAATAATTAATACTTAGGAAATTTAGGGAAAGTAGGAAGGAGAGGATACTTACTGTCACGTTGAACATGTTAAAGCGTTTATTTCAAAAGAGCTTTTAAGGGAGGAACAGTACATCTTTCCAATAAGAAGAAAACTGAGAAACTGATAAAGAAACACCTGATTGTTCAGTCATGTTTCCCTATATAAAAAGGAGGTCTGAGCAGCAGTGCAGAATGTATTCTTTACCTTTTCTAAATAAAAGGTTTTAATCAATACAGTATTACAGCTGATGTAACTTACTATAGTTTTATAAACAGAGGAGGTCTAGGTCTTCTTTTTGTTCATAGAATCATAATAAGCTTGGGTACTTGGACTCCAGACATGTGGTGTCCACCTTTACAGATGTGAGTTATCATTAGAATGAGGAGGATTTTTAAATAACGTAGTGTTAAGTTAGTGAAAAGTCTTAATCACTGAAAGATGACTGCATGCCATTTGAATACGGATTGTAAGATACAGAGCAGTGTTATTTGTTTTGGCGTTTTCCTTCGTTTCCCATCTTTCCTGTTGGAAAGAACAGGTGGGTCCTTTTTCTGAAGGTAAATATATATTTTTTTCATAACAATTTATGTTGAAAATTAAGGTAATAGAATGCCCATATGTGGTATATGTGCTCATTATTAATCTGCTTTCCCTGGCAAGTCAGTTGTGTAAAGCATGGGTAAGTTAAAAGGGAGAGGGAGGAGGTCTAAGTATATAGCTTATGAATAACAGATAAAGCTAGGTTTTGCTTAGAAATCAGTTGTAAGTATAAAGGATTTACTGACGTTATGAGATATGGAGCCCTCATAAATGGAATTTTTTCTTTCAGTATTCATTAGAAGATGGTTGATCTAATGTTATGCAGTTTTATTGTCTATTTTCTGCACTGTGCTAGAAATCTTTTATCGTATTTTTATCAGTTTAATTCAAATCTTTTTTGGCATCAAAAGCTGAGGGAATTCATCCAGTTGACATCTTCATCTGGCCAGGTCTACTCTCAGGTAAAATAGTTCCCTGGTTCACCAGGGAGCCATGGAAATAGTTGTGCTATCTTAGAAGTGGCAAAGACAGTATGCAGTTGCAAGCTGAGAGAAATGTAGGGCTGTCCTTTCTGTAAGAAGCACAGGCGTGGATTTAACTGACTGAAGAGCCTGCAGGACAGAAGTATAAACTTCTCCATTGTTTTTCTGTTCTAGGGTTTTTTTTTACCTCTTCTGTTTAATATTGCTGTTTTGGGAGAGGTTATTTGACTTGCTGAAGTGTTTCACTTCCGTTGGAGTTGATGGCACAAGGGGGAGGAAGGGCTGTTACACAACTGTAACCAGTAAAATCTGATTCCCACTATGTCTGAAACTGTGAATGCAATGGACTAATTGAAAGTCAGACATCAGTTGAATTTTCTGTTGATATTTTGTTTCTACTTAAAACACAATATTGTACCTGTTTAATTGAGGATCTTAAATTCCAGTGCATCAACTACAGCTTGAGTCTTGTAGTAGTCCATCCTACCATAAAAAACTTGTAATTCTAAATATTCAGTGTTTGCTAGTGCTTATTTTGGTTATGTAACAATAATAATCTTAGGAAAATCGTGTATTTCCGACTGTTAGTCACTATGAGGCTCATTTGCAGTAGTCCATCCTACCATAAAAAACTAATGCTAAATATTCAGTGTTTGCTAGTGCTTATTCTGGTTAAGTAACATTAATAATCTTAGTAAAATCATATATTTCTGTTAGTCACTATGAGGCTCATTTTTAAGTAATCCTATATTTTAAGTCACTGAGTTACAAGATTATTAAAGCTGAAGTTGCAGAAATATCCCCAAAGATATGGTTGGAAGAGGAGATGAGGATGGCTAAATTAGGGAATTTTTCTATATTCAGAACTAATAGATGAAGTCCTCCTTGTACTTAACCAAAAGACAGCTGGAGTAATAAGTCATTGAATGAGAACACTGAGGAAAAATACATTTGTTATTTGTATTTTAAATGTGTCTCTTGTTCTTGGTCGTGATTTTGTCAGAACTAAAATCTGAAGAGGGTACATTTCCAACTGCAATTCTTGCATTCATTTAGCCCCTCTGTTTATTATTTTTATTTTTTAAAATATGTAGTGCTGCTTTAATAAGGAGAAAATGGGTCAGGGCCTGTTAGATATTCAGTGTGTGGGTGGGAATCCTTTGACGTGCTTTCTGGGGAAGCCTCTAACTTGGGAATTGCTGCTGAGAATCCAGGAGAACAAGATAAAATTCAGTCAGTAGCAATACATATTACAAGCAAACCCTTTCACACCCACTGAAAGGGAGAGGTTAGAGAGGTGGCTGAAATCTGGCAATTAACCAATATCATTGCAAGCTTTTAAGTATGAGAAACCTACGCAAAGCCTACGCAGAGGAGACAATATGTTCTTTGTAATTCTCTGAGCAGAATAAGAAATGGTGCCCCAAAAGTAAGGATAAATAGTATAAAATTCCTGATACAATGCAACTACCATTTTATTGTAGTTCTAAAGTAATTTTAAGGTGTGGTGTTTTTCCCACACAGAAAAAGTGGGATGGAACCATCAGCTGTACGTTGTACGTTCTAAGGAAAATAGAATTTATTTTGTTCAGTTCTAGGGAATACAGAACTTCTTTTTTCAGTTGCAATAACCTTATTTTAACCTTATTTTAAGTGCTTGTGAATTGTAAGTGAGTGTATTGTATATTGATGCTTTTGTTGCTATATGTTATTTACGTGGGCTACTATTTAACTTGACTGTAGTGCGTAAGATACGTGATTAACAGTGTGCAGTCAAGGCATATTCATTATGATGCTTTGACTATATATGTTAGTTACCTATAGCTTTATTCCTTTCTAAAGAAATCTCTGTCAACATCTGGCTGCATCTCAAGGGCAGGCAACATAGATAAATGGGTTACCTTAAATATGAGATGGAAAAATGCAGTTGAGAGCACTAAAAAGACCTTTAAATGCTGTTATAGCAATTGTGCTTTTCTGTCATTTTTGTTCCCCAAAAGGTTTATTTGGGTAACAAACCCAAATATGTTTCCTTGTAATCATTTAAGGAATAAAAATTCTTTCTCTTGTTGCTGAAGTTCCAGCTGTGCAGGTTTCAGAATGACTGAAAACCTGTGCTGGCCTTCATTAATACAGTCTGATCCTTCAGTACATCATGTTCCTTGTTCAAATTTGGGCCAGATTCAAAGTTACCCTGACATACAAAATACATGCAACAGTCTACTTTTAAAAATTGTTCTTCTTCCCTTTTTTACTTATGTTCTTTTATCACTTGGTCCTTCAGTGCTTTCCTAAAACCATGTTAACATTGGAAGGAAAGTCTGTGAATGTTTACAGGGACTTTAGGAAGGCCTTTGACACCGTTTCCCACAGCATTCTACTGGAGAAACTGGCTGCTCACAGCTTGGATGGGCATATACTTTGGGTAAAAACCTGTCTGGATGGCCAGGCCCAAAGAGTTGTGGTGGGCGTGGAGGTGCTGGAACATGTCCAAAGAAGGGCGATAAAGCTGGTGAAGGGTACAGAGAGCAAGTCTTATGAGGAGCAGCTGAGGAAACCGGTGTTATTAAGCCTGGGGAAAAGGAGGTTCAGGAGAAACCTTATCGCTTCCTACAGCTACCCAAAAGGAAGTTGAAGCAAGGTGGGTGTTACTCTCTTTTCCCAAGTAAAAAGTGATAGGATGAGAGGAAAGGTCTTCAAGTTGCGCCAGAGGAGGTTTAGATTGGATATTGGAAAATATTTCTTCACTAACAAGGTTGTCAATCGCTGGAACATGCTGCCCAGGGAAGTGGTTGAGTCACCATCCCTGGAAGTATTTAAAAGATGTGTAGATGTGGTGCTTAGGGACATGATTTAGTGGTGGACTTGGCAGTGCTAGGTTAATGGTTGGACTCAATGATCTTAAAGGTCGTTTCCAACCTAAATAATTATGTGGTTCTATGATTTCAGTGTCAGTCTTCTCTTACATAGCATAATTAATAGATTTTTCACTACCAACATCACATCACTTGAAACTGCAATTAAGTCTCTTTTGCGTGCATTTCTTGGTTTTCCTTTCTTTACAGACATAACGATTGTGTTTTAATTCATTGTATGGGCTGCAAGATCTTTACCAGTTACGGACTGTAGTCTAATAATTTCAAGTTCAGAGTGTGTTTCTATTAATTAGTGTTGTTGAGACAGATGAACACCTTCCTAGTGGTCCTCAGTATAAAGTTAAGTATCACAAACTCTCTACCCAAAACTGGCACATGACACTGGGATGTACCATAGCAGAAATATATTTGCAGTATATTACTGCAATTTCAGTATAAAAAAAACCTAATGAAAAAAAATTACAACCATTTCCATAAAAGGCACGTACTACAATGTTCAGTCTTCTTTAAGATATTCTTTGCTGTGTACTATTGTGTTTCTGTATTTTATACTCACGTGGTGCGTTGACCTTGGGTGGACGTCAGGTGCCCACCAAAGCTGCTCTATCACTGCCCTCCTCAGCTGGGTGGGAGGGAGAAAATATAACAAAAGGCTCGTGGGTACAGATAAGGGCAGGGAGAGATCACTCACCCATTACTGTTATGGGCAAAACACACACATTGAGAAAATTAATTTATTACCAATCAAATCAGAGTTGAATAATGAGAAATAAAAGCAAATCTTAAAACACCCTCCCCACCCCTTCCTTCTGCCCAGGCTCTTCACTCCTGACTTTACCTCCTCCCTTCCAACGGCACAGGGGAATGGGAAATGGGGGTTGTGGTCAGTTCATTGCATGTTGCCTCTGTTGCTGCATCTTCCTCAGGGGGAGGACTCCTCACACTCTTCCCCTGCTCCAGCATGTCCCCCACGAGCTTCTCCAACGTGAATACTTCCCACATGCTACAGTTCTTCACAAACTACTCCAGCGTGGGTCTCTCCTGCTGGGTGCAGTCCTTCAGGAGCAGACTGCTCCAGTGTGGGTCCCCCATGGGATCACAAGTCCTGCCAGCAAACCTGTTCCAGCATGGGTGGTTCTCTCCATGGCTCCACAGATCCTGACAGGAGCTTGCTCCAGTGTGGGCTTCCTACAGGGTTGGAACCTCCTGCAAGCATCCACCTACTGTGGCGTGGGATCATCCATGTGCTGCAGATGGATATCTGCTCCACCATGGACCTCCATGGGCTACAGAGGGACAGTCTGCTTCACCATGGTCTTCTCCATGGGCTGCAGGGGAATCTCTGCTCTGGTGTGTGAAGCACCTCTTCCCCTTCCTTCAGTGACCTGGGTGTCTGCAGGGTTGTTCTCACATCTTCTTACTCTTCTCTCCTGTCTGATGTTACACAGCAGGTTTCACGCTTCTTAAATATGTTATCCCGGAGGCACTACCACCATTGCTGATGGGCTCAGCCTTGGCCAGCAGCGGGTCCATCTTGGAGCCGGCTGACATTGACTCTGTCAGACATGAGGGAAGCTTCTAGCAACTTCTCATAGAAGCTACCCCTGTAGCCTCCCTGCTACCAAAACCTTGCCACAAAAACCCAATACATCTCAGCATCAAGTTCTTATATAACTGATGGTGTTAACTAGCTGAACTAAACCTTGCTGGGTTGTTTTCTTAATTTACTTAATATTCCTGGGGTAATTCTCGGAATTATTATTGCAGTCATATACTCGTGTTTACCAATAATACATCTCTGCCAAGGAACTGTGAAAGACAAGTTTATTGTTTTCGTTATTTTTCGTATTTTAGATCAGGGAGCTGAAATGGAGTGACTAACAAGCAATGTTGTGCTAAGATCAGTTCATTAATATTTGTTGGGTATTTCCTGGCTAAATCAAGAGATAACGGGAACCAGTGCTGATGTGTCTTCATCAGGACCATATTCTTAATCAGTCTTTTAGCAGAAATCTATTTATGTACAGAGAAAATAAATTTGTAACACTTGAAACAATTTATATCTGTATTTGCGTACTAAGACCAACTTCTGTGCATGTACATATACAGTGAGCAACTGCAGGTGCCTGCATGCCCACACCACTGTCCCCAGAGGTACCATCAACTCTTGGTATGTATTTTAATTGGGAGACAATAGCAAGAAGGTGGGAAAAACAAATTATAGTGTAAAAATGCACAGTAGAAACCAAGTACTTTACAGCGTAAAAATATGGTTTACTATAGTTACTTTTGAAAAAAAACTTCTGTTAAATGTGATTTTTGTAGAGGGAAAGTGCAGTGTGGAGTCTCTATGAAATTTTTGCATACTGTGCAGCACAGTTAAAAGAAGAGGCAAGGTTGGTTCATCTTCAGCAACAGTAGTCCATTTACTTGTTGTTGACTGGGGCTGAAAAGTTCCTTTGTGAAGTTCCTTGCGGTGGATTGACCCTGGCTGGATGCCAGGTGCCCACCAAGCTACTCTATCACTCCTTTCCTGAGCAGGAGAAAATGAGATGGAAAAAATACCTCATGGGTCAAGATAAAGGCAGTTTAATAAAGCAAAAAGCTGCATGCAGAAGCAAAGGAAAACAAAAGATTTATTCTCTACTTCCCATCAGCAGGTGGTGTCCAGATACTTTCCAGGATGCAGGGCTTCAGGATGTGTAACAGTTCCTCCAGAAGACAAATGTCATAAATAACAAATGCCCCTGCCCTCCTCCTTTTTCTAAGCTTGTATTGCTGAGCAGATGCCATATGGTATGGAATATCCCTTTGGTCAGTTTGGGTCAGCTGCCCTGGCTGTGTCCTTCCCAAGGTCTTGCCCACCCCCAGCCTACTGGTGAGGGGGAATGGCCAGCCTTGGTGGTGTGCCAGCCCTGCCCAGCAGCAGCCAAACACTGGTGTGTTACCAACACCTTTCTAAAGAGCACGGCACTGTGAGGGCTGCTGTGGGGAAAATTCACTCCATCTCAGCCACACCCAATATGCTCCTGTAACAAAGGTACAAGTATTTTTATAATTAATAACCGATTTTTACAGTTAATCATAGAGATCAGTAACGAGTAATGATTTAAAACAGGAAGGTGCTGTGGATTCTTACTATCCTGTGAGCATCAAAAGTGTTCCTGATGCTTTCCGTGGTCAGGGAGTTACCATCCTTGAGAGTGTGCATAACATGTTTTTGCTTAAGGAATAAAGGTATAGATTGAAGTTAGTTGCTGAGCAGTGAAATGTTTTCTGTGTAGTAGAGTCAGTCTTTTTATCTTTCTCTTTTGTGTTCTATTGATATTTTTCTGTATAGGATAGTGAGGTCTCTTCCAACCTTAATGATTCTATGATTCTATGATTTGAAAAAGAAGTATCAATGAGATTGTCACCCATGGAAAATAATGTAAGGCATAATTTAGAGAATACCTTACACCCATTTGATTTGTGTATCTGTTCATATAAGCAGAATGCATTTGTTTGGCCTAAACAGAGCACATTTCACACGGAAATAGTCACAGATATATGAAGAAGCATCCTCAAAATGTAGCATAATTGACGACCAGGTAAGCAAACAAAACCTCTTTAGAAAAGGAAGAAAAAAGATGCACAAATCACAGAGGTTGGAAGGGACCTCGAAAGATCATCTAGTCCAACCCCCCCTTGCCAAGGCAGGGCCACCTAGAGCACATCACTCAGGAACGTGTCCAGTCGAGTTTTGAATGTCTCCAGAGAAGGAGACTCCACAAGCTCTCTGGGCAGCCTGTTCCAGGGCTCTGTCACCCTCATGGTGAAAAAGTTTCTCCTTATGTTAACCTGGAACCTCCTGTGCTCCAGCTTGGACCCATTGCCCCTTGTCCTATCGCTTAATGAGACCGGTAAGAGCCTGGCTCCATCTTCCCGACGCTCACCCTTAACATATTTATAAACACTGATCCCCGTGTTTCTTTAAAACAATATGTAACACAGTATTGGAAGTTTGGGAAAATGTAGCTAGGAGAAAACAATGAAGATGGTAACATAAAAAGATGACAAATCTGAGTGTACTGGTTGAGCAGACAACCAGTCATCAGGTGTCAGCCTGAAGCCTGAGAAGATTAAATGAGTTGGATGCAACAGTTTGTCTCAATATCTTTAGATCTTCCCCCTGCAGTTTCAGTAGTGTCTGTCTGTTACTCAGGTGAAAGTGTATTTATCCAGTCTTTAAGATATAAAAGTCTGATTTTGCTTTTTCTGGAGAGCGAGGTAGGAAGCCTAAGGGAAGAAGCGAGTTTTATCTGAAATAGGGGAAAATTTTCTCTAGAATAAGTTGTCCAGCAGACGGTTCGAAGCATCCCTTTGATACAGTGGTGTTCTGCTGTGGCTCTTTGATCAGACTCAGCTTCCAGCATGTTTATTCCTTTCCTCAGAGGTATGTGTGAAAAAGCTCATACACCGCACCATACGGAGCGGGCATGCGTGTGAAGCTGAGTTGCGACCGTATCCATATATACATATACGGGAAAGGCTGAATGGGGTCCTAAACGGAGAATTTTCCTCAGTGCCAATATTGCCCATGCATGGGTCTGAAAACTGGTACTCAGTTCCAGTGGTGGGAGTTGTTAGCTACGGTGTGAATGGGAAGCCAGAGAACAGCGCTTGTATTACGTAGTCAGTAAGGGCAGGGCAGATTGCACTTTATATGGACTGAAGCAGGTGAATATGTATGTTTTGGAGGCTGGAGCAGAGTTTTTTCTGCTGAAGGTGTAGGATGCTAAGGTTTGAATTGATGAATGTGGTATCAATATCTGCTATCTTTCCATCACAGAATTCTTTTAGCACTGTATCATACCAGAGTTTGAATACTGAATGACAAGGAAAAGCTCCCTATCTGCTGAATTTAAACACCATAAATTTATCAAAATCATTTCAGAGCTCTAATATTTTCTGCTTCAGTTGCAATCAAATACTGTCCTGACGTGACTCTTACTTAACTTGCAAGATCGGTCTAGCTCTTGCATTGAGGTGGGATGGCTACAGGCCATTTCCAACATTAGTAGCTGAGTTTAAATTTCATATACCGGTTATATAAAAGAGAAGTCCTTATTTGCACTGTTTATATCTTAAAGGAGTAAGGTGTCTTTTAAGAACACAGCTATGCCCAGATACTGCCTCTATATATAATGACACTGATTCCAATGCATGTGGTTATGTTGACATTCCCACTGAAGCTTTTATTTAGCAATAGAAACATTTGGAGAAGGATTGAATGCTAACCAGTCTATCAAGACTCATTCTATCTACAAGTTTATATTAATCTTTTTTGTTAGATATATACTTATTTTATCTTGGCAAAATTGTGATGGTTATATTATTTAAATTATTTTTGATGTTATAAATTTGTGTGTTGTTTATTTTCCTATGTAACATCTCATGTGCCAGTGCTAGATTTAATGTAATTCCCTGTCAGATGAGTCAGGACAGCCCTTTTATGTGTTTCTGGTTGAGGAAAAGAAATTGCTGCCATTTGATCTGAGTAGTCTTGAGAGAAGCTGCATCTTCGTATTATTTTAATAGGAAGATCTTCAAAGAGATGTTGACCAATATGAAACCCTGAAAGAAGGTTTTGCAGTCATTGTATTTGTAACAATGGGGTGTTTATTTTCATGATTTTCTGCTAACATTATTGAGTCACTGTCCATTTCAATATTAAGTGAAAATTCAAGTTTTGTGAATGATTGATATTTATCAGTTTGGTAATTTTGGTTCAGGGCATTTCTCCCACAATATCAAAATCATTCTCATTGGGAAGGGATCTTAGGATGTCATCTAGTCCAGCCTCATGCTTCAGGCAGGTTCAGTAGGAACAATTTTAGACTGTAGATTGTAACCTGGTCTGAGTGGGTCATCTTGATTTCTTTTTTTTTTTCCCAAAGGCACAATAGGATTCTGAAATACATGTGCTTTCTGATCTTATTCTGGTATAGTACTGTAACATGAAATGGTAAATTTGTGCAGCACCATTCTCCAGCAGGCAGTAGTGAGCATCCTAAAAGACCCCTGGAGTCTTATCCTAAGCGATAGTGTTTCATATTGGTTTATATTACTTACAGAATTTAAATTAAAATTGAGATGCATCATTCTGTCATCTTGTTCAGAGTTTCTGCTGAGTGGATCCTGATTCAAAGCGTATAGGAAGTGATTCTGCTTCTGTGAGGTATTCCTGCTTCCCCATATTCCTTGTCATACTCTCTGTTCTAGGTACTGCTAGATCAGGCAGTCAGTATGATCATCTGCAGATGTATCTGAATCACCTTAGGCCTCTTTAGACAACTGAAGTATAGGCCGAGCAGTTTAATTACTTTCCAGTCTAAGAAACTACAGCTTTTAAACCACAGATAATGATCAAGAAAGGAAGAAACACTGTTGAATGTTGGTGTTCTTCCATCACGATTTTCCCATCAGTGTTTCTGTCAATACTTTAAAATGCTATAGAATGAGAGGACCTTCATTTGGGTTGATGAAGAGTGACAAGAAGCTTCTGAAATAAATGAAAAGAAACAAACAAAAGGCCCCTCTGTTTAAGGATATGGAGCTGAATGTGAGTGATTTGAACTTTTTTCAGTAAAATGTCCAGATCCTTAATTTATTTTTAAGGCCATTATATATATCTGCTAGGTCAACTTCATATAGAATGCAGTGCCAAGTGTTAATTTAACCAGCAGTAGTTTCAGACATGTCCATTATATTGGGGTTTTTTTTTTCATCTATATCGGTGTGCTATAAAAGCGCTCAGAACATCTTTAAAGTTTAATGTCATAGCTCTTACATACAGAGTGTTTCTGAGGACAGTTCTGTGAAGTTTAATTTAGGTTGCGGGGTGTTTTTTTCCAAAAAGGAAGAAATATATTTATTTTTTAAAGTAAATAATTACAATGCTGAAATAATTATTGAACTTATGTGATCCATAAGTGAGACATCAATTTTTCCTTTCAGACAGTTTTCCACCTTCTTGGCTTTGATGAGGAATTTTCTTATCGGTGTTTAGATGTCTTAAGCACTTTTATATTACTCTTCTAACCCTTTAATTACTCATGTATGTAATATTTTCTGTTTGTTGAACTCAAATTCTATTTTTAAATATTTTAAAATGTATGTGTCCAATATTTAGAAATACCTATTACAAACATTTAAAGTATTTTTTTTGGTGGATGAACAGTTTCCTTCTTGGTTTGTTTTTATTAGAGTAACAAGTTTGGTGTTTATAAAAATAATTAGCATTCCGTAAAGTAAACTGATAGAGTACTCCATTTTGGGGTTTTTTTGTAACAGCAAAACTCAAGATTTTGCTTTTTTTCAATGAGTGGAAGGGAAGATAACGTAGGTTCTAATCTGAAGTTTTTTGCACCTGATAGCTAGTTGTCTAGAGATAATTTGTCCTATTGAAGATGGTATCTTCATGTTTCTCAGCAACAGTTAGTATTTTAACTTGCTGTTTGTCAAGAGACATATATTTAGCTTATTTTTGTTCACATGTACGATAGGAAGCATTGAGGCGCTCTCCACAAAACAAGAGGACATAAACTGTATTGAAATACTCCTCCTTGTGTCAGACAATAAAGGCAAAAGTGTATTTCATCAGTCTGTAGATTATTATTTTTGAGTAGAAGATTCCAGCATTTTCATATGAAAATAATGATGATATAAATGTATGGACAAAAAGCTGCTTGTCACTTACTAAGAGAAGGTCAAGACTGAGTAGTATTTAAGCTAAACAGTTAACTAAATAAAACAAATAAAAGCTGATAGTCTGATTCATAATTTTATTTCTTCAAATTGATAAAAAGGAAATTAGGTAACTAAATGAAAATATTTGTCAACACATTTTTGTATCTGTATTGAGCTTCACTCTTAACTAAGTATGAAATACACAAATATAGAGTAGTTCAAATTATTTTCTTGATTGAGTCATTGTGCTTCAGATAATAGTATCTTACATACATTAGAATTATGCATATAAGTGACATAGACCATAAAAATGAATTACTTTGACTATGTAATTCTATTTTTTTCCCCTGTCATAATAATAAACATCATTTGTATTTTAATTTGATTTTGGCCTTTGTGACTCAGCTGTGCCAAGTGTTGTGCAGAATATTCAAAGGACTGGAAGTAAAATCAGACAGTTAATTGCTGGCTTTGTATTTGGATGCCTGAAAAATATAGCAATTTGGCTTGATCACGCAGCAAAGATTTGGATAGAGAGATTTTGGAGAATTTTTGTGTAAAAACCCTCAGTGGAGAAAGCGTGTAACGTGAAATAGAGGTTACCTGTGGCCTTGTCACCGCTGAATGGTGCAAATGTTGGAGACCAGTGCTGACTAGTAAGTGGCCTTGACTCTTCATGCACATGGATTTATAAGAAATAATAAAAATGTCATGTCTTAAGAGCAGAAACAATCTGTAATGTTGGTATTGTTTACTATACAGCCTTATACCGCTCATGAAAAGTTAGAGGCTGCTGAAACTTAGTTTTAAATATGAGTCAGGAAGACAGAACAAAATTCTTTCTGGTAATGATATTCAGGTTAGCCATTCACCTTCAGGGGCACCTGTGCCACCTGCTACTACCCTCACTTGGACTGAAGTGGGCTGGGAAGGGAGGATAAGAAACATTCCGTTCTGGCAGCCGTTGCATCCTTACCTCTGGAAAAGCACCTTTTTTTTTTTTTTTTAAATTCCAATGGCTACATGTGGACCTGAAAACCTGCACCTTTGCCTCTTGAAAGAAGCTCGGAACTGTTTCCTATGGAAGTGAGAGAGCAGCTGTTAAAAGCCAACTTTTCTGTTACCAGAGAAGGCCTAATCAACTTCCATGTTTTCTCTTCCCACCCAGACCTAAGACTTGAGCTGCATGCTATCGTATTTCCCGTCAGTTTAAGGTAGTAGCTCATCCTCCTTCATCTCATTCATAAGTACTAACTGTTCCTAATGCAGAGAGTCATTTGCCGCAAAAGACAAGGCAAAAATCCCACTTTGTGGTCTGAGCATCAGAATGAGTTTTGACTCATTACAATACAGTCTAGGATAAGGTGGAGTGATGTGTGAAGAAGTATGGAGGTGATTGTCTCCCTGTATTCAGCCCTGGTGAGGCCGCACCTCGAGTACTGTGTCCAGTTTTGGGCCCCTCACCACAAGAAAGACATCGAGGCCCTGGAGCGTGTCCAGAGAAGGGCAACGAAACTGGTGAAGGGGCAGGAGCACAGGTCTTATCAGGAGCGGCTCATGTTCGTGTTTAAAAAAAAAAAAAGAATCCCCATCTATGCTGTAAGTGTTAAGTAAGTTTATGATAAGTTGAAAATTATGTTTTTCAAACAGTAAATTCAGAGGTTTTTTTCTTGGAGGTTTTGGGGAAAATTTTTTAAGGTTCCTATGACAAGATTTACAGAAAAAGAATTGTGGTTCAAGGTTCAGTGCTTCTTAATAAGCATTGCTGTATTGGGAAGTAAAGCCCTTTTCTAAAGTAGCGTGTGGTCTTAGAAGGTTTTCTGTGCAGGTAAGAGGGGACTGGATATTTACATTTGACTTTAATTTGGAATTACCTGATTCAAAGAAAAAAGTGAAGTAGACCTTTTAGGTCATACTCTAAGTCAATAACATTCAGAATGAGGAACGCAGTTCTTAAACTAGTGGCTTTTCTTAATTTTTGGATTTAAGAAAAAATATTTTGTAGGATATTTTGTTTGTTCTTTCCTGCTGCAAAGCTCAATCCAGTCACATCCTGTTATAGGTTTAACACATCTCTAAAATGCTTTAGTCAAACTCTTTGAATATTTTAAGCTTGAATGACAACTTCAATAGAGCTTTATATGAAAAAATGTGCACCTTTTAACTAGAACCAGAATGTTCTCAGTGGTTTGGCTTTCTGACGTCTTTCTGTCCCATAATCAACTTTAAGAGGTACTGCAGGTGGCTTGAAGGTAGAGTGAGTTAACGATTAATAAGGATTTACGCAGCTTTTTGCGTCACTTTTTATTTCCAAATCATTTGCTAACAAGTCACCTAAGGGCTTAAAATCGACCAGTACAATAAACAGCAGGAGCCTGTAGTGCAATTGCTGCTGATGAACAAAGAAAATAAATTATAGGAGTCAAAATAAGTATTATTTTATTGGTTGCACTTGATAGTATAAAAATTAGTTTTATAGTAAGAAATACAAAGAATCAATCCAAATAATGATTTTTCTGTTGTAATTTTATGTAGAACCTAAACTTTTCTTTATATTTGATGCAGTGATTATTCAATTTATCAAATATTGTTGTATGGCTTTTTGTCAAGAACATTTGAGTCAAGTGGCTATCGGTCTTAATACATAATTTTTTTCTTTTTGTTATTCATAAGACTCTCTAGAGTTTGTCAGTACAGCAGTATTATATTATATCTTCAATTATTACAGAACTAAAAGAGCAAGAAAACCAGCCATTTCCAAG
This sequence comes from Psophia crepitans, assembly GCA_013399095.1. Lineage (NCBI taxonomy): Eukaryota > Metazoa > Chordata > Aves > Gruiformes > Psophiidae > Psophia > Psophia crepitans. The sequence continues at coordinate 773,977 of VWZZ01005315.1, read as the reverse complement.
GCCTTGCTGAAGATTTCTGTCTAAAGAATATAGTTCCTTATGTTCTTATATTCCATTTAAACCTCAGAATCCTTTCCGATAAGATTAAGTCTTTCATAAGTGTGTAACTAACGATAAGGAGTGCCTTCTAAAGAGAAAAAACTTAATTGAATGTGAAATGGTGGGGTATATTTCCTTTTCCTTTTTTAACCACAGCCCTCTCCAGGGTACTTGGTTGCACTCACTTATACATAGACAATTCCTGTTTTTCTGAACAAAACCTTGGCAAACTTTACTTCTCACTCCAAAATTTTCCTCACAAATTTAATGTAATAGTACTTATATAATTTGATTAACAAGTATTGAATTTTGCAATTGATGCTGAGTTTACTCCCTTGCTTCTACAGGCTCTTATAATGCTTAAGTCTTTTGTGCTGACAGTTTAGATTTAGTCTAGGTAACTTGTAAGTCTGTCACCAGCCTTTTCTAAGGGTGGGATTTCATGTATGTGACCTTTGATCCACAGTGCTGCAAGCTCTTTGAGTTTCCTTTTCTTTGGGAGATACGTGTAATGGTGTGAATGTCTTAATATTCTTGAACTAAACATTAGAAAACCTGTAGGTCAAAATGACAACTATCATTGTTCCTAAACTAGGCTGAAGTTAATGTGATTTCTTCACACTTTGTTCTGGAAATGCATATTCTCGTTCTGATTAATTTTAAAGGTCTTTGAAGGCTGCACAGTTATTGCAAGACTGGCTAATTTAAATGCTAAACCAGTAGGTATTTTGGGTTTATTTTTAGGTAAGAGAGAAGGGAAGAAGTCAAAACTATAGCAGTTAAATGTCCTCTGGTTTTAAACATTGTTTTTCTAAAATTGCCCTTGTGGCTCAAGCCAGCAGGTACATAAATTGTTAATGTGATGCATGTAGTGCGGTATACTAAATAAATTGAAAATGTCTATTAAAGTTTGCATGCTACATTTAGTACTTAAGAGTTTGGGTATGCAGTTTATATGAACACGTCACATCATCTGAATGTGTCCTGATGATACATGATGTGATTTTCTAGTGAAAACACATTTCAAATATATTTTCAATATGTTGAATAATTTGGTTTTGTATTAAGGGAATGTGTAGCAAAGGAAAACTACGTTCTTCCGGTGTTTTGCAAAAATGCTGAATATCGTTAGGAGTAAAACGAGTTTTTGTTAACTTGATTGGCTCACCTGTTTGAGACACGTCAACAGGATCTTTGATCGCGAGGTTTGTCTGTTCTTTGCTTATGCTACAGCTCATAATCATAAATTGAATGCTTTCCAGCAATTTCCTCTAGGAGCTTTCATTGTTAGTTTGTCTTTATCTCTCACAGATAAAGTCGTGTAGTATTCTGTTGCACTTCATGTTTATTGGAGGTTGGGAAAGGAGCATTAAACATGGGCTTATTACTATGTATTTGTGTGATTTCAGTGATCCTAGATTAATTTACACCAGAATTGGGCACTAATCTTCAGCACAAACAAAATCATACCTTTATTAGGCTTATTTATTTAGGTTCTTGCAAAGAACAATATTATTGTCAATCATGACACTTGTTCAAGAGTTTTAGGAGTCTTTTAGGTTCAACAGATCAAGAGCATCTTCCCCTACTTTCCTCTTGCTTGCTAAGAAAGCATTCTTTCCACAAATGCAGCACTCACATTAGCAGAGCCAAATCAGACTTTTAAGTCCTTGAGGTTTTAACTAGTATGAGGAGTTTGAAAGTAATTGAAAGACACTAAGGATTGCCACTTAGAAATGAAACAGCTAGACTTCACCTACCTAAGAAAATTACATCTTAGAAAACTAGGGTAGAATAGAAATTTCCAACAACACAAGTAATTAAAGAAGAAAAAGACAATACAGAAAACTGAATTTTATGTTAAACTTATCAAGATCTTCCCTCATTGCCCGAGTACTTAATCCTGAATCTGAAGTTAACCTTTCCCAGTTTTCTTTAAACTTGGTCTTTCAATTGGTTGTTCCAGTTTTTTAACTTTTCTGTATAAGCCATGAAAACAGTGCAAGGGGAGAGAGTGCTACTAAGTCCTCATTTCTTTACCAAGTTCTGATTTTCCCTTCTTGTTTACATTCTAAGGAACTCCTCATATTCTTTGTGTCTGGGCACTAGCATTGAGTGGTAAAGCAGAAAAAAAGTAACTTTATTCTTCTTAATGTTTCTTGGTTTTAAAAACAATTTACATGCTGTAGATAATCTTTTTTTTTCTTTTTTCTTTAAAGCATGCTGAAGATGTGGTGCTAACTTTATAAATTCCATAATTGGGAAAATTATTACTTTATAACAATTTAATGAAGATTGTAATGTTATTTTTTGCTCAGAGCATCAAATGAAGAACAAAATAAAACCTGAAACATTGAAACATGGAATAGGTTGCCTGGACAGACATGGATTTCATTTTATTGTTAATTTTAGCAGCAGTCCTTTAAATCTTCATATTATCTTTTTGTGCCCCCTGTCTCCTTACCCCAGTGAGGAAGCTAGAGATCAGTGAATTACCCTTTATATTTGGTACTGTCTTGTCTGTATCTTACTTAAAATTGGGTCAGACATCCTTCTCCCTCTCTTTGTATAGCATTAGAAGCTGTTACATAAAAGATGTAAAGAATTTTTTGAATTATGACCTTGAAAAGAAACTTAAGTCAAGTGCTGGAATTGAACGTAGAACTTTCATGGGTTAATGACGGTCATCATCTATCCTGAAGTATTACAGAGATGTGGGCTATGCTTCATATCTTTATATGTTGTCAGAGCTCTGATATTTGTGAGTATATAATTCTTTTTTCCTATTTAATCCTAAAAGTAGGGACTCTAAAATACATACAAAGATTTGGATGTCTCCATTCTGTTTGACTTCTAAAATTAGAATACATTTATAACTGAATGTCTACATTGATAATAAGAATGTGTGGATGTATTGGAAACGTGGTCAATATTTTCTTTGAAGGGTATTTTTTACCTGAAAAAGTTATTAGAAACTTCGGGGGAATTCGTGATGTGGGATGTAGTTTGTAAAATATAAGAAATTTTGTCTTAAAGCTAACGTGATAAAAGTGAAACATCAATGCCTTATTAACAAATTTAGTAGCCTTTTCCCTGTTTAGTGAAAGTTCTTAGATTTAAAAAAAAAAAGAAATTAAGCATTCCTAAGTATTGTCGGTATTTAAAAAAATACTAAACAAAAAAACAACGAAGCTTTGAAAGCAAAGTGAAGGTCTCAAAACAGATACATGGGATTTTTTGAAAATCGTATGATTGGCACCTGTGATATTTACTTAAATTTGGAGTTCAATTAGAGAGAAAGGACACAATGGGCGGAATGTCTCCCGTCTGTAAAAACAATATTATAGCTGCTAATTGTAGTTAAAAGTGGTTATACATCTGGGGTGACCCACTGTTCTAAGTGAAAGAACTCTTACCTCTGTGGTAGAAGGCCATGTTATCACATGGGAAAGTTCAAAAAGTCTGCAGGTTGTACACAGAATTTTGTAACCTCCTGCAGATACTACTGTGAATGTTTTTGTATTTAATATATTAAAAATAAACCTGCCTTATTTTGAAGAAGTTTGTGTATTAACTGGAAGAGGGACTAGTTGCATAAGGTCTTTGCTTGAACTTGGACTGAAGGGGAGCAGCTTGGAGAGAGGATGTCTCTTCAGCATTTTGTCGTTCTGTTGACTTTTATACTGCTGGTTTTGGTTTCTAGTCCAATTTATGGAGTCATCTAGAGTTTTAAGATACATTTATTTTTTTTCATGATGAGTGTTTCCCTTGCACTAATGTATCAAGGATTATCCCTGGGTTAGATGCTTTCTTCAGCTTTCGTTGGAAAGTACTCATGGTGAGGTGAAAGAATTGATTGAAATTGTCAAACTCTCACTCTTGAGTCAGGTGCTGTTTGCAAGAAGTGCAAGTATAACTTCCTTGCTGGGCTACATCCAGTGATGTCAAGGGAGCATCATACAATAGCATAAAAGATGCAAGTAACTGGGCGGTGGATGGACATGCACTGTGTAGAGCTGCCCACTTAGTCCTTTGGAAGGAGGGAAGCCAACAAGGCTGCGGAGACCAGTGTCTTTCCTGCCCAAGTACTTCTCTAGAGCTCTTTCCTCTGCCCTCTCTAATGGTAATTGTTTAATGGCTTTTAAACGAATGAAGAATTTGGAATGTTATTCATAGTGATGGGATATTTTGCTGCTTCTGTCACATAAGAAAGGGTTTAAACTTGTATTTCCCCAGTGGGAAGACAAAAGGTAGAAACCTCAGTGAAAACGAAGATTAGAGATGCTAATAAAAATGGGGACAACAGCCAAGGCTGCACTGCTTCACTATTGCCCCTGCCAAGCTCGGCCTTAGATGGTCCTGTCACCACTCCGACTATTTGGTCTTCTTAAAAACCTGTGGCTGAAACGCTTGTTCCCTCTTGAGATGAATTTTCTTTTGCCAGCCTAGACAAGTCCACCAGCTGATTGGGGAGGGGGGGGGAGCCAAAGCAAACGAAACAAAACTAGGTCTGTGTTTTAAAACAATGGTGTGTTTAAAATGTACTGGTTGTTCTTCAGTGTCAGAAAATAAAACAACATTAGAAAATTATGTGCACTGCAATTTAAATGAATAAGTCAAGTGAAAAAGTCACCTTTATTGAAAGGATTAAAAGCTGCCCTATCTTTATAAAAGAAATTTACTGTGTATAGTCCATTGCACTTTGAGAGGGCGGTTGTTGCTTCTTGCTTTTTTTCTTCTTTTCTTTTTAGCATTTGCTGCGACTCACTGGAGGGAAAAACCTACTGGGAAATTAGGGCTGTTTTGCAACTGAAAAAACCATGTTTGCAATATATAAATAGGGTATAATTTACTATTTAAAAGGTACTTGCAGACAGTTTTTGCTTCCAGTACCTTTCTTTCACTCAGGATCAAGTACTGAAAATGGAATAGACAACTCAGCAATGAAAACGTTGAAGTAAATGTAGTAAGCTATTTTTTGCCACATGATAGTCATGATACAATGTAAGAATGTCTTTTGGCAGATGTTTTCCCCTGTTACTTTTTTTTTTCCCTTCACATTGGTGCTAAATGATGTAATGCTTTTTCTTTTTGAAAGGAACAGGTTTTAAATGTTAATATTTTTAAAATGTTAATTATTATTTAGTATCATCTGAATTAGTATATAATGATCACATATGCCAAGTCTAAAACTCAGTTTCTTAAACTTTGTCACAAAAGACTGGTAAACTCTACAGGGGCTACAGACAAACTGGATTTATTTTGGCCACATGTTTCCTTGGAGACACATCTTGAGCGTCTTTTTTTTTTAATTGTGAACAACATTTTTTGTGTATATTTGCAGACATGCAGGGCATGGTACAAATATTTAAATTACTTGGCTCACATTCTGATCTATGAAATGGAAATATGCCTGTTCTCCCAGAGATACTTAAAAAGGTGCTCAAGACAGAAATTATTTGAGATGAACAAGACTTGCTATTCAAGTGAAGGAGATTTATTGGTGATTCTGTGAACACTTGACAGGCTCTGCCCAAGCTGCCTCCCGAAGGGAAGAGGGGCAGCACCTTCTCAGGGGAATTTCTTATCAAAAGGGCCAGCCTCCTTACTGCATTTGGGTGGCACCGTGGACCCTCAACCTCTGTGAGGAGCAATGGAGAAGAAATTCTTTTCACTTCTAGTTCAGAGTACGCTCAGGGAAGCTCAATTCTCCCATACACTCCCCCAATTTGACTCCTTTGTGAACCACAACTGAATAATTTATGCAATTAGGAGACAGTAGGTTTCATAGGTTTACAAGCTGACCAAGGGAGGATGACCCCATGCGGCACACATCTTGAGCGTCTTCTCGGGGTGAGGCTTAGGGGACCTGCAGTCTCCTCCTTAGCAGTATTCAGGATAATGTACATTTTGTACACAAGTGACAGGGTAGAGGATTTAGTTGCTGGACAGCTTTTACCTCCTTCCAAATCCTCATCATAGCTGCATCTCACACTGCCATCACACTTCAAGTTCCAGAACTGTGAGCTTCTGGATTTGCTCAATTAAATGATCATACAATTTTGGTAAAACAGCGTATTTCTTCTAAATTCATTTTTTTGGACATGGTATGACCTCTTTTGTGGAAGCCTCTCAGCGTTGTAGCTACAACTGAAATGGAAAATATTGCCATTAATGGTTATGTTTTGGCAAGATTGTATGATCAGGCTTAGATTTAGAAAGGAAACGATTAGGAGCGCTTCATGCTAGTGTTTGATCAGGAAGGTATAGTCTTATCTGTGTGGGACCCCAGATAGGTTTGGGGAACCTGCTGTCAGATCAGTTTTTCTCTCTCTAACCTTGTGTGTTACCTTACTAGCATTGTCCAGTCCCTTCCCTGTGGATGCAGCCATAGTTTGCACACCTAAACCTGTATTGCCACGGAGACATAGCTGGAAGGATTCAAGTATTAAGGTCCACATATGCTCCATAGTTTTGCTCATCGTCTGGGTGGCTGCATCATTGAATCTGTAAAGTGTTAGATATACGAACGTGGCCCGTGATTTGCATCTTTTTTCAAAATTAAATGTAAAGAGAGTATTTTGTTAAATGATTGCTCTGTAGAAAGAATTGAAAGGCAAGGAGGTGCCACTTGCTACTTAATGTGTTTCTTAGGGAATCAAAGATCTATTGTAATGCAGATTTTTTGCAAGTTGGATTTTACTAGACTGTCTTTTGGGTAAAGGTACTATAAATGTTTAACAAATGTCACTTTCACTTGAAATTGCTTACTCTAGTTTTGGGCATACATTTTGCAAAATGAAAGAGAAATAATATCTGCCTTACTTTGCCCTCTCAAATCTAAGTAAGAGGATATTATGAGGTAGAAAATACTATTTTTATCCCATCTATCACCTTTGTTAACATTTTATTAGACATAAATCATATGGTTTCGGGTTGCATAGTGACAATATGGTTCACCATGTATTCTATTTTTATAACTTTATTTAAAACTGACATGTAACTTGCTGTACCTGAAACCCCAAGTGAGCCAGTTATTGGAGTGTAACAAAGTTTTGACGTCAGAACTGCTATTTATTCCACTGGCAACCATTAGCGATGCATTACCCTTTGGCACTCGTGTTTTCAGAAACATGGTTAAATTTTTATGACTGGTTCTGGCCAATTAGGAGTCTTTCTCAATATAGAAGTAAGGGAAGAGATCCTTTTTATAACTTACTAAATGTAGCTTTCCAAAAACAACAGCATAGCAATACAAATTATTGCACTCAGTTCACAAAACATACTATTGAGCCACACTTCAGTTTGCTCGCTGCACATGTGTATTTGAGAGGCAGGGGTTAAGGTAAGGCTGCCTTGTCAAATGCACGAGCTTTTATTAGAATTTAATGCAATTACAGCTGAGTCATGCTCGCAGGTCAGTCTGGTAGCTTCAGTAGGATGTAGAAAGGGGCTGGAGACTTGAGGGGGAGAGAACTGGGGAGATACAGGGGGTGTGGAGGAAAACTAGGGGGAGGTGGGCTTGGCAAAACCAAATGGCTTGTAGAGAAATGTCAGTAGAGGTTTCTGTTGCTGGCTTTCTCACCCCAAAGTTTAAACTTCAGCACCACCTGGGCTTCAGAGCATTTGCACGCACTACATAGTGCGATGGAACAGCTGCGTGAGAGCGTGCTACAGGATCTGATAGTGCCTGTGTCCTGGGAATCAGAAACGGCACTGTGTACAAACAGAACCTACAAAGGACAAGTTTTGCTTCGGTATCATTTTGATGATCGTCTCCTAGGGGCTTGGTAATACGCACTGTGTATTTGTGCATGAAGTCGCTTGTCTACAGTTGTTACAAAACACTTGTTCGTACGTGTTGCTTTAGTGTAGATTTGTGTTGAAGGGAACACTCTTTTATATAAGATTATTCCGTTCCTGCACTTTAATAATGATCTTGTATTCTTTAGATCAGTAGTGGAAATATTGTCAGCTTTTGTCATAGATTGTATCCTGCAACAATGCTTCTCTTGAAGTCTCTGATCTTTATAATAGGCCGACTTTAATATATTGCGTGAATGGCCATGGTTGCAAACTCAAGTTCCTTAACTTTGGCTGGCAGTCACGTCCTAATTTTCCAAGTAAATAGTAGCTGCTTGATCTTAAGGTATCAGGCACCTGCATTTATGTGTAATACAGTTGTTATATGGTTTTCAAGTAATTCCAGGTGAACAGCCACCTCTTGAGCAGCCATGAGATGAATCCATGAATTTTGGATACTCTGCTTCTAGTTCTTCTATTTGCCATGTTTGGAGCCTTTCAGAGCTCTCGCTGCTCTCTCCTGTAATCTGGGTGTTTGTTCTGAGTCCTGCAGAATCTGACAGCAGACACAGCATGTCAGTCTCTGCTGTCTTTTGACAACCTCTGTTTTGGTGACCTTACTAAATAAATGGAGACAACCATTTTCTTTTTGCACAGTGGCTACCGAGAAAATTGTTGAAACATATGTGGTAGAAAACAGTAGTTGTGAGGACTGATAGAGCAGAGGGACTGAACAGAAAGACTACCTAAGAGGTGATGGGATTTGGAGACCGTTAGAACAAAAAGGAGAAAAGCTAGACTTGATTCTGGAAGAGAAGGCAAACCGCGTGAGATGTTTCCAGTTTCTTTGGGAAAAGCAAATAGGCTATTAGGAGAAAGGCTTTTATTGCCTAAGCAACTGTATGAAGGAGATGTCAAGTCTTCCAGCAAGCAGGAGTGGCCTTGTTGGTTACTCCTGTGCACACATCTTATTTGCATCAGCCTGAACGTTCGCTCTGAACTGTGTACATGCTGCCTTGACATAAGAGAACCCATACTTTGAAGTCTGAAACATCAAAAACCACAGTTGTTTTCCTGTATGATCCTTTCACTATTTTTTAAAAGAAATTTTATAGTGGATAGGTCACTTATTTATGCTTTTGTGACATTATGAATGTTGTCTCCACTTCGCTAGAATATGTACGTTGTGAAGCTATTTGTTAGCTAGTTGTTTCTGTACGGGTGCCTAACTCTGAATGTGAGTACAAGGTTTACTACTTTTGAAAAATGGAAAACTACTTTAAATATCAAATTTAAGAATTACATTTTAATGTTAATTGAGCCTTAAAATTTCAAGAAAATATTCTTCCAGCCCTTTCCTGAGTGCTAATACTTTATAGATATATAGATGATACTTGGAATGGTCATTTTTTGAAATCTGAATAATGATTGCAGACTTTCTATTGCTAATGCCTATGCAAGATTCAGGGAAAAGATCATCTGTTGGAGAACTTCCTGTGAAAATGGAAATTAGAGTAACATTTTGAAAAGTTCTGAAGTAACTGTCCAAAATTAATTCATATTTAGGCTGTTACAAGCTGCATGATCTAAATACCTGCAGTGTGGATATCCCTCATATGCAGGATTTTGTTAATCATGAGATGAGGTTCTTGAATGAAGAAATTTTCAGTGCAGGAACTGCTCTTAAGTACAATATGTATTTTTGAAAGGCCTAAACCAGTAATTATCTTGCTCAGATACTGTTATAATACAGGCAATAGTTGCACAGTTTCACTGTAGTTTTAATTCCTTTATTCGAAGCGTTCCCTTCCCTCCAAAATTCATGTACATCTATCACAAATGCTAGCTTTTTAGATTTATCTGCTTGAGAATATTCATCTCCTTGATTTGCTCCATTAACCTTCATAACTGAATATCTGTAATTCAGAGACAGTATATTCTTCTCGTTGTCACAGGAACAAACAAAATATGTAAGAGAAGAATAGCAATGGTCCACAAATTAATTTCAGATTTTTTTTGTTAGCATTCACAGATTCAAGGTACACAAGTGATTATTTAAAGTCCAGTTGGTGAGATATTGTAATGGAAAGCTTTTTTGTGAAGAACTGAGTCATTCCTACAACTCAGCATTTCAGCCCTCTAACTTCAGTTGCAGTTTGGAAAAGTTGTGATGTAACTATAATTATCTTCAGAGCTTGGTCTTCATTTGTGCAGAATTGTGAAATTTCAGTGATTTCATATCACTTAGGTGGGATTTGTTTGTAATGAACATGAATGTATTTAATTTGATCTTTATCTGTATTGATGTAGTGGAAAAGAAGCATGGCTCAACTATGTGGATTGTACGTTGGTAAATGAGAAATAAGAGCAAGAAATCAGAAAGTCCTAAGAAAACTGAAGACTTCCTTCCCCTACAGAATAGGAAAAGCTTTTTAGTGATTTTTTTTTGGTTTTTGTGGTGAACACCCATTCACTGTTCAGAGAGCGTGGAAATTATAATGTCTCAAATACCTATAGGGTTGCATTGATACTTCATGGAGAAGCAGTGCAAAAGAATATGGAGAAGAGCAGGAAATTCAGGAACATGATCTGAAAGAATAGAGCAATCAAAGGATAAAAAGCAAGTCTAGAAGACACGAACTATATGCAAGTTTTGCTGGGAAAAACGGAGAGTCAGAAAAATACCAAAAGGCAAAGTGACTTGAATAATTCATGGTTAAAGGAAATAGGACATTTTTAAGAGCAATAATATGAGTCAGAGATGAAATTAATGGGAAAGATGTAAATGTGGAATGTGACAGGCAAAATAGCAGAGAACAGAAGTTAAATATTTATTAAATATTGATTGACCATTCAACACCAGTAGTTAAAAATCTTTGGAGAAGTCAGGGATAGCCAAGAAGAAGCTTTAGAAGAGTCCTCGTTATGTCTTCAGAGTATCTACTTCTAGGTGGAAATACCAAGTGAAAGACAGATTCGTTTATGTAGATGCAAAAACCTAAACCTGCACAATTGTGCATTTCCATCTTGCTTCATTTTTTTGCTCTACAACAAGAGTATATATGCCATCCTTACAGTTGCCATGGAAAGTACTGTGGCTTTACACCTCTCTGTCCACTTCAGCATGAAATCGATCAGTGAAAACGCTTCTAAGCATTTGGTCCCTTCAGACTTGGCTCTTCTGCGCAGTGTGGAGCCTCCTGGAAATTACTTACTTTTGTTTTTAACATCTGTGTTCAGCTTTGAGCTAAAATTTTCAATTTCTCATTTGAAGTGGGCGATAGTTGCCAATATCTGATAACATTGGAGATTTTTTTACCATTATTTTAATTGACAAGAACTTGTGTAACATTTTTTGTTACATTTGTCCAGCCAAGATTTTCTGGAAAGAATCCTACGTACTTTTTGAACATGCAGGAAAGGGGGGGAAAAAAGGATGATTTTTCCTGTAGGTAATGACTTTTGGCTCTTAGGAAACAGTCTTGCAATATGTATTATGACACACAAAAATAGAAGTGTGGGTTGTATAAGTTATACTGCTTTAAAAGAAAAAAAAAAATTTCTACATGCTTCTTGTAATTTTTCTGAGGAGGTTTTTCTGTGTTTTTTATAAACTGCAGTTTGTATGCCAAAGATACTTTGACATTCATGAGGCAGAAGGGAGTCAAAGATGACTTTTGCAGACTCAAGCAGAAAGTTTTCTGTATATCCAAAAGCTAGTTTGTCAATGCTGTTGTGGGTTTGCTGGCAAGGTTTTGGTAGCAGGGGGGCCACAGGGGTGGTGGCTTCTACAAGAAGCTTCTAGAAGCTTCACCTGTGTCTGANAGAAGCTTCTAGAAGCTTCACCTGTGTCTGAAAGAGCCAATGGCAGCCGGCTCCAAGATGGACCTGCTGCTGGCCAAGGCCGAGCCAATTGGCGACAGGGGTAGCGCCTCTGGGGTAACGTATTTAAGAAGGAAAAAAAACCAAACCATGGGAGGTTTTGCAGTCACGTTGGAGCAGGGGAAGAGTCCTCCCCCTGAGGAAGAAAAAGCGGCAGAAACAGCATGTGGTCAAGGGAGGAGGGAGAGATTGGGAGTGAAGTTAAGAAGGGAGGGGAGGGGGGAGATGTTTTAAGATCTGGTTTTATTTCTCGCTGCTCTAGTCTGTGTTTGCTTGGTAATAAATTAGATTAATTGCCTTCTAAGTCTGGTCTGTTTTGTCTAGGATGGTCATTGGTGAACAGCCTTTCCCCATCCTTATCTCGACCTGGGAGCCATTTGTTACATCTTTTCTGCCCTGTCTAGTTAAGGATGGGGAGTGATAGAGCAGCTTTGGTGGGCACCTAGGCACTATGATCCCTACCTCTCAGAAATCATACTTGGGACATTGACTGCAGGGATGGGAGGTGATAAAGGCGTGAAAGGAGCTATTCTGCCTGTGTTTCTTAACCAAAGAAATAAATCTTTGATAAAGGAAAGAACATTTCTGTGCAGTCTTAGAAGTATCAGGAAGTAAGACCCAAGAGAGAATGGAATAATGTAGGCAAAAGTTTGATCAGTCACATTTTCTAAGACATAAAATCAGATGTTACCAACTTAAATTTAACTGCAAATTTCCTGATCAACCATAGGAATGGAACAACTTCAACCCTGAATGATTTCCAAAAAGAAATTTGAAGAAAACAAATCATGGATATTGGAAATGTAGGTTTTAAACAATGTCAAGAAATTACCTGGCTGATTTTTCTTGATCTAAACCAAAATGAAATATAGTTCTGGAATTCCTAAACGGTGTTTTCCTTTCATGTTCTTAGAAACCTTAAGTAAGAGGAATTGCATAAATAATCTCTCTTGGTGATTTTGTATGGTTTACACATAAATAATATTTCCTGATGTCTAGTTCAGAGCTGCTTCGCTGCCACTTTAGCCAAATACTCCTTGACTTGCTCTCACTTAGCATGCAGAATGACTGAATACTGACACCTTAACAACTTAGATAAGCATCCTGATCCCCTCCAGCCTTCTTTTATCCAGAAAGAAAAACAAAACAAAGCACAACTTTCAGTGTTTCCATATGAGTCATGTTTTCTAACCACCTTTTTTGTTGGTCTCTGGATCTCTTTCAGTTTGTTGACTACTTTTTTCTTTTTTTAAAAACACTGTCTGTAAAACTTGGCCCAGTATCTCAAGTGAGACCTAATTAGTTGCGTGGAATAATTGACTCTTCATTTTGTTTATCTAACTTTTGCTAATTATACTGTGAAAATATTTGCCTTTTTTCCTAATAGCATCATCTTCAAATGTAGAGTATTTTGTTGAACGATGGTCCCATTTTGTGTGTCGGTTTGGTTCTGTCTTTTTGTTTGTTTTCAGAACTGTGCTCATTTTGCCATCCATGGTTTTTCAGCTCAGAGGCACCTCAAACTTTTTTTTTTTTTAAAAAAAGTATTATTGTTCCCTCAGAATAGAAAAGAATGACTTGCACCAGGCCCGGGATTGGTGCCTAAAAAATCGTGTTGGGTTACCATCCAGTTTGGCTGCAGACTGTTTATAATTACTGTTTGATGCTTGTTAAAATACAGAAATTTCCACAGTAACTTCCTAGTTTGCTATAACGTTATGTGGCGCAGTCAAAGTCTAGCACTAACTATACTCTGTGCTCACAACCCACAATCTATAATTTTTGTGTATACGTGAAATAGAGTATTTCTCATAGCCAAAATAATACGGGCTTCATGCAAATTTCTTGCAGAATTCCCGTGTAGATTTCTCCCCCCCTTATATATTGGTTCTTTTGTAGCCTCAAAAGAGAGGTGGTTGATACCCCAGGCCTTTCAGTGTTTAAGAGGCACTTGGACAATGCCCTTAATTACATGTTTCAACTTTTGATCAGCCCTGAAGTGGTCAGGCAGTTGGACTTAGATGATCTTTGTAGGTCCCTTCCAACTGAAATTATTCTGTTTTTTTCATTCTATTCTTTTTCCAACGTTCTGTTTCAAGGTGTTTTATAAAATGAGCCAGATACTGCCTGGAAACATAAGCTTATATGACAAGGGAATCCTTCATCTGAATTGCCAGATCCACATTTATAAACCATGCCCGTGTGAGCATGTAGCATGATGCAACAGGAGTAGGGGTGGCTTTGACCTGACATCTATATTTCGTTTTGCTGTTGAATACTCCTCCCTGGGATTGAATGCCCCTTACTGCTCAGAGCACATAAAACACTCATCTTCATGTTTTAATTCCTTGGGCAGGAATTCAGATTATGTGCACTGACACTGTGATGCAAACCAAAGTGCAGAAAGCTCACTTCTGTCCTATGTAGAACGCTCGTGTATCACTGCTATACACGTATGCTTTTGACAAGAGGTCTGGAAGTACCAGCTTCACAGCTATGGGAGAAATCTGGTTCAGGTCCTCAGGATCATCAACGGAAATCATCTCACTTCAGTTAATATAGTGTGAAGAAGACACATATAGGAGATGTGCCAGACCCTTGCTGTGCAGAATGTCATTCTGCTGTTCTCTTTTCTTCACTTTAGATGAGACCTTAGGGTTTGTCAGTGTGATCCACAAAGAGGTGGTATCAGATAAACAAGCAATAATGATAAATGGTGAGGAACATATTGTGAGAAGACCCCAAAATACTTTTGGCATGATTTAAGCCTTTGCCTGAGTTGATTTACTGAGCAACTTCTTTGTAAGAAGAATGATGCAAAATAACTGTAATGTAATGAACGTGTCTTTTATCCCCCCATGTAATAGAACTTGAGTGCTCTGATCATCTTTTCAGCAGACAGCATCTTCCATAACATTTTATTCATTACTCTGTGTATCAGATAACTTACTGGTTTTGTAGACAAAAGGAGGATGACATCAGAACTGCTTTACATGGAGAAGTCAGTCCGAGTGCATGAATGTTGAGCAGTCAGTCTCACAGAGGAAGTTTTTTGGACAATAGTTTCTGGATTTTTGTGTAAGACAGAACAATAACTCTGGGATCACTTGAGGATTACTTTTATAAATCAAATTGAGCTATACACTTTGTGACAAATCTAATAACCGTACTGTGAATATAACACAGAAGTCATTGGTATTGCAGGAGGTTTGTGGTGGGGATGGAATTTACGGCGCCAAGTTCATGGCAGTGTTTTGCGGACTAAAACTGGAGGTATACTTATCCTAATGATAACAAGTTCTGCTGGATGGTTCTATTGAATTCTGTTTGATTTTATTTGATATTTTGTTATTGGAAATACTGTGTTTTCTAAGTTTCTTTTATGGAAGTTTTTCAAATGGAGTTATACTTTGTGTTATGGTATGCCACCTTAGGGAAGAGTGTACTACAGGTAACACATTATACTGCTGAAATGAAATAGTAGGTATTTCTTTAGCATTTCCCATGGGAGATTTGAAGCATTACCAGAGCACGTTGTAGGAAAACCAGTGGAGCCATCTAGTGTCTTTTGAAGAATTTAATGGAGTACCCATGGGTTTGCCATCACAAAGAGAAATTTATTCACAGTAAAAGCGTAATTTTTTACTTGAAATGTAGGTATTTGTATTTATAGTGATGTCAGTAGTCCAGCTTGTGAATAGGAACACAAATACATCTGTATAGTAACAAAAATGAAACTTTCTTCCAGTGAGGATTATTCTACTCAGTCATGATTTTTTTTTTTCTGCTAAAAGAGAGTTATAGGAAATGGAGAGCAATGAAACTCCAATTACTGACACTTCCAATGAGAAATTATATCGGAATTAAAAAGTTAGTTATTTTGAGAATGTGCAAAAATACTGAGCTGTAAACCGGCTTGTATTTACAGTTTGATTCTTGAATTTTTCATGTTATTAGGTAATGATGAGTGACTATTTCATATCCTGCCAAGAATCTAACATCAAAAATTTTGAGTCTTATATTAGTACCCTGAGATGGTAAAAGAAACTGCTTGAAGTAAATCCATAAATGATTCAGGACTAATTGTTTAGCTTTTTGTGTGATGAAATGGAACCAAGGATTAATGTTGCAGAGGTGTGTCAAACTAAACTTTTTTTTTAATAATTGGACTAAATACGTAGTTGCTTTGTCTTAACTTCAAGTTTATAATTCTGGAAAAAAAAATTCAAAACAGTATCAGTGATCTATAGTTCTTGAAGACTTAAATATTTTAAAACCCTTTACCAACTTTATGAACAATTTGCACTGAAGCTTCCCCCTGCCTGAAGGGCTGCCATACAGCTGGAGTCTTTTGGAGTTTCTGGGACACAAGTTAAAAGGCAGGCAATTCCAATTAGATATTAGGGGGAGAAAAATGCCATCAGTGGTAGTACCGGAACAGATTGCCTGGAGAGCTTGTGGAATCTCTGTCTTTGGAGGTGTTCAAGGCTCAACTGGACCTGGCCTTGAGCAACAGCATCTAATTAGACCTCCACTGAGCAAGGGATTGGACTGGAAGAGCTCTGGAACTCTTCTGACAAACCGCTCATCCTAGGAATCTCAGGTAAAAAGATGACACGCCAGAAAAAAATTCTTCATAATGGGCTGGGCATTTGTGGATCAAATGGATTCTTGCATAATTCCAGTTTTGGAAAGATTAAGTTTAAAGAAATGCCTAAGTAGATTGTTCTTGTCTTCTGAAGCCTGTCAAGATCATGTTACTGTGTATTTTCTACCATCTCAAAGGGCACTCAGCTTCACATGGAAATCACCCGTAACTATTTTGCTTGTAAGATCTTAGCCTCTAATAAAGCTAATAATACAAAAGAAAGTACTAGTCTAATTGGGGAATCAGCTACTATGTGAAACAGATGGAAAACCGCTTGTAAACATAGAGAAATACAGCCTACAAAGTACCAAGCCATGGAGCGTAATGTTAAATTGTTCTTTTCAGACAAGCCAGTTCTCATTCTGGTCAGAAAGAAGTATAGTTAAAATACCACTGGAGTAAGTTGGTTTTGGATTTTGGCGCTTTTTTTTTTCCCCCTTGGGTATTGCAGAACTCTCTTTTTATATCACGTTAAGTTAATGCCTTTAGACTATTTTATTGCTCTCTGTGGAAAAACAGATACTGAACTTTTCTTTTGCTAATGATCAAAAGTTGTTGACCTTGGGATCCTAATCATTCTTTTGCAGCAGCAGGAGGGTTTGGGAGTTGCTTTATCCTGAATTTAAAAAAGCTGAAAATCATTTTATCTGAGAGCAGTGTCTTTTGAGTTTGCTATCACAAAATAGCAGTTTCCAGTCAATACTGGTGTTCTATTTGGTTCAAAAATCCCTGGTAATCACTTTGGGAAAAATGAAGGCAATGAAGCCTTTCTCAGAGCCAATGTTATATTTATTCATTCAGTCTAGGCTTTTATAAAAAGAAAATTAATTGTTTATACCAAAGGAGTACATTATTCTTAGGCAGGTGTATGTTTATACACGTGTGATGTGGAATGTGTATGTCTTGATAAGTTTAAATAAACATTTTCAGAGTGAACTTTACAATGGAGAATTACGATAGCTCTTCAAATATAAACATGCTGTAAGAGACTCCTAGATCATTGAATCCAGTTGCCTGGTATTAGAAGCCACTGCATAATTTAATCTCCTTCACTATGCCCTGTCTTAAAAGTAATTAGGAGTTCTATATGCAGTGCTCCAGCTATTCCAGAGTCTAATTTTTCATTATATGAAGCTTTCTTTAAATTTCCGCTTAAAGTAGATGCCTAATTTAATTTTAGTTGAATAAAATTAACTAATAGTTGATTAATATCTATTAGTTCTTTTCTCTCCCTGGCATTTAAAATACTCGGTGAAGAATATTAACATCTATTCTTGGCCTTCTTTTTTGTATGCAAAACAAGTCTGGGTTCTTTTTATACTTTCATCTCATAATAATAGCTCTCATTTTTTCTTCTAAGGCTTCTCTGTGCCAGTTCCATGTTGAGTTGCTTTGAGGTAAGGCTTCCGCAATGGTGTGCAATCCTCCGGATGAAGTCTGACTGTTAATACTTTTCCCAGTGAAAAGTCTTCTGACTAGAATTTTGTTTCCCTTTTTGTGGCTGTGTTTGCACTACTGTTTACTGTTCATTTTATGGTCAAATAAAGCTTCACGTTCCTTTTACTCATGGTTACGCCCAGAAGATGAGCTTCCAGCCCAGTACGTGATTTCACAGGCAATGCTATGCAACTCCTCACGTTTCTCTCTGGTCAATTCTTTATGAACTTCGTCATCCTTTCCTGGGTACTTGCAACAGGTGTAACTAGGTTGACATTACCTCTTCTAGCTTAATAGATCCTTCACTACAGATATCTTTTGCTTATAGGAGTTTAAGGTTTGTGTTTCATGACAGTTTAAACGGACTTATGCAACAGTTTCCGTTCTGCTAGCCTGACAGTCCCATTTGTATTATTCCACGTTATTTCTTCTATATGGTATCTTTTTCACTTAAGCTGTTCATTTGGGCTGCCTGAAAAAATCAGGTTGTGTTGATTATGTAACTGTGTAGTTACCTTTTACTCTCGCTGGAGGTGACTCACTGTTTTGTTTTACTTCTGGATGTCATCTCGTTTCACAAGTGGGACGTTTTATTTTTTTTTAATGAATCTCAATTGGATATATTTTCGCAGTAGAGAGAAACAGAGCAGTAAATTAAAATTGCGTGTGTACTTTCAGGACCAGACATTATTCAATTGAATAATCTCTTATTTCTCCAAATACTTAGAACTTCAGACTTTATGTAGTCTTCTGCAGTGGCAAGTAACTAGGTTGTGCATGTAGTCTGTGTACATAAAAATGTATACGTGGTTGAAATTAGGGTATTTCACCAAAACTTTTATTCTTATTTCCTCTGTTTAGTTAAAAGATAATTTGCACCATTTCTAGATATTCACTGTGTAGGAGGGAAGTCCGTTTGAAGCCATTCACATGATTAATATGAAGTAAAAATGTCAATACATGAAACACTGATCATCAGGAAAAAACATCACTGGAGAAATGCAGCTAAATTTGCCAAATTTTGTTTTAGGTTTTGGAGATAACAAAATTAAAATTTAATATAGAATTGCCTTTAAGATTCTACATGGATGCTAACCAGGTGTTGTCACCACCAGGTGGTGAGCAATAAGATGTTAATCATTCCTAAACAAACTGGCTTTATTTTTATGATTGCATTCTGAAATTGAATTTTTTTAATTTGAAAAAAGATGAAGGTCACTTGGAAAGGGAACTGCTCCCAAACTGTATTTTAAGACAGCATTTCAAATCAGAAGAATTCTTACAGTTAATATCCCATTCTTTGGTGTTAGGTATGTCTTCAGTATAATGCTCATCATGGTAACTAAAAGTCTGTTGTCTTGAGGGACATACCTAACTTTTCAGATACAGTATTTGAAAATCCTGACTTCCTTACAATTTTGATTTGACAAACTATTAAAATGTTCCCTTTTAAATACGCATATAAACTTTATCTTCAGTAGGATTAAGTACATGATTTTCTTTCCAAGATTGGATTGCACTGGTATGAGAAGTAAATATAGATTTAATTTTGGTTTTAAGTGCTTTGTAATTTGGGACAGAAGAGTATGTTTTCAGAGAGTTTGTAAATGCAGAAATAACAAGTATGATTCAACAGGGTAAAGTAACCATTTTGTTTAAAGAATGCATAGGTGAAGCCAAGAAGTCTTCTGATGTAGGTTTTCTGTCTATCTGGAAGGGCCACACTCATCTCATGTCAAAGCGATGAGCTCCCCAGTGAAGCAACGCAAGCATATGCGGGTAGGGTACCCAATCTATTTATTCATAAATGATCTAAATAAGACAATAAATTAGTGGCGTAATCGCTGATGATTAGTTAGGCTAAGTTACCGAATACAGCAAAAATGAGGCTTATTCTGAAGAACTGCAAAACCTTACAAGGCTGGGAAAAGACATATAGTTAAGTGTAAAGTGATGTGTGGCAAAAAACATGCTAGGTTTACTTATGTAGTGATGGGCTATGAGCTGACCAGTCAGTAATGAAATGCTGGGCTTATAATACAGAGTTCTATGAAAACTTAATGCTCAGTGTTCACTGCTGGTTAGAAGAGCGTGCTAAAACTTATTAGGAAACAAATAAATAATAAAGTGAATGTGAGCCTGTCATTTAAACCCATATGATATGATTATATTTCTAACTTTATGCACAGTTCTTGTTTCCTTGTCTCAAAAAAAGATTAAGACCTGGTACGAGCAAAGACAAGGAGGAGCAAAGCTCTGTGGCTTCTGTAGTTTCCAGCTGGGTGATGCCCCTCCTTCACTTCTGCCCCTATTTACATTCCTCTTGAGTTCTACTTCTCCTATTTCTCCTTCCCACAATTAGGAGCCTATAGCTAGGAGCTGGGACACTGCCCAAGTGATGGGCAGACAGTTTAATGCTTACGATGGGAGTCAATTAGGAATATAGACGTGCGGTAGATAAGAATGACAGGAGGGAAGAAAAAGTAACTTGTTTCATTTGTAATAAATTCTTGATGCCAAGTGTATTCATCCGTAGTGTTCGGAGGTTTAACTACTGTGTCAAACAAAGAAACAGATTGTCAAAGGAAATAAAAGTCCTGCAGGGCTTTATCAGGCCACTCCAATACTGTCAGCCGTTGAATAATTAAGAAAAGAAAAAACCCCTCTGTGGCTCAGATTGTTTTTCTATTTATTATGTCATAGTATTGCCACTGAATCTCAAGGTCTAGACTCATCTTTTTTTTAACAAGGTAAAGGCTATGCAAATATATTCCAAGTATCAGTAGCAGCAGGTCTGTCAAAGCGACAGTTATGCGCAATCCTGAGCAAGTTTTCCCCATGACCAGAGCACTTTAGAGTGCCAGAATTTAAGATGTGGAAAAGTATGGTGTAAATTTGCTTTGTTAGCTAAAGAAAATTTAACAATAGTTACATTTATTATTTGGTTCTGCAGGGAGGAAAAAGAGACGCTTTTTATGTGTTCTGTGTCTGAGTTCTTATAACAGTCTTACAAAATGTAAATCAAATTGTAATAGGAGTCATTTTAAAACAATTGAACGTGTGGGTGTAGGTGGGAGTAGCCTTTTGACACTTCATTGCATGTTGCTTTTTAAATCACCACCGTACGTTCTGTTAACTTCAAGTTCGTGTTTTATATGCAGATAAATATGTCAATAAACCTTTTATTCAGCTAATGAATGAATGCCCTTGGAAACTGGATAGCTATATTCTAATCTTGGAAAGTGACTACAAGATTATTTTGCACTTTCTTTCTAATCCCTTGTTTATGAACAGATTAGTGTGTATTTCTGAAATTGTTAGTTTAGAGGTGAAAGTACTGGTAACTGTAATGATTTAACTTTCATTCCGAGAAAATAATTTACTTGATTTGAGATTCTGTTTTGTGTAAAAATTCCTTCTTCATTGACATCCATATTATGCAGACAACAGTTAACTACTGATTTAGGTAAGGTGGAACAGTATTTAGACAGCACAACCCGAAACTTTGCAGGGAGGGAAAGGATTTGGTAAAGAAAGTACACTTTTTTTTGTTCATTTAACATACAGGAGAAGCAAGTTCTTGTCTTTTGAAACCGTAACGGTTCATGTATGGTATTTTGGTCATTATACATAGCTGATTACAACTAATTAGTAATTGATCAGAAAATCTGATTGATAAATCTGTTTGTGTGCCTTGTCCTCAGTCTGAAAACCTTAGTATAATCCTAGATTCCTCTGAGACTGGGCGTTAACACTGGGAAAAAGGTGATGTGATCTGCTCATTCCATGCAGGTTGAAAAAATTCATCTGCAGATTTTAATATTCTTATATTCATGAAAGATATTTATACACAGTTGTTACATTTCTGATGTCAATTTGTGCTTTTCAGTTTGCTGATCTATATCCCGAATTTCTTTCTGTATTCTACAAGGTTTTGGCAACTGAATTAAACAGAATTTTTCTAACTTCTAAGGCCAGTAGCAACCTGTCTTTTGAGTTCAGTGAAGCACCATTGTGTCTTTAGTGAAAGAATTTATATGTAGGTTGTTGGGGAATGGAGAGGAGATATCTTTTCAGATGCTAGTATGGAAAGAATAGGGAAATAATACATAAGGTTTATCATCTCAAAGGAAAGTTGCTTTACTACCTTTTCTTACAGTGAAAAATAATCATAGAAGTAGAACTTGAATAATAAAATGAACATTTGCCCTTAAAAAGTGATCATGCAAACTGTCAGCAGAAATGCTACAAGACCATCAAAACTTCTTGCTGTAATTGTTAAGCAGTAAATGGTAGTTATTAGGCGATCCGAAATAACAGGCAGGGGTAACATATACGTACTGGATCTGACAGGGCGGTGGTTTCGCTGGCTGTGGAAATAACTGCGTAAGTTTTTTCTTGCTTTGGAACTGTGCTGGAGCCCGTCTGCTTCCACTGGTGGCTGAATGGAAGTAGAACCGCAATGGCTGCGCTTGTAAAACGGAAGCCATCCTGAAATGTCGCAGTGGAGCATGCCTGCGTAGGTAGAGACCTTAAATCCTTCCGTGTTTCACCTTCGTTTTTCGTCACTTATTCCTCTCAACTGTTTTGATTTCCATGACCACGGAAAAAGAGCATTTTTGAAAGGGCATCTGGTGCTTTTGCTACTTGATTTGCGGGTTTGTCTAGCAAACTGTTCTCTGCCTTGTCATCTCCGTTTGCGCTGCACAGTGTTCCCTGGAGGTTGTGTGAGGACAGGAGAGGGAATGCAAACCAGTACAGAAAGAGCCAGAAGCGTGACGAAAGCTGGTCAGCTTTAAAGTTACAATTGGTGTTAACAAAGCTGAGGGTAGACCTGAGATGATGATGCAGGTATTCAACAGTTCTTGCATTGTGTCTGCTGAACCTTGTAAAACTAGACTGTCCTATTGCCATGAAGGCTAAACTAACCCCAAACTAAAATCCCCAGATGGGGCACTGTAAAGTCAGAGAAATATTTGATTCTTCTGATGGGTGGTGTCTTATCCTTTGAGCTGTCACGTCTCATGAATGCAAACTAAATCATTCTAATGGCTTAGTTTTCTTGGCACACCTGAATTATGACAGCATATTACATATTTTATAGATATTATACACGCATAACAATGTTATGTATTTTATAACAAAGGGTTTAACTCTGGCTAGCTGCAAATTGCAGAAAATAATCTGCTCTTC
This sequence comes from Psophia crepitans, assembly GCA_013399095.1. NCBI lineage: Eukaryota > Metazoa > Chordata > Aves > Gruiformes > Psophiidae > Psophia > Psophia crepitans. The sequence continues at coordinate 750,975 of VWZZ01005315.1, read as the reverse complement.
TTCCTCAGCCAAACTTAAATTTTCTCAAATTTTGGTGAGGCATACAATTTTGAAATTTGCCTTAGTAATTGCTAGTCTTATTCTATTAGTCTTCCATTTGCCCAGAAAAAAAATGACCTCCTTGATTTGTATTAGCCAGAGAGAAACATTGTTCATTAGGAACTTAAACTTTCTTTTTTATTTTTGATGATATTGAACATACCTGCTATGAAAGATGTGTAATATGGTGAGATTTCTGATGTGCTTTATGGAAATGATCTTTGATATTTGTGATTTTGATTAAATAATTGTATCTTTTCCTTTGATTGAAACAGTGTTAATAGTTTCTTCGGTTTAGAACACTAGTTTTTACTGAAATTGTGTTTGTTTAGTGAACAGAATAGTGGAATGTATACTTTATATAAAAGTAAAAATAAATATGAAAATGATGAGCGATCTCTTTTGAGGCATCCTGAAATTTCTGGCGGGTATGCTTGAGAGTTGTTAGGCTGTGGTGTCAGTAAGACGCAAGGAGCAAAGAACAGCGTTGTTTCATGGAATCTGTAGCAGAGTAAGGAGGAGATGAAGTTTTGCTGGAAGCTGCAGGAGAATGATTAAAGCAGGAACGAACTAGTTTTGTAAGGATTTGTATAAGAGAAGATGGGCAATTGTCAGGAGGAGACAGAAAGGCACATTTTCACCTTTGGGATAGTACTTCTGACAGTGTAAAATGTTCAGTGTTCTATAGGTTATTACAAAAAGAGGGGTTGGTGTTGGTTTGTTTTTTGGGTTTTTTTTTGTGTGTGGTGTCTTCAGGTTCTACGGGAAGTGATATTTAGCCTTTAGAATGTATGCACCTTTTAAATGTTCCTACTCTTAAGTGGGAATATGTAGTATGTGAATGTTTACCAATTCATAAATGCTTGAAATGATATTCTGTGATCATAACACACAGAATAAAATTTTTATTATAGCCCTCAAATGTGAAAATACAAACTTGGTTCTATGGAAATTGCTTTTCCTGTACACTGTTTCGTGTTTTCAGGTCTTTGTTAATCAGTGGCTGAAATTTGGTTTTGAAATTTTGTAACACAAAGCCCAGCTTTGACTGAACTGTCAGTTCTCAAATACATATATGAGCTTTTTCCAAAGCTATAACTATTTTTTTTATAAAGCTAGGAATGCAATGACAAGATCCACTTATAATTTGATAGCTATTATAATTTATTTTTCTTTGCAAACATGAAAACCATGTCATTTTCCCATTTGTCACAAGTAATTTACATTTTCTTTTCAGAATATTCAGATACTTTTTTTGAGAGAGGCATTGCACTGAGGCAGAGTAGTGCTCATAGGTAAGATGCTGAAAGTTCCAGGACTATGACTGGAGTAGCTTGTGGTTTGTTTCTAGGTGTGCCTGGCCCAGCACAGCTGTGAGTGAAAGTTGGAGGGAGAGTGCTGAGTGACCTAGGTGAAGTGAGTCAGTGACATCAATCTAGATCTGTACTGATACCCTCATTAGAGCTGGTGCTAAATGGCACCCCTGTTGGCAGTCCCACTGGAGTTACTGAATCAAGGCGCCAAACGGTCTCCTCGTTTGATGTGCATTGGCAAGAGTTAGCTGAAAAACTTTTTTTCCCCAGTTCTCTCAAAGAAACCGTTTATTCTGGTTGAGTAGAAGGTAGTTTTCACTGTTGACAAGGAATCATCACTTGACAACTTTCTATGTACTCATACATAGAATTTGTAAGGGGAGCGATGGTGAAAGATCAAGAGCAAGTATTGTTATATACGCATAAAAAACGTTGAAGCACCATGAAAGCATAATCCTACTTTTCTGCAAAATTACTTGAATGATTGACATCACAGCAGTCTCTGTGACAACGGAGAGAAACTAGCTAAGGGAAAAGATTTTCTCTGTTTATTTTGTAGAAGCTGTATTTATACTTTTTTTCCTGTACGCATCCCTCTCAGCTGAGTAAAATAAAGAAATATTTCTATAAAGCGTTGTCAAATACCAGAGGTTAGCTGAAAGCAGAAGAGCCTGAAATACATTAGGAGACTTTGAACTCTTTCTTATTCTGCTCTTTCACATAATTGAGAAGTGTGGATCCAATGCCATCTATCAGAATTACTATGCTATGTGTCATAGTATACTATAATAAAATACTGTGTTATGACCTGAACAAAGGGTCCTGAACCCAAGGTTCTGTGTTATTTTCCAACCGTAGCACACCATGTGAGAATTCTGCAAGTTCTTGAGGTTGTTGCACAATAAAATCTATTAAAGCCTCAGCGACATACGTAACAGCTGAAATAACTTTTTATTATTTTTAAAATTGGCTACATTGTCCCTGTTCCCAGAGTTCTCTTAAAATCTTGAATACTTTTTTTCTTGGAAAATGTCAAAATTAATAGAGAGGGAGTTAGCATGTTAAGTAGAAGGTAGTTTTCACTGTTGACAAGGGATTATCATTGAGTATTTTGAGAAGTTAGAGGTTGCTTGACTGTAGCAGTTGGAAACTTATCAAAAATTACCTTGCTATTACTGCACACACACACACATATGCCAAATGGAAGCTAAACATATGGCAACTATTGTACGCTTTTTTACATCCTCAGACCATAATCTCTGAAAAATTGTCTTAGCTTTCTACATAGATATCTTCAAGTTATTCAGTATTAAACTCTGCACATCTTACTTCTCCATTTATGAGAGGGACTAAAAGCTCTTCCCATTTGTTTTATGTTTCTAGAATATTCTGAATATGCAAAGTATTGTTCAAGTATTAAATATTTTTTCTTAAGCAAGACAATTGGATTTAGTTAGATTGTAACCTCCAAAGATCACCTACAATGATTAAAATGCTCTTGGTGTGGCCCTTTGTAGCCTTAACAGTTTTCGATGGTATTTCCAAGACCTGCCTAAAACTCCCATTCAGTCTTGGTCTGTATTTTTTGATATGTTCTCTATTCTCAGGCTTTTTTGAACTGTAAGCTTGGCTGTTTTCTTTGGTGTTCAGGGATGTTCCCTGGTTTACCTTTCCTGCTTTATTCACTAAGCGCTATTTTTGCAATATATTAAGACAGAAAGGGTAATAGACAGATTTCCACACTAGGTAAGTGTGGTCATGGAACATAAATCTTCTAATACCCAAAGAAAACAGTGGAACACTGAAAAAGAAAGCGGAAAGAATTTCTATGTACCTGGGGAGAGCAGTAGGCCTGTGACTGTAGAAATAAACATTTTTAGTGGAGGGGACAGAGTTTTTTCTTATTTATTTGAGGTTACTCTGGAAACAGGATGTACAGATGGTATAAACAAAAATCTGAAGGCAGAAGGAATTGAGGCTAAATTCAGCATTTTTAGAGAAAATCGTGTGTAACAGACAATTATTTGAACATATGCGTAAAGAATAGTAGGTAAGGGAAGAGTTTTATTATGTTCTGATAAATGTTTCTGAATGCTTGATAAAGTCTGAAATGTGTGATACACGCAAGATGCTTAAAATTGTTTCTTCTAATTCACAAAGAATCAGAAATTCAGAGAACTGGCCTGAACACTTTAATATAGTGGTCATAATCTCATGAAAAGCATCTGGTTTTAGTGAAGATGTATGTTCACCATGACACCTATGTCCGCTATTGATACACAAAAGGCAGGTTATGTGCAGCAGCTATAATTTCACACAGCTGAAAGGCTGACATCAAAATGTCAAACTAATTCTTTTTCAATCTTTTTTTTTTATTTGCAAACTCCTAAACATTTTCCAGCTGAAGCATCTCTCTACCAAAGAGGAAATTTCAACTTACTTCAAATATACTTCTTTTTTAATTACCTTTTCCTAAAGTTATTGGCAGGCCACGAATCAAAGGCCACTATCCCAAACATCTTCACCATATGCATACTTACGACTCGTTTAAAGAAACGTAATCAACTTTCTAGCAAGTTATAAATAGAATTCAGAATAATTTTTCAGATCGGTTGTTAGCCCGGTACCGCACTAGTTTGTAGCATGGATTACTGCCCACTGGGGGAACTAGAAAATGGCAATTTGTAATTTTTTCCAGATCTTACTTATTTTCGTCCCCCACATACAGAATTTTCGAGTTCATTCGTTTGCACAAGTTGTAAAGTTAGAAACACTGCCCAGTTGGACAACGTGGTACAGGTTTTCAAGAAAAGTCCTCTCGTTATATTGAAATAGGATCTCAGACCTATAACTATATAGCTTAAATTGGTTTAAATATGTGAAGTGGATCACTGTGCTTTTCAGGAACTGTCAGTTCTTATTAAGCTGAATAGTTGCATTTAATTATGTGCTGGACAGTAATCAGTTCAGAAATGCATATGTGTGAGCATGATATCCCTCATGAAATCTGTTAGTTCAAGGTATTTCCCAGTTTTTGTGGGATGTTAAATAGGTTGATTCATTCTGCTCTAATGAGGATACCATTGTGTAGCTAAGTGTTCTTCCATATGGTTGTGTTCACAATCTCTTCCATTTAACAGAGCAGCTTCTTATTGTTGTTGTTGTTCTGGGTTTGGTTGTTGGTGTTAATCTTCGTAGCATTTTCTCACTGTGATTGTATGGGTGCAAAAAAGGTTCTGATTCCCTGTTCGTACACTATTGTAGCCATTGAAGTTGGCTAAATTGTGTCATAATGCCAGTTGTCTTGATGTTAAACAGACCTGAAAGAAGGATTTGACTGAAACTGATATTTTGAAAAAGCTTTCTTTTCAAAATTACTATAACGCTGAAGTGTTAAAAGATACATGGGCAGCTGTCTTTTTGTAGCTGAGACAATGAAAGGAGTTGCTCTCTCCACTGCTGCCCATGCAACTTACACAAAATTATACGAGTTAACCTAGTGGACCTTGTAAGAATTTGAATGGTAATCGATGGGGCTGAAGAGTGGTTATTCAAACTGTAATCAAACCTCAGATGTGAAGGCAGTGGCTTCTTGCTAGGAGCAGAAATATGTTGTGTTTTGCAGATACTGCTTAAAAATTTAGTAGCACATTGGTTAATCTTTTCAAGTCTGTGCAATTAATTTAGACTTTGAAATAGATATATTATTTGATTGTAGGTCACCTTATATATAAACAAAAATCAAAAGTCCAGGTTTAGACACTCAAGAAGGTGTTTAGCAAGTCAGAGATGTGTCGTCATCTCCCTTGCGATGCCATTTTCCCTTCCCAGTAGGGGAATATTAAGCAAGAACCACCTTAAATTTGAGAAAGAGGAATGCTAAGCATGAAAATGCATGTAAAATTCTGCTCTCCCCAGTGATTAGGTGCCTGAATCAAAACTACACTGAAGTATTTTAGCTAGTTATGATACAGTGCACCTAATTTTGCCCAATTATTTTTGAAACAACAAATACCACTAAAAAGAAAAGTGCTTGCCCCATGTCAGGAACCCAGGATTTTTTTCCTGGCAGGTGTTAGCCACAAGGCTGTGCAGTTGTGTTCCATCTTGTTTACTTCTCCTCTAGGTCCAAGAACAGTTTGTTCTTTCCTGCACTTTGGCCCCACAGGGCGAAGGGCCCTGCTCAGCACCGCAGGTGCCTTTGTGGTCAGGGCATTCCTGCTGAATGTGGAAAGTGTCCTTTCGAGTTCCTGTGTGTTGAAAAAAATGAAATTTTTACAGGTTTCTGCTTCTTTGAGATCCAGCAGGAGGGAAGTAGAGAGTTAAAGAAGCTTAAGTAGCCGCTGGTGGGTGGGTTGGACCAGTTTCCAATGTTGACATGTGAGAAGTACTTAAACTATTACTTTGGGAATAGCCCTAGTGCTTCTGAGACAAGTGAGTGCTACTATCTAATTCCTGCTATACAAGGGAAAGACACTGTGCTTTTATAACTAAAATTGGGGCTATTTGTGTGTGATTTTCTTACAGGAAACAGATTCGAGCTCTTCTAGGACAGTTTAGCCAGTCAGAGGCTTTGTTAACCTCCTCTGGAGTTGAGCCAGGGACTCTCGATGGAGTTCTCTTGGATGCTGGCTGTTCTTCTATGCAATTTGATACACCTGAAAGAGGTTTTTCCCTGCAGAAGGACGGACCATTGGACATGAGGATGGATAGTGACAGGTACCTATCAATAAAATATTTCTACTTGAAACCCAAAAACCTGTGTGCTCAGCAACCCCTGTGCATATCATTTCCCCTTAAACTGAAGACTTGTCATCATCAAACAACATCTGATTTTGCACCCGTATACTACCTTTCTTTTGCCACAAAGCTTTTTTCAATCTTAATATTTGGAAGCTTGGTTATCGTCTTTCCTTCTTTGAAATAACAGGAAAGTTCCAGTGATGACTAATTAAACCAGTAACTTTTTTGTTAACTCTAAAATTGTACATTTTTGGAGTGCACAGTATACAGCTACAGGAGCATCTCCCTTTGAGGTCTCTCTTCTCCCTGGTATTTTCACAATTTCTCTGACTGTCCTTGATCTGCAAGTTCACAAGTCCTTAATGCTATCCCTTTCCTTTTCTGCCACACTTACTATTTGTGGAACCCTCACTTGAGCACGTTCAGTTGCTCCCTCAGGGAAGGAGCAACCTCCCTCTTTTCTGCGATGGCCATCTGACCCAGTTACTTCTCTCTAAAAGGAATGTAAAAGAAAATAAATAAATGAAGTCCCATCCATGATACCTGCCCCTGAAATCAGGTAGCAACAGTGCTTTAACATGCTAGTGTAATGCTGTCTTTCATGCCTGTAGATTTATTCTAAGATTTATTCTGTAGATTTATTCTAAGTAGATTTATTCTAGATTTATTCCTGGGATTCAGCCCTCAGATTTCAAGAATCTGAACTCAAGGCTTGTGTTTGCATCATGAGAATGCATACATGGAGTAGGGGAATAAGAATAAAGGATACCTGTGGCATAACAAAAGCCTTACACTACAGTTGTTGCTATGATACTACTCACCTCTGATTTCTAAGTTTTGTGATCTTTTGTAAGATATTGCAGGAGAGTAATAAATGCCCGAAAAATATTCTGCACAGTCATGTCTTTGTAGAAGAGAATTTAAGTAGGTTGTATGCTTTCTCCAATTACTAAACCAATATATGATGTTCATAAAATACCTTGAACTATTTCAATAGCAAAGTGCCAGAGAATTTTAAAAAAATAAATGTATGCTTTATACTGTTTGTATTGTAATAATTCCTGTTGTTTGCAATATTAGGTCATTTCTATTCTCTCAAAACAGTGTTTGGATATACATTCTTAGACCTTTTAGTGAAAAGTAAAGGTAAATTATTTTCATGAACAATTATTTTCATAGCAGGAGATGCGAAAGAAAAGATCCTTGAAATCAGTTCTGACTAGAAAACAACATATAATTTGAAGTGACTAAAATAAACCCGTAAGGGGCAAGTTTCTATGCTAAAGCTGGCTGAATAAAGAGTTACACAGCATTTCCATTTTATCGTGATACTGAGATGTATTTATTCTTGTCGACTCATTAAGCACAGTTTATGATAACACGAGGAAGTTTCAGCTGTTCTGATTGATGTTAAGGTACAAACGCCATTTAAAGTGGCAAGAAAAAGGATTGAAAAGATGCAGGCTGTATCTGTTTTCACAGGGTTGCTGTCTTACTTGAAAACCTCAAAGGCACTTGTATGCAGTGTGTGTGTTTGACTTTACGTCTCAATGCGATGGAGCTTCACCTCTTGTCAATGAAAACTGACGTCAGTGAACTAATTGGCTCTTCTTGTGCGTAGGTACCCTGACATGCCCACTGCTGCTGATGTTGTGAATGCTTTAGATCAACAGGCGCTTGCATCCATCCTGAGAACATACGGGGAGGAGAGGCACGCCAAGAAAATCGCTTCAGCCATCGTTCAGGCACGCAGCATATACCCCATCACCAGAACTCAGCAGCTTGCAAGCATTGTTGCAGGTACCCTCATTAATTCTTCACGGTGGCTGAGGAGAAAAAAATATTAATCCCCAAAGTCCCAGAGGGATCTATTTGTACTTGAAATCATGCAGGATCTAATCCTGCCTATTCTGCTCTGATGTCAGCTCATTTTTTTTAAGCTCCCACTTTTTATATTGTAGTTTGACGATTAGCTTAATAATAGATTTTACATGAAGTGATTTATCATTTTGCCAACCAAGTTGAAACAGAATGACAGCAGTCTGGGGAATTCTTTATCCCAGCTATTGATAACCCTTCAAACAGCACATACATCATATACCTCTTTTAGTTTTAAATATCTACGTTTTAATACTTTGAGGGAAAGTACCATGGCAGTTCTCAGTTATGAATGAAATCCGATCATTTCTGGCTGCTTAAAGAACCAGGAAGCAAAAAGTAAAGCAATACTTGCTTCACCTTTTGAATGCCAACGAGATCAGCCTGAAGCGACTATTGAAACACTTCATCTTACTTGCTCTTCACTGTAAACAACTTGAACAAAATGTAGCTAGGCAGGAACTGTGTTCACATCAAGAACCTTCATGTTTGTGGTGTCAAGTGAAAATTTTCAGCAAACAATGTAAGGCACAAATCCTATTCATTAACATTATCATACGTCATGTTGGGATTTTCTTTTATTTAAGCAAGAAATGAAAATTACTGAATCTTGTCATAAATAAGTCTAAACTGCTGACTGCTTTGAATATAGACCTTTTAAATGGCTATCCAAATTTAACATTTGCTAAAGAATAGTGTTAAATCATAGAATCGTAGAATGTTTTATCTGTATCCTGAAGACTTTTCATAGTAATTTGTATTACTTAAGCGGGAAGTTACTTAAACGGGAAGTTAAAAGGACATACTTTTAATGGCCAACAAACAAATTTAAAAGTTTGGATTTGCATAAGTCAGGGTACTTGAGCAAAATGTCTAGTCAGCTGAGGCCCAAAGTTCAACTCATATGATTAAAGGACCCGAAGACACTGCTGGCTGTTGTAAGCCCGTGCTGTAAATATAGTGAATGTGAGGAACAATCTTAAACAGAGGTAAAACGCTATGAGTCTTCTATAAAATTTGAAGAGTTACTTTTTTAATATAGTTATTGTTATCAACCTCATGAACTAGTGACATTTTTGTCATGTGTATCTCATGGTTTTTGAAAAACTGCTGATGAAAAAGGTACCATCATTGAGATTGAAGCAACCATATTGCTATGCTAAAGATGTAATGGAGTATATATAGGCTGTAAACAAGCAACTCGGTAACTTCTGAAAGAATTTTGTGCACTAGCTTGAACAAAGAAAATAAAAATACTAGTGCATAAAAGACAGCGATTGAATATCACTTTGTGTTTAATGCGTTGCATGTGAGTCATCACTTAATGGTCACTTGCTGTCACAATGAAAAGGATTTGCTGTTCTCAGTTTAAATTCTGCTATATTTGAAGAGCAGCTTGATGCCTTATCAGGTATGCATCAGATAGTATACATGCCAAAGACCATGAATCCAGCACATGCCTGCCAAGACAGTAAATATGTATGTGTTTTGTGCTAGTTTTTGAAGTATGCCAGTAGTTATAAAAATTGTAGGACTGTTAAACTGATTTTTATTTGGGTAGAACATCTTCCAATTTTTATGTGATCCTTCCTGTAAAGGAGCATGATGGTGGATAGTTTTGAACTGATTATACCTTAAGAAAATTTCTGGTAACTATTAATATATTTTGTTTAATATATCATCTATATTCTTATGCAAAATGATGTCCATGAAGTTACTGAGGTAAGCCAGAGCTAAAGTACCAGAGACCAAGCTACAGTATCCTCTTGGTGGCAAAGCACAAAAAAAACCCTCACTAATTTAGGACTTTACCAGAATAAAATATGTGACCTATTAGCTAAATGTCAAGTCCTTTAAAAAATAAAATATTAATTAGAATAATAAAATCTTGCATTTTAGATTTTGCAGGCAAGGATGCTTCTCTCTCCAGAGCAGGATCAATTTTTTTGCCTAGTATAGGATCCAGAAAACAAGAAAAAAATCTAGCCAGTAAGGCTGGGTATTTTTGTCTCTTTCTCTGCTGGTGTCTGTGTCTGAGAATTCACCTATAGTCTGTATTTCTTTCAGGTGTTATTGATTAGTATGGCTTCAGATTTTCTAGAAGTTCTGTGTCAGGGTCCAGATGATAACTGGATTCCCAGTCAATCTAGATTTGGACTCATCTAAAACTGGAAAATTTCATTTCTAGTTGTAGAACGCTAGACTTCTGGTCTTTCCTACCACCCCCCAAAAGGTTAGGTGTATTTGGTTATTGCTGTTGCTAATTGATAGGGAGTTAAGAGTGGAAGATGCAATTAAAAAACACAAAACATCTCCACAACAGTTACAGAACAATCAGACATTTCTAAGATTTGTATTACCAAGAATTCTAATTTTAAGTTAAAGCTGGAAAAATACATAAATAGGTTTGTATGTCAAGATTGCCTACAACAGCTTGGGACTAACACAGGTATCTAAGTGACTTCTTGCTCTCCTTTATTCCAATGCAAGAAAATAATTCCTTCTATTTCTTGACATGGAGCCTGACATTTTTTCTCTATATACTGTGCCAATGAATAAGGTCCTACAAAAAAAAAAAACTAAAAAAAAGTGGATTTTTTTTTTGCTTTTCTAAATATTGTCCAAAAGGCTTCTGATCCATTTAAATAAGGAGATGTCTGTGAGCTATAGAGTCTGCAGTTTACATGGGAAAAAGGAGTTTTCTGTTCCGTCATGTGAACGTCGTCTCTTCTTGCAGCGCAATTGAATTCCACTCACTGTTGATCATTTTCGAAGAGCTATCTGGAATGCTGAATGCTCTGTAAATACCAGAGATCAGTAGATCTCAAATGAACGTCTGTCAATAGATGTGTGGAAGTCGATTAAGAGGCACTTCCTGATGGCTTTTGCTGTAGCTCATTGAGTTGTTTGGAAACAATAGATTAAACTCAGTCTGCAGGAAAACTGGTTAAAAATAGTGAAATTTTGAGAATGTAATTTTAATATGCTTTTTCCATACAACTGATGATCTATTTTTATTTCTTTTCAGTGGGTACTGTACCTTGCTATCTATTCATTTGTGTTCAAAATTTTATTTTTCTCGGTGTCTTTTAGATATAAGATCTATTGACAGGTAATTTTGAGATCACGTAATCATTTGGATTTAAGTTGAAAGGAATTGATGATAAGATACTAAAGAAACTTGAAAAGTTTAAGAACTTGAACGGGTAAAGCCAGTCTCATTCAGATTGGTTCACATTTATAGACTTTAATTATCAGTTTGGAATTTGTAATATTGCCTGAATTTCAGATGGGTGAGAATTAACTCTGTACTGAGGGAGCCTAGACAAAAGGACATTAGTTGCGTCACAGAAACTTATTAAATGCAATGCTAATTCAACAGACGGATTCCTGCGAACAGGTGCACGATCTGAATTAATTTTTAAACTCTCCCACACTCATACACTCTGGGGACTTTAATAGTTCATATTGACAGGCACAGCACGTTGCTAATTTCATTCACAAGCTTTAAAATTTCAATACTTTTCGACATGTGAAGCTATTAGATTTTTAAAAGTGTAAGTAGCATCAGGGCATCCCAAAACTAAAAATGATAATTTCTCTCACTGGGATTTCAAACCAGTCATCTAGCCAGAAGCGTGGTGTTTTTATGAATGAAAATCATTTTACAAGCTTCCCATACAGATTTTTTTATATATATTTTTGTACATTGTAAAACCTGTTACCAGGAAGGATTTTCTTTTAGTGTCATGGTAATTGGAGGGGGCTGAGTGAGAGATTTTGTGCCTTAGCAAAAAGCACAAATAGGCTTTTATTTAACTATACCAAAGGACTATGAGTAGGGTAGGAAATTTTTACAGCCCTGGAATATAGATCAAAATCTATTGCCTTTACTAAAGAGATGAAGGTCAGTGTGAGAGAAATCACCCCCACAGATTACCTTTATTAGTTAATCCCAGTCTCTGAAGACAGATCAATAAGCCTTTGAACTTGGAAATGGTTTGATTTTGGTTTTAGTTGGAGGGGTTTGGGTTGCATAAAGCTGTGAAATGGCTGCATTTCTTTACCAGTTTCCTGAATATTAGTATTCTGTACTGTTATATATGACCTGCAGTGCTGTTTGTGCATGTTCAACTGAGGCATGTAAGGTTGTATTATACTTACAGAATATATCTGGGTTTTAATTTATGTGTCTTCAGTGTGTGACTAATTTATTACTGTGAATTAATTTATGTCACAGGTAATTGTCATAGATTATTGTAGGAAGATACTGCACTCAACAACCATGGCAGGACAAATGGAAGATTCTTCCAAAGACCTGTTAGTGTCCTAGTCATGCTGGCTTCTGTAACTGAATTCAAGAGATACCTGGGTATCTTATGTTTCAACTTCAAATTCCATTGAAGAAAAATGCTATTACAACTGAAACTGAAGACAGGTCTTATGGAGAATATGAAGCTCCTGAATTTAGTCACTTAGTGCATACTATGGAAACATGCATGTCCTATGATGTTTTTGGATACATTACATGCTGATTTTAAACCCTGCTGTTCCATTTAACAACTCTTCAGGAGTTCTGAGCATACTACTAGTGTTTGTAGCTGTTGACCATTTAAATAAAATTGTTTATTTTGCTCAGCACAGTATACCTTTCTGTTACACATTAAGAGACAGTTTTCTTCACGCCCAAACGGTAGTCCATAGCTGTTTTAAGGATTCCATTTTCAAAGAATTTAGGTACGTAAAGAAATATGCGAACAGATACTGGGCCAGGTAGCATGAGCTTGGTGTCACTTGGTTTCTTGGGACATCCTACCTTCTGCAATTTTGAGCTCTCCTTTTAGTTCAGCTCTGTCATCAAAACCAGCTTTGTGACACCTGCAGTGAGGGTATTTATTCTTCTGATGAGTTATAGAAAGCATAGAACATGGTGTTATCAGAACCAGAAATTATACTAGCTAGCCAGTGTAACTTTTCCTAGAGTTTAAGTGATGGAGGAGCCTAGCTCCTGCAGGTTAAATCTATTTACTCTGTTTGCGGAAACAGAGTTTCAAGCCACAAATTCCTGTGCAGTAGTTTATATTGGGAGATCCTATTGCTACATTCTGTCTCAAAGGATTCAGACTGTAGGAATAAGAAACAGCCACAGCTACTACGATGGGTCTTTTCAGTTAATTCAGGAACTGTTAGCGGTAGGGTCAGAGGAGGTAGGGAGCATGGCTGGGAAAGATGAGTATGGAGAAATGCGTTTAGATACATTGCATACATGGTAATAACTTTGTTAATAATGATGGAATTTTTAAATCTCATTATTAACCTCTCCCTTTGCTGGACATTGATGATTGCTCATGTGTTTGTGATGCCAAACACTTAGGTTTTCTGACATAAGAAAATCATACCTTTAAAACTCAAGAATTACACTAATAAATTATTGTGTGTCAATGTACTGGATTATGATATCACAATGAATTTTTTTCAGTAACATATGTAAAAGTGAATTTAGTCAACTTGTTTCTAGAGGTACCATCTTCCCTTCTTTTATTCCGCTACATTGAATATCAATTGTGATTGTGAACTGCATTTTCTTCAAACCCATTGCTTTATTATGTGGTAGTTTAGCACTGGCATGGAAATAAGGCATTTAAATACATACATAGCAGCTGTATTGCCTTATCTCTAATGGACCCTCTTGTTTGGAAAAATATTTCTTTCCAGTTATGCACTAGCATTATTAATTCAATTTATCATTACCAGAAAGCTGCACTTACTTACATAATAGATTATAAGTTTACTCAGGTTTCACAGTCTGTAAGACTCTTGCACTTTAGTCCCTTTGATCCATCAAATTTGGCTTCTCTAGCTTTTTGCTCTATACTCAGATAACGAAGATTCAAGCCTACAATACGTTAAATAATTATATATTAAAGTTTCTGTCAAAATTTCAGTCTCTACAGAGATGTATAACTCAAGAGTTTTGGAGAAAGGAAGAGAGTTTGGTGCGTCTAGTAAAAATTATTGAATCTGGTGATTTTTCGTCCAACAACCTCATACCTTGATATATTCTGCTGTATAGGCACATGAAAAAGCAACAGTATCAGCTGCATTTTCTAAATTTCTTAAGGTGTTTTTATGATCATTTGAAGAAACACAGATGTAAGGTCAGCAATTTTTGCCCCCAAAACAAGGAGACCTCTTTTAAGCAATTCATTGAAATATACTGATCACCAGGTGGACATTGTCTTAATTTTATCTCTGCCTGTGAAGAAATGCATAATTATCTAGAAGCAATAGTTAAAATTGTGTGTCCATCATATATTAAACTTTTTTTTTCCTGAAATGCATAAACCAAACCATAAATACTGACCTGACATTGACTATACTGAGCCATAAGGTGTAGGACTTGCCTAGCCCGTCTTCATCTTTTCCCTATTTTGATTTCAGCCATCATTCTGCATTTTAATTTTGTGAAGCATTTGAGGAAGGAATTTCTATGAAAGATTGTAAGAACTCCGTGCCCACCCCACCCCCAGCCTCAAACCAGATAAGTTTCATAGGGTTTATTTTCGGAAATGTGAATTCAAAGCAGAAACTAAAGAAGGAAGCTTACCATTCAGGGGTCAGGTGTAAGTATGCTTTCCTTTGGAGTCATCATGCATGAGTGGATTACTGTTCAGGATAACAATGTAGAAATAATAAGATTTTAACATACACATTTTAAAACTTGACAGGTGCTTTTCCAGCATCAGCACTGTATGCACGGAAAGACTTGCTTCAGAGATCTACACATGTTGCTACCAAAACTTTTCAAGGCCTGCGAATATTTGTAAATGATGAGCTCCATGAACTCTTCATAGGGCTGAAGACAGCTGAGAAGTTTCTAAAACCTGGAGGTCGCCTTGTAACCCTCTCCTTTCATTCACTAGAAGATCGTATTATCAAACGTTTTCTTCATGGAATAAACATGACAGAAAAGTACAATCTTGGCTCAAGGCAGAAGATAAGACAAGCTCTGAAAAATTGCTCCAAAGATGATACACAAGAACTTCCTCATGGAAAATCAAAGTGGATTTTTATACAGAAAAAAGTTCTCACACCCCAGGCCAAGGATATTCAAACCAACCCAAGAGGAAGATCGGCCAAGTTAAGAGCTGCTATTAAAGTCTAAAACAAAATATATGGTTATATAATTGTATAATTTCCTTTAAATTTTGTTTTCTAGAGGATTAACTGGACAGATAGTATCAAACTGAAAAAATAAAATTAAGGCTGTTTGAAAACGTTTCTTTCTTACCTTTATGCTTCCTTTTAATTAGGATGTAGCATCAAGCATCAAAAGATAAAATAAATGTAGATAAATGGGTGTCATTAATTATACAAAAAGACATCTTTTTAAAAAGAATATTGAAACCAAAGTTTATAAAAGATTTGATGTATTTATAGGTTTTCCTTTAGATAAAATTCAAAACCCTGATATTAACAGTCTAAATTCAGTTGCTGATGAAGACAAACATTTTTATGGGGGTGGATTTCACACACCTAAGTCAGATGTCTGGTTTAGTCTACTGTAAGTTTAAACTGGCCTAAAAATTCATGATATATAAATCTCAATATCTCAACTGATTTTTTGCATGAATGCCTGTGGGATAAGAGCTAGTTCTTAAATTGATATCAGTATCGAATGTTCTATCCAGGAATTTGTAAATGGGCTCTTCCCTTTTTTAAAAATAAGTAAATATTTACATCTGAGTGATCACCTGGTTATTTAATGTGTATGGATTCTAAATAATTTATCTTGGGAAAAAAAGACACTTGAAAGACCACTGTTTGCGCTTGGACACTGTGCACAGCAAGCAAGCAAGCAGTCAGAAGATTTATATTTGATCATTTGGATTTATTCCTGTGACCCTAAGTTCCGTGTATATATCCAGTACAACTTTTATGTGTTGATGGAATTATAATTAACCCATTTAAAAAGGGGTATTGTGGGTCTTATGAAGAATTCTCCTTTGCTGGTGATGATTTAAGTGGTACTACTTAGGTAAGTATTGAATTATTTTATGAGAGGCCCACAGTAACACCAGTTTCCTATTTGGATACTGTGCTAGATAGTAAAACATGTAACAATTTATTTTTAGTAAGTTACTATGAATTAAGATATGAGTATCTTTAAAGACTATTGTCTGTCTCTATGTTAAAAATGATCAGAAAATCATAGTGTAAGTTTCATCATCTTTGACATCTGATTCATCTCTTCAGGAAACAAAGTTCTAATTTGGATTATCAAATTGGTAGAAGGATTTCATTTGTGATGAACCTGAAACTTGGCTGGTAGAAAATGCAATTTCTGACTCTGAACTAAATGATTACTGCACTGCCTTCTAAAAGAGAGCTGACTAGATGATTCCAGATTTGATTATTTTCATCAAGCATCCTCTTTATGTTAATGTAAATGATTGCTTCACGGTTATTTTTTGGGTCATGTTGACACAAACAAATTGAAATTTAGGTTTACTCTCTATAATATACAATGTATCGAAAAATCTGACTATTGTTTAATTCCTTGGTAGAGCTAAGTCATGTAATGTATTCTTAGGTATACACATAACATCCATCACTAATCTGAAATAACAGTCGAACGGTGATAGGCATCTCATATTTTTCTGAAATCGCAATATTTTTTCACTAGTTTCATTATACATGCTATTAAATATTAAATACAACGTTCCACTTCAAATAATATTACTTACTGCTGACACCTCAGAGAAAACACTGTACCTTAAATAGACATTGTCTCATCCAAACATTAAATATAAATAGCTAATATTATTTTTAGCTAAGATTCCATACTGAAGTGTACTCCAATTGTAGGTTGGAAAAACTGTGCCTCCAACATAGGCTTAGAAGAGTTGTAGTGCTATGCTGTGTGTTGATCAGGAGCACCCTTCAGGGAAAGACCATCCAGTTATAGCAGAAGTTAAGTATCTGTATCCCAGAAATTAAATGAAAACATTAAAATTTCTTATGCTTAAAAAGATGTTTAAAATCCGTACTTCCCATGTCTAATTGCAAAGGCAGAGTTTCTTATGATGACTGAACTACTGTATATCAGTTTTTGCAAATACACTCCCTCAATTAGGGAAATTGAGAGACTTTTCTTTACCTTTAGGTTGGAGTTGGACAGTCGTGGCAGTGCATCAGTTGTTGAGCTTGTCTCTGTAGAGGATCTGTTTTCTCTTCTCTCAGGGACTCCTCTCTTTCAGCTCTAAACTTGTGGTATGGAGAGTCCTGGAATTTTAACTTCTGCTTGCCTGAAAACAGAATTTTCTGGTTTTCCAGTTTTCTGGTTATATTCAGTCAAAGAATTCTTGTATCTTTAAGCATTTCATTTTCATTTAATAGGTGAAGTTATATTACATAAGGAGTATTAGGTCTTTACATTCTTTCTAGGACACATCTACAGAGCAAATCTTAAGTTTTCCTAACATGGTACACGTGAAATGTTAGTAAAACTAAACATTTTTTTACCATAATCAAAAATAGTATTTATGAAGGAGCCGGTGTCTGATGGAAAAAATAGTCTTGCTGAAAACCATACCATACTATCAAGATACAAATTCTATATAATTCACAAAAACCTGCCATTTAACCTAAGCAATATACATTTTCATACAGCCAAATGCAAGATTATCTATCAGCAGCAAAGGAAAAGAACTGTAGACTGTGTTTACAAGGAATATGGCAATACCATGGTACTGTACACTATGGGAGGAGTAGAAACATCCAAATTGTTGGAGGATTTGTAGAGAATATCAAGTGGTAGTTGTAGAGAGATGACAGTTTTGCCAAATAATACGTGCGTGCAGAGCACATTGCTGCAGTATGTTTCTTTTCACTTTAGTACTTCAGAAGGAAGTGGAAAAAATTGAAAAAGGATAAAAAAAAGCTATGAGACTATTCCTATGCATTGTAAACATATTTTCTATTGAAATTATTAGAGCGTGATTTAATTAGTTAATGCAAGTGAATGTACAGGGTTGATATGCTTTCAGAGATACCTGTCTGGGTAAGAGATTTGCGTAGAACGATTATTTGAAAACTAGACACAGTTATGCTGTGAGTAAGGTTTTTGTAGTAAAAATGTGGTATTTTTAAAAATATCATTTTCAAATATAAGCAAAATTAGGTGCATTTATAGCCCATGAGGACCTATCAACAATTATTACCTCCTTATTACTTCCTAAAGAAGAAGAATCTGTTTCATCATTTCAGAATGCAAAGGCTTAATCTTACTGTTTTCAAGTAATATAAGGAATTAATGTCGTCTTTTTTTTTTAAACTACTGCAATTGAGTAATTTCTCAGTAGTCTTTTATAGTCACATCTGCTGAGGTTGCTACTTGACTTGAAAAAAATCCCAGTCTGAAACATCAACTTTCATACAGATGTATTGAGGTGTGTGATGGAAGTTGTGAGGATTCCTAATGTAGTACGGACAGGGAAAACACCGACTTCAGTACAACACTACTAGCAAGTGGCTCTCTTCTGGTAGCAAGTATTGTATCAGACTTTTTGTATGCTCCTTTCTAGAGTGGCATTTCTATGATTATTAATGTTTCATATAATTGCTCTAATATTACTATTTGTATTGGAGGAGACATGGTATTAATTGGAGAGTTTATGGTCCGGGGGAAGCATGAGGAACGGTGCCCTGAGGAAAGGTGACGTGCAGGGGTGGGCTGATTGCAATAAGCAGCCTTAGACACAGGTTGTTGGTGACTTTATTCAACTAATTTAAATTTTAAAATAACTTAATTTTAAAATATCAGTCTTGACTCATTGTTTGGAGTATCACTGTACAGAAGTACTGGTGAAAAATGAGAGAATTTGAATAAACAGAGAAGTAATGAACTCAAGCCAATTTATTGCTGCCTGTCTTTCTTGACATCTTTACCTCTAGCGAGAGTAATAAAGGGTTCAGGTCTGCTTTTCTTGTGCCCCAAAATCTCTCCAGGAAGGGTCCTTCAGCAGGAAGGTTGTTGTGGTTAACCCAGCAGGCACCTAAATCAACCACGCAGCTGTTCATTCACCCCTTGTCCCCTCAGTGGGATGGGGGAGAGAATTGGAAAGAAAAAAAAGAAAAACTTGTGAGTTCAGATAAAGACGTTTTAATGTGACAGAAAAAGGTGATGGTGGTGGTGATGATAATAATAGAATATGCAAACCAAGTGATGCGCAGCACAACTGCTTACCATCTGCGGACCACTGATGCCAAGCTAGTTCCAAGCTGCGTTCTAAACCCCTGGCCAGCTTCGCCCAAGTTATATACTGAGCATGACATCATATGGTATGGAATATCCCTTTGGGGTCATTTGGGGTCAGCTGTCCAGGCCATGTCCCCTCCCAGTTTCTGGTGCGCCCCCAGCCTACTCACTAGCAGGACGGTTTGAGAAGTGAGAAAGTCCTTGACTTGGTGTGCGCATTGCCTGGCAACAACCAAAACATCAGTGTGTTATCAGCATTATTCTCATCCTAAATCCAAAGCACTGCTCTATGCCTGCTACTAGGAAGAAAATTAACTCTATCCCTGCTGAAACCAGGACAACCATTTACACCAGGATTACAAACACCGTTCAATGGAGTATGGGAGTTGGTCTTTATATCCATACGTTTATTTTTTCATATAGCAGTTGCTTAAATGTAATCTGTAACTTAGAATAATATGCAGTCATGTTTATAAGTTTTTTTGAAGTATAATCAAATGTGGAGGCCTTTTTATACCTGATGTATACTGCAATTAAAGTAGGATTTTGTGGACTAATTAAGACTGCAGTGCTATAGTGAATCTTGCAAATAATTTAGAAACGTAGAATTGTTTGAGTTGGAAGGGACCTTAAAGATCATCTAGTTCCAACCCCCTTGCCATGGGCAGGGACACCCTCCACTAGACCAGGTTACCCAAAGCCCCCAAGGCCAACCTGACCTTGAACACTGCCAGGGATGGGGCCTCCACAGCTTCTCTGGGCAACCTGTTCCAGTGCCTCACCACCCTCACAGTAAAGAATTTCTTCCTAATATCTAATCTAAATTACCTTCAGGTTCCTTAGTTGGTCTCAAATCTGATCTTTTACAGTGAGCAGGTCTTCTTTCTAGTCCCTGCCTTTGCCCTCTGTGACTTGAGCTGTGTGGCTGGAGCACTTGCTGATGAAGACTGAGGCAAAAAGTCATTGAGTATGTCAACTGTCTCCATATCCTGGGTAACTGGGTCTCCTGTTTCCTTCCAGAGAGGACCTACATTTTCCCTAGTCTTCCTTTTATTACTGAGGTACCTCTAGAAGCTTTCCTTGTCCTTAACATCCATGGCCAGATTTAATTCCTTCAAGGCTTTGACTTTCCTAACCTGATCCCTGGCTGCTCAGACAGTTTCCCTGTATTCTCCCCAGGCTACCTGCCCTTGCTTCCACCCTCTGTAGTCTTCCTTTTTGTGTTTGAATTTGCCCAGGAGCTCCTTGTTCATCCATGCAGGCCTCTTGGTGTTTTTGCCCAATTTCCTCTTTGACAGTATGCATCGCTCCTGAGCTTTGGAGGAGGTGACCCTTGAATACTAACCAGCTGTCTTGTGCCCCTCTTCCCTCCAGGGTGCCGGATGAAGCTGGCTTGCTACTTGGAGTGGCTGGAGTTCCTTTGTGCTGCACTATGTTAGGGAAGACAGTCTGGGTTACTCCTGCCTTGGGCAAAGGCAAACCCATCTGTGGCTTTGCTTTTGCTCCAGGATCTGGGTCCTCTTGGTGGGTGATGTGGGAGGATGGGACAGTCCGATGTGTACATCAAAGGGATTTCATTGGGTGAGAACAGCCAATGATTTAAATTGTATGATGTTAATTGCTACATAATACTGCATGTCATCACTACTATGATTGCTGTATGCCATTACAGTAAGGATCACCCAGATTAATGAAGAATGAACATGGATGAAATTGAACAAGGTGCACAGGTGATGAAACCAGAACTGACTTCAGCAACTGGTGCCCAGCAACCTCCCAGAGACTGACATCTTCAACTCGCAGACGGTGAGTGTGGGCCATGCCAGATACATCAGCTATGAGCTTGGGATGCAGCATGCAACAATCCAACAGCACACACCATCTCCCCTGCCCTGAGAAACTGTTATGACAGATGGAGTCCAAAGTCATGGACTAAATGAACTCAATGAACATTTTAGAGGGATGGCCCATAAATTAGGGGAATGGTATCTGTGTGTACATATCAGAAGACAGGAAAAGTGATGGTGATTAATTGGATTATATTGGAAAGCATAGGACTGAGTCATGACATAAATGGTATTGAATAAGGGGTGGATACTGTCCTGGTTTTAGCTGGGATAGAGTTAATTTTCTTTCTCTTAGCTGGTATAGTGCTGTGTTTTGGATTAATATGAGAATAATGTTGATAACACACTGAAGTTTGAGTTGTTGCTAGGTAGTTGCAGTGCCTATGCTACACCAAGGACTTTTCAGCTTCTCACGCCCTGCCAGGTGCACAAGAGGCTGGGAGAGCACAGCCAGGGCAGCTGACCCAGCCTGACCGAAGGGTCACCCCATAACGTAGGACATAGCGCTCTGGATGTAACTGGGGAGGCTAGCTGGGAGGGGTGGTCACTGCTTGGAAACAGACTGGGCATCGGGTTGGTTTATCCACCATGGGTGGTGAGCAATTGCTTCTGCGCATCACTTGTGTTAAGATTATGATTATCATTTTCCTTTGTTATCTTATTAAACCGCCTTTATCTCAGCCCACAGGCTTTTTCATTCTGCTCCCTATCCCCTTGGGGTGGGGAGGGGTGAGCGTGCGGCTGCGTGGTGCTTAGCTGCTGGCTGGGGTTAAACCACGGTGGGTGGGCTGATCTGCGATCCTTCTCCAGGCTCTGGGCGTCTGTTGCCGGCACTGGCATCAAACTGGTAGGAGAGGGATGGATTGAGGCTCCCCTTCCTCAGCAACTTTAGTTTAAAGCCCTCATCATTTAAAGGAACGTAGAACTTCTTCTCTTCCTCTTTTTGCAGTCCCTGTAGATAATAGAAGAGAAAAATATGTTTAATTAAAAAGAAATAAGCAATAAAGTTGAATTAATTTGTGAGGTTGGCATCCAGTTTGAACAGAATGCCATATATGCAGTATTCTGTTACTTTTTCCATTCATTGCCTAATTTTACCTGGGTTTGGGATAAGCGCTCGCAGTGAAGTAGCTCAATCTCTGCACGTGGCCGCAGAGCATGGTTTCTAGAGCGTAATCAGAGGTAATAGTGGGAAGGTACATATGCTTCTAAATCCAGCTCTGTGTATTCTTCCCTCTGTCTCCTATGCAGCGAGAGTTGTGTTTACCTTTCTGAATCCTCTGTGAGCTTATCCCAGGGTGAGAGAGAGGGAAGGGCTTTTCTTTTTCCGAAAACTGTAATACCTGTCCATCCAACTTCATTAAAACTAATGCTATTTAATACTTTTCTTTCTGACGTATTTTACTGATGACATGCCGTGGTTTTCAATATTGCTATTACATCACTAAGACAGGAAAAGGAGCAAATATTTGTTCATGGGAACTCTAAGCTAAAAAAGCAGAGCAAGTGCTTGGTTGCCTGAATGTCTTATCGTACTGACATAGCTGCGTTTATAAAAAAGAAAACTTTTTCATTGTACCTTGATCTTTACACAAATTATATCTTTAGGCAAATTATATTTTTCCTGGTGCTGTTAAAGCCTAATTTGATTGGTGGCAATAGTCAAAAACAAGCTGGAGTTTGTTTAAATTTCTTTTTACCTTTGGAAATTCAAATTTGACACCTGGTTTCTAGCTGTCTCTTTAAAGAGCAAAACTGGAGATACAGCTCCCTCTGTCTGTCCTGGGAATACCTATGCTTTGTTCTGTTTGGAGTGCACCTGCAAATTGTTACGGTAACAGAATGTTTATTGTCAACAGGAAGATACAAGATAAAAACATGGGGATAACTTCTTTTACAGGTCACTAGTTTTTCTAAATGATGCCAACTGGAATTTTAAAAGAACAAAGGGTGAGTCATTTTCTTATCTGAAAGTACTTCTATCACGATACCTAGTTCAAAAGACCGAAAACCAAACTTGCACAGTAAAGTTCTCAAACATATGACAGATACTGGAATGAAAATAAATGGCACTGTATAAATCACATCTTAGAACTCATGCATGCCAGAATACCTGAGTAAGAACCTAGGGATCACTGTCCTCCACTGGCATTTGTTCACGTGCCACGTTAGTTTGAGTCTGTGGATGTGACTCTGACAAAGAAAATGTGATCTGCTTTTCACTTTCAGGTTGTTCCGTGGCTTATATTTGCACTGAATATGTACTTGAGCTCAGAATAAGTCTCTACTAGGCTTATGATGTTATTAGCATTTTGTATGAGCTGTAATTATACTAATAACGTTAACATAGCAACATAACATTAACAAGGTTATATCACAAGTTAGTAACTATAAAAAAAATCTTGAAGCATCGTGATATAACTTGTACACTAAAATGTGTGGAAGCTTAGTGATAGCTTAGTCATCAACAAATCGGCTAGAAAAGCTTCTTTTTTATTTCAAACTATATTTTAAGTTCATTTCTGCACACCTTTCCTGCAAGTTGTATATTCTTCTCTTTTTACTCAGAAGTAATTTTGTGCTTAAGAACATCTCTCATAGACTTTGCAAAGAGCTGAAATAATAAGTATTGACAGTCCTGGCTGATAAGCATCTGAAAATGAAGATATCATAAAAACGTTTTTGTAATCTAGTGCCAACCTGACATTCTCAAGAGCAACGACACGTGCCTGTTAAGCTGTGCGCAGCCTGAGAGCCTAATCTTGCCGCATTTACGTATGGGTACAGATTTTGTGGGTCTCTGTGGAAGCAGAAGGGACCTGACCCTGCGGAACAGGGTCCAGCGGCTGTGGGGCGGTCCGGGCTGAGTGCCCGGGCTGGTGCGGTAGTGACTAAATGAGATAATGCTGAATTAACAAGTTCTTGATGTAGAGGCAGGTGCAGCGGTGCGTATTGCGTTACCTTTCACAGTGGCGGCAGTGGCTTTCACAAGACTGAAGTTAGGAAAATAATAATAATAAAAAATCCTCGGAGTTCAAGCTGGTGTATAATTTTTCCTACCCCTTTGCTGCCCCTATTAAGAGTAATAAAAAGCTTCTGTTGGCTTAAAAAGCAAGGGCTCAAGACCTAAACTGCACACATACTGTAGCTATCACTGTTAATCAGTCTACTAATTACTAGCAGGTGATGCGAAATAGTAAAACAGCCAATTAATTGAATGAGCTTGGCAAATAATACCCTGCCATATCGCTGTACTGAACTTTGTAGTATTCTAAAACTAAGGTAATGAAGGGATGCTCAGGGCCGTGTCACGCTCGCCCTCACACCAGGACCCTGCCGGTTTTTCTTGCGTATGCCCGAAGGAAGTAACTATACGTGGGGCTGCACCGGGGCAGGAGCACTGCTGCAGCTGAGAGGGCCATGACTGACATGGGGGTTAAAACCTGAGCCTCCCCTGAAAATGGTACAGTATTTTGCTTCTTAGAGCACTGACTTATTAGATAATGCTTTATTAATAGAGCTCTAGTTATTTGGAAAACAATGTAGTGCAAGCTGAGCGTAAAGGGTATTTTCTGATTGCTGCTTTAATTTCATAACTTTTTGGTTTATTCCTCAGGGTAAGCTAGCTATTGTTCTTTTAAAATTAAGTGAAACTTTCTTGGAACTGGCAGTAGTCAAGATTTTTCTCTGAGAAAAAAAAATAATTAATGAATGAAATTAATAGCGGCGACCATTAGATCCAATTATATCCCACTGGGAGCACAGTCCTCCATGAATACCACATTTCCCAATAGTTCAGTAATTCAGCAGCATATTGAAAATATTCTTTGGCTGTTTAGCCACCTCCATAGCGAGTAAAATATTTGCCAGCTCTAACCTTGTCCAAGTTGTAGCTTAGTTTTCTGGATTCTGCTTCATTTGAGCAGGCTTTTGGTAGAAAATTTTTCAAATACTTTGTTTCCCAGAGAAAGGCCATTGATTCTTTAAATATAGTCTTTTACTAAGAAAACTGCGCTTTTTTACTTTTTTTTTTAGATTTTAACTTTGATGAGAAAATATAGATCTAATCACTTCTGCCGTCATTTCTCCTTTGAATTCATTGTTTGTATTAGCGAACAGAATTAGTGTTGGCTAGTGAATAGAGCTATTGACTATCGTGTTCCCTCTTACAGAGCGCGTCACACGAACTGGCCAAACTCCCAGTCACATCCTATAGCCTCCAGAATAACAGGCACTCCTCAGCCTGCACTCACCTTTTGTTCCTCTTAATTTAATAACGAGGCTATAAAATGCTTTTAAGTTAGGTTTTCTTTTCTCTAAGTGAAATCCACACTTGTAATTTTACTTATTTTTGCATGTAAAAATGAGGAAACGTTTCCATGTTCAAGTCACCGCATCAGATTCAGTGTTTTCAACACTCATTACCTGGGTAATTAATGATGTTCCGAGTCTTCCCATGGACGTGAGAGTCTCAGCTTTCCCGAAACATTAAAGGCGATTCCCAGCCTTCCTGGCTGCAGAGGAAACCATGGTAATTGGAGCCCCTTATCTTTTCCCGTAAGTATGTGCGATAACCAAATGGGTTTGGTTGGTTTTGTGTAGGGTTTTTTTGTTTTGTTTCGTTTGTTTGTTTGGGTTTGTGGTTTTCTTGGTTTTGTTTTGGTTTTGGTTTTTGCTTTTTTTTTTTTTTTTTAGGATAACCATGTCATTTTTGGAGCCTTACTTCTGATTTTTGAACATTTTCATCCCTCTCCCCCTACCCTCCGTTTGCCACTGTAGGAGGTGTGTGCAAACAGGACTTGGCTCTGTACTTGTCACCTTGCTTGCATGCCATCATTCTTTCATGGTACCAATGCGTACCATCTCCATTACTGTAGGATGCTGTTAATTACCAGTTTACAAGGAATTGTTATGGAACCACGTAATGAAGTGAATGCAGAGGACAAATCTGGGTACACCATTGCAAACCTCGCCGCTGTGCAAATGCGTGTTCCCTGCATAGATTGCTGCCTCCGGTCCATTTGAGATGCTCTTGGTTTTTCGTTTATTCACACAATTACCTGGCTTTTGTTGAGCACTGCCTGCTGAAAAGCTCCAATTCTCCTTACTGTCTTAGGAGTACAATAGACAGGGATCAGATATCTTTGTTTTTAAATTAATGCATAGAATTTGAGAACATAATATAACATTTAGGGCTTCTCCTAAATGTCTTCCAAACTGAAATCTGAGCCAAATCCTTTGTATTAATTGTCATATATCTTTTGTATCTATGAATCCCAGTCACGGCACAGTTCGGAACATGTGGTGGCACTGGTTTGAAGTGGAAGAAAAGGAGGCTTGTTGCTGCTTCCTACTTATGTGTGATTTATCAGCTAATCAGCTCAACTTCAACACGCAGATTTCTACACTCTCTGAAGCATAAAAGCCTCTCTTAAACCTTTCCAAAGAGATCCTTAAAAATATTTCTTACGCTTTATATCCCATTAAGGTGACAGATTGTTGAATTAAATTCATGAATGAAAATATTTATAAATACAGCTGTGTGAACACAGCCTTTCCCAATGAACAGTTTCCTTAGTCCTGATTGCCAGAGCCGGTAGATTTCCAGAAGATCTTCCTGAGCGATGGGAGGCACCCTGCGGGAGCCACACTGCCAGTGGAGCTGGAGATTTGGGGTCCGTAGGTTACCGGCTGCTCATCCTGTCCCTGGGGCAATGCTGTGTGAGAAAGCAGTAGGAGGTCTGAATGTGACTGGGGCTGGCTGTGGACTGATGTCTGCGAGGATTGTTCAGTGATATTAAGAGGCTGAGGAATACCTCTAGCGGTACACGGTCTAATTTTTGATTGTGTAATTTAAAGTTGCCTTTGGGTACTGATAAAGATCGAGGGTTATTATTGGAGAAAGCAGAATCATTTTATCATTCTCAAAAAGAATACTGCACATGACTTTTCTTGGGCAGGTTGAATTGGAGGGGTATATCTTCTGCAATGGGGAGAGGGTTTAATTTGGAAGATAGTTCTTTGGGAATATCACTTTCAGTGATTAAAGTTGAGATATAATTCAAATCGCCTGAGTCATGCTTCCATTTTTCCCCAAAATTATGCCACACCGGTGGGCAGTTAGCAATTATATGGGATCTGACCCAGTGTTAAATCCAGCAGCTTGAAATGCTCTAAGGCTTTAAAGTGTCGTTGTGAGACAACTTGAGAAATGTTAGAATGTGTGACTAGTACCCAGTTGGTGCCTTTAATAATTATTATGAGCTCTATTTGCATTCACTGCAGCCACTGCTTCCTTTCCAAAATGCAGGGAGGAGGGAGCTGTAGCTGACTCTTGCCTTGGCAGTGCATGCTGTGACAGCTGTTTATGGCAAGAAGGGACAGCAGCATAAAAATGCCATTTTTTCTTATCCCAGCAAAATGCTTCGGTAAGGTACACAGGCAAGACGAGTTGTTAGATGCCTGACCGTTGCATGAAAAGCTCGTGATTTACATCAAAAAGGAATAGTGACTTTGCTGTAATTTCACTTAAAATAAAGAGCTAGCTTAAATGAACATGATCTGTCATTACTTGATATGAATTTATTTTAATAACTGATTTAGTTTAACCTGTGCAGATGACATGTGGAATGGAAATGAAAGCAGTTTAGTTAAATCAGAGCTATTAGTCCTTGCTAAGCAAAATTTATTAGCTTGACAGTGTGTTAGATTGACTACATTACATTTGGGACATAGCAACCATGTCTCTCTCATGATCCTTTTCTTGAACATATTAACCTGAGTCCATAGCAGCTTGGGATTTTATCTGTGATGTTCTACTTACTGCCATGTCAACTGACGTGTTAAACTGTCATTAAATGCCAATTCATGTTATACCTTTAATGGTTTTATTTGCAATGTACGCAATTATCTTTTTATATCCTTTTTTTTTTTACACTGTCCTTCTTTCTAGAGCTACTTAAAGTAGTATGTGACGAGCAGCAGTGGAGCACGCCAGTAAAGCAATATTAAACTAATTCAGCAAAAAGTTGAGAAGTACAATTTTGGCAAATAACTTAGTTTGGGGTTTTCTTTTTGTCCAACAAGGTTAAAGACTGTTAGAAGCCTGCCTCTTTCCCGGGAAATGGCAACGTAGCCCACTTCCAGCAGCAAGCCAACAACTATTTGTCACTTCTTCTGAGTTTAATCTACTGGAGGATTCATCATCTGTGGCAGATGTCTGTAAATACACAAATCTATTGATCTAGGGCTCATTCTCTGCAGAAATGTAGCTGGCAAGGATGTTTATTTCTCCTCCGTGCTGAATGTAAAACATGTTGCCTTTTCTATCTAGAGAGAGAAAAAAGGAAAGTTAAGAGGGTTTTGGTGCATTATTGAACAGCAGAGGTTAATAGGCTGGGAACGTATGCTTTCCTTATTACCCTTGCTTCTTTCCTATCATCTACTCTCATCAATAAATAAATAAGTTAATTAAAAAGCTATTTCTAGGGGGCAAAGTACAGATCTTTAAGATCTATCAAAACCTCAGTAAAAGATTTAGCCTCTGGGTTAAAAAAATACACAGGGTTATGGGTGGATGAAAGCCCTCAGCTTCAATGGTTTTTATCCTTATAATGAGCTGCACAAGCTGCAATAATAAATGAACGATACGGCTTCCTGGCAGAAGTTGTTCGGCCAGTGGGCTGTGACAAGGCCCACTATGCAGAAAAGGTAAGATGAAAATCCGATTTACAAAAATATCCAAAATTTCATATATATATATATGTTTAATCATAATCCTAATATTTTGGAAATGTTCCAAATATTATATGATAATATGATTCTATTCTATTCAAATGCGTATGAAAAAATATTCAGGATCTAATTAAATGCACATAGGAAATTCTTTCTGATGTTCAACCAGGAGTTTATGAAGTGTGAGTAAGTGTATGTCCGCATGCAGAAATGAGTGTATTATTTAATATTTTAATAAATTATTTAATGCTTTTTATCACAAACAGTTGTATTTTCATGACCTCTCTTTTCCGCGTTGCAGGCTGCCTGTGACTGCACTGCTCACCCGGGCGTCCTCTCGTTCTTCTCCTCTGCCACCACTGACATCCTTCGCCGACATAACTGTTGGGGGAGCTGCTATTCTGAGCGCCCCGCGACAGTTCAGGTTTCTGTGCAAACAGGTGTACTGGTGTTCAGTGCTCCTTTTCACGGGGTTCATGTGGATTGTCGTCAGTCTTTGGAGAGTAAGTGGTCAGGGACTGAATAACGCAGACGGTCAGCTGTGATTTAAGCTCGGAAATGTCTGGCACTGGCAGGTCTCCAGAGCCCCTAGCAGCAAAGGGTTCTGCAAGGTGAGCCCAAGTGAGCAGGACATGGGGCACCAGCCCACCTGGGTCCTCACCTAAAATAGAAGGTGGAGACCTGGGCTGCATGAAGAGATGGCTTTGTGTTCCTTGAGAACAACCCAGCATTCTTCCAGAAAACAACTATTTCTGCTGTTTTGCTTGTAAAATGCAAGTTAACCTCTGGTGGATATTCTGCTTGTGGTTGTTCCTTATTTGAGTTATCTGCAGGGAAATACACAGAAAACTGTCACAGTCAACATAGGTCTATGAAAGGGACTTGTGAAAAAGTCTTCATTTTTCTCTCTCTCTGCACAAATTAATAACGGAGGTTAAGTACTGGTATCACTAAGTGTGCTTGTATGATATTCAGTGCTGTTTACCCCATTGGGGTTTATTTCTTAGCAAGCTTCGCTCACCTAAGAATTAAAAATGCTTGAAAGCTTAAACTTAAAATGTTTTCAGATTAAATGTTTTTGCTGGACATTCAGTTGGTCATTCAGGACGTTTAAACCTATGCAATAAATTAAAAATAGCTAATATGAACAGCTGTGGAGAAGTCATCACTGTTCTTTTCACAAGAGTCAACACATACTCATTAGTAGAAAAGTTTAATTTTGCCTGCTTAGTTTCTTTTAAAAAATACATGATTAAGAAGCAGTAGCAGCCACAGAAGACGAAGAGTGGGTGATTGGTTCCTATTATTTTTCTTTTTAATATGACCGTGAACCCTACAGCTTTGTGATTCAGTTTCATAATTTCCTTCCATTTAACCTAAGTGACTGTTTTGGGAAAGATTCCTTTCCTTGAAGATTAGCTCATGAGTGGGTTTAAGATGTTCTTGCAGAATAGATGATTGTTTTCTTTTATAATCTTGGCAGAGAGCAAAACACATCGTTTCATTAATTGTATCTTATTTTCTTTGTTTAGGCTTTTCCAAGACTTAAAAATAACAGTGTTATCACCTGTTTCAGCAGTCTGCTTTCTGTAAAGTTCCAGGTATGTTTATTAAAATGAATTAAGGCTGCATTTAAAAATAGAGTTGTGGTTCCCCTGCTTATATAAACATATCCTTGTCTTCCCATTAATAACAATTCATCTACCGTAGATATTTCCAGTACACTATAATGAGGCTCTTCCCCTTATCAAAAGGGAAGTGCAGTTCTCAAATTGAGGAAAAAACCTAGAGAAAGGCAAGCCATTGCTCAAAGGGGTACAGTTCATTCCCTAGAGCTGAAGTTAGCAGAAAAGTTACGTATTTTATTGTGCCACATGGTGCACTGGTTACTTGACATTACAAAAGACCTAAAAGGGGAATACAGTATTGTAATTATCATGAAATTGTTAGTAAATTGTGTATTGATTGATGTCAATGCAAATGTAGTGCTGGCCAGCCTGCAGTGGTCAGACAGCAGGACAGCGACCGGGCAGGGCTCTGCGTTCTGTTCCCAGCTCAGTGCCTGCCTCCCTGACTGGCCGGTGACTGGGATGTTCTGGTACGGATGCTGAGGTTTAGATGCCTAAATCCGTATTTTGTAAGTTCCTTGACTTTGCAGAAATGCTGCACGCCAAAGCTTCAACTAATCTGAAACAGCAAATAGAGTGTTTTTAAATTCCCTTGCCTTCCCGTGTTTGTTAGGGGGAAGAGGAGGCTTCTGTTGGACTTCATCTTCTTAATTAAATGATAGTCATAGTTTTTAGTCATTTCTGACCAGGAAAAAGTGAACCATAAATATGTGTAGATGTACATATTTATGTAGCTATTTATAAATATGTAAATATGTAACATCATCTGAATGGCATGCATATAGAGAACTGACTGACAGCAAAGCTTTTATTAGTATAATTACAGTACAGCTCCAGCTGCAGAATTGTCATTGCACCAGCACAGTCTCAAAATGGGATCACAGTTCTAACTCGGTCTTTATTAGCATGCTACTTTGTCTATAAAATATAACATTCACCACATTTCTAATAAAATTCTGGTTTATGTGAGTATTAAATACCTTCTGTTGAGTGAAGTATCAATTAAGCAATGAATTGCAAACTCATATAATTTGTTTGAAATGGTGCTAATTACCACTGTAAGGTCTTTATTGATGCTGAAGTCTTTGGATGTAGACTGAAGGGATAGACACCTCATGTTACACAGATCAGCTTTCACATGGTAGTATCTTTCGGTTGCTATTTACAGAGAGCCAAAGTATTTCTTCTCAAATTTTGTCTTTCCTCTGTGTAAATCCTATCCCTCTCTTCTCTTCATGTTACTCAAATAATGTACAGCCTGATGGAAACTACCTTACTCCTAGTGAGACTAGTACACCTCTTCAAAACGATGACCGTTGGAAAACACAAAGCATTTTCATCTACAGTGCTGAAGAAAAAAGTATACCTTGTGTACCTGAAAAGCATATCTTTTACAGGTTTTAAGTAGAAGCAAAGAAAATTCTGTTTTTCTTTCTTTACCCCAAAATGAAAATGCAGGAAAAAAGCAAATGAGTTTTTGGCGATTTTTAATCTCAGTTTTTGTTTGTGTTTTTTTGGTTTGGGTTTTTTTTGGAGGAAGGGAGTGTTGTTTGTTTAGGTTTTGTTTTGTTTTGTTTTTTTTTATTTGCACCATCTCTGCTGGAATTTAGATCAAATTTCCATTTTACAGAGGTATTAAGGACAGTACAAAGTGCGCTGCAATGGCAAATGACTCCCAAAGGCTGTGAATTTGTTTACATCAAAGGTCTTATACTGTAGGATTCCGGATGAGTTCTACACTTCTTTACCTCAGCACCAAGTTTGTATAGCTGCACTGTTTTACCAAAACTAGTTGTATGTATGCAGGTGTATATGTAGGTGTGCATACATACATATGTATATATACATAGATATAAAGAAATCACGCTTCATTAATTAGCATGACCATCCTTAGGGTATTTTGAAGTACCAGGCCTTGTTTTCTCAGAGGAAGAAGGCAGGCTAATGAAAGGAAGTTCATAGGCAGGTAAGTTCAGGAGCTGGTGAACAGATCATACGTTTCCCATGCATGTCATCAAGATCCTAACGTAAATACAATGAAGTCTGATCCCTACCTTTTATCACACATTTTCCAGTTACGGTTTCTTCTTCTGTATCTCACCAAAATCCCGTCTTTGTATCCTACTGCCTTAGGCTACTAAATCATACAAAATTCTCAGCTGAAAGTGTAACCTGAAAGAGGGTCGAAAAACACACCTGAAAAAGGTGAAGTATACAGGTGCAAGAGCCACATGTGTAGCTTCAGTCACTGGATTCCAGATTTTAAACTCTTAAATGTGAGCAGTGATCATGGACTGTGCTTGCTAATCCATTTATTGCAATACCGTCTCTCATCTGTACACACCCGATGTCTAAGTGTTTGGCTCACAAGTGACCGTTGCAAAGAACTGTGATAGTTGAATAGAAATACTTGGAACATGGAAAGAGCAAGAAGGAGGACAATTTGGGGTGGTTTGAAGGGGAAAAAATTGAATAAATAGGTTTTAAGATAAGGATGAATTTAATGGAAAACTTTATGTTAACGCACAAAATTTTCCAAAGAAAACGTGGAGGTGAGTTGCCAGGATATTTAAGATCAGACTTGATGAAGAAATGACAACTATCGTGTAAGGAATTATTCTGTACTGGTGGGGGATTGAACTGAAAGATGTCCATTTCTCATTTTCGGAAACTTGATTATGTGGGTGCTACTTAATTGATCTCTGGTACTTATGTTCCATATACGAGTAGTTGGAGATGGAAAATGTTGGTAGAGTCACCTACTTTTTTTCCTGCTCTGTTTTGTTTTTCCATGGCAATTATGATAACTGGAACACCCATTTCCTTCCTGGAAAGGAGTATTGCCCATCTATGTTAATGCATAGTTAAAAACAACATCAGTTTATGTCAGTATTTCTGTTGCTGTGTGATGTGACCACAGACTTCTGTACGAGCAAGGATGAAGAGAAACAGATGAACTTCAGCAACTAAAAAGACAATTGAGATGGCAAATGATGTTACTGAACTCGTTTCTTCATCAGTGATGCTTAAAATGTGTTTCTTTTATCTCTGTGTGAGGATGTTTTGGTTTATATAGTGCTTTTTTTTCTATTTTTTTTTGGTAATATATATGTTTCATAGCAGAAGTAACAAGGAGTCCCTAGTTGTTTTGGCATTTTCTCCAATAATGCCTAACTCATGTTTACATGTGAGTTATGCTGCAGAGAGACATTCTGGACTGTAGCAAATTGCCAAAGAAAAGTTTCGCATTCTCCTCTCGAAAGACCCCACTTCCTTTGGACCTGCAGAGAGCTGTTTGTCTGTAACGCTGCTGCTGAGGAGCACGTTGAGTCACACATCACAAACGCAGGCTTTGTCCTCTCTTGGCTGACTAGGTTCGTGTCAATTATTCTTTCCTCCTGTATTACTTAATGAGATACCAACTCTTTCCACAAAGTGTGCATGACTCAAGGCTTCACCGTGCTGTTACCCCTGAACTGTTCTCTTTCTGAATCACAGCTTGGAGGCTTGGTAAGGATTTAGTAGGGGAGATGTTTGGGAAGATGAGATACTTGTTACAGTAGGTTCATTTCTTAAAATGGCAGTTTTGTTGAAACAGCTTTGTTGTTAATACATTGAAAGTTTAATCTGGAAATTTTTAGGGATTCAGTTTATAAACTAGAGTTCAAAGTTTCTGTTGAACCTCTTGGAACTCCCAAATAAATTTAAGAATTATGAGAGACCTTTTCCTCTTTAGTTAATTTGAATGAGTCCAGGAACACTATTAAGACTTCCATTCATGATTTTATGGCATTAGAACCAGTAAGTTTAAGTGAGACAAAGGAAGAGCTGGATTTTTGAACTGTTTTGGTTTTGTGTGTGTTTTTTTTTTATTTATTTACAGAAGTTGAAAAAAAAATAAAATAGTGGATATTAAACACCTTGAAAATCACCAGATACTCTTATCTTCATTTTTAGGTGTTTGAATAGCAGACTCTTTTCTGGAGTTTTGTTAGCTTTTGTTTTTATTCGATCAACAAATAAATTTGAAAAGTAATTGAAAGTGAATCACCAGAACTTTTAAATAAGAGATGTGAAACCTGTATCAGCCTACATTGCTCATATGTTACAAACTATTTTCTTGCAGGTTCTTGTCATCTTGTCCTAGAAAGTTTTAATGGCCTAACATAAGGGGGTGGGGTGGGGGGGGGGAAGAGAGATGAAGGAAAGAAAAAAACCAATATTGGGGGTTACTGTCACTTTAGATGCTGAGCCCTTTAACTAAGGAGTTCACAAAGAGGATACAGATCAGGTTTTTTATTTCATCCAGTGTGACTATTGCTGTTAGGAGACTCAAAGCTTCAGGGTCTAAAACCAACATTAAAGTTGTGACTTCAGTAGTAACATGCATACAGCCTCATTCTTTTCTGTCTTTTTTTTTTATTTTTTAATTTTTTCCAAATGATAACACACACTTGAAATAAGGATTTGTTGTTATAATTCAAATCATAAGAATCTCTTGCATCATCACACGGAACTGATAGAACCAATACTATATTGTGTTTAAAGTAGACTTTAAAAGCCAAATTTTCCAGGTTTTGCCACCTGGCTTACTGTCAAGACCATCTTTGCAGCAACTCAGGGTCAAAGACATGAGTAGATTATCTTTTGGAAGCGAAAGTATGTGTGTGATGAGGCCGTACGTCATCTAGCTGCTGTTTTGTAACCTGCCTACACTCATCTCCACAGACATGATGGCGCAGAGTCCTTCCTAGACACTGTAGGCAGTTTGAAGTTGGAGTTGTCTATGAGAGCAATGTGGACATGGAGACATAAATCATTCTGGGTGTCCTTCAGACTACTTCCAGAACTAGTCAGCTGTAGTCTAGTGGTGGTAAATGTATATAAATAGAACATCCATCTGGGGAGTAATGATATATATGGAACCCTTGGAGATGATCCTCTATTAGCAGAGGATGTTATCAGGGAGAATTGTGTTTTAGCTATATTTTCTACATCTGTGTTTCACGGGTTCTCCCTCTGTGTCTGGTTAAACCATTTCACAGGTCAACTCAGCTGAAGGTGGCATCAACCTGTAGAATAATTTACTATCACCTGTCAGTGAAATATATCTGAAGTTGCTACAAATCTCAGTCTAATCTGTCAGAGGCACATGCATAATGCTGAAAGCTGAAGAGGTGAAGAAAATAGATGCACGTAAGTGCAAAATGTGTGCACTGTATGTTGAAAAAGCAATACTTGAAGTAGTAGTCAAGTATGTAGGGACTAAAATCCCCTAGATGATGGAGGAAAAAAAGTCTGATTGTGATATGGATATTGAGAACAAATCAGTCGAAAAGGAGAATAGGAGGAGAAAGGTATGAAAAGGCTAGCAATAATCTGCTCTATTTATGCTTAACCTTCATGTGAACAGTTAGTTCATTCGTTGCTTTGGCTGTTGTTCCATGGGGTAACCCATCCCTGCGGGGATGCGAAAATATCAAGCCAGCAATCGCTTTAAATGTGCACGTACCCAGAAGGCTCAGAACAGTTGGTTGGTTTGTGTTGATGGTATTCAGTGGAGTGAATTTGTACTCTGTGATGGGATTTTGAAATCTTGGATCCTGTCAGATTTTTGGGACTTTGAATTGCCCTAAATAACTGGGACACAGGCATTCCTAAGACTCCAGAGACTAACCAGCCAAGGAGTAAAAATTAGTTCAGATACACATCTAAGCTTCATTTAACTTTAATCTAAACTTCCATGGAGTTATTTAGTTATTTTTACGGAATATAAGACTTCAGAGGCGGGGGTGGGGGGGGTGGGTGTAAGCGTTGCACAAAAATTCGTTTGGCAAAATTTGAAACTCCCAGTTTTGAGGGGTAAAAATAAAATGTCTGGGTTTCTTTATGTCAATTACATTTCTAGTGTTTTTATTAAATTTTCTACAACTTTAAAAATTTTACTCTCTGCTGTACATAAGGAAAAGAGGGCACAAATCTCACTGTGGTTTCTGACAGATTCTGTCAATCATAGTAATATGCCCAGAGTAGAGAAGCTCTTTCACAGGAGGCCTTATTCACCCATGGAGGGATGACTAAGTGTACAGCAAGATGCACTGACATGTAATATTACACTAAAAGAGAATATTCTACTTTTAATTCACCCTTTCAGTCAGATCTACAGGTATGCAGTCACTCAAAAGGCTGCTGTAGTGCATACGAAAATTGAACCAACCATTCAGGAACTCTCCAGCCCTAGGCAAGAGTGAATCCAGGTAATGTCTTCACAAACACATGGCTCATATGCCCAAAGAGGCTGGAAAAATGATACCTGTTTTTTAAAAAACTGAAGTTACCTGTTTCTGGGTACATTGATGAGGAACAGTGTCAGCATGGATTGAGGGCTGCTCAGTGTTATGGTCTTGCTGGCTGTACTAGAGTCTTGTAAGGAAAAATCTGAAGATAAAAAGGTTATTCACAGGCTGCTGTGATGCTTTTAAATAAGGCATCAACTAATTATATTACACTAAGGACTCGGCGCCACATATATTTGTGTAATCCTGCGCTAATGGACTGCCCAATTTTATATTGTCCCCTGTCTCTGCTTTGGACCGGCTCCTGTAGCAGAGTAGGAGCCTCGCTGATCAGAAATCTCTTGCATGTATTTTGGTCATTACATCACTTCAGTGTGTAGTGTTTTCTTAGGTGATCTTTGGGGTTTGGTTTTGTTTTTGGTTTTTTGTTGGTTTTTTTTTAGCTTTAAAACTGAATGTCTTAAGCTGTTTGCTGGTTTCTTTCCTGTTATGTCACATTAACCATATTTCATATAAATGAAATAATATTAAACTAGTTATCATGTCATGAAGCTGTTAACCTCTCTACAGGATTTGGAGCTCCACAAGCAAAAGGTGCGATGTAAAGCCAAAGATCTCTTCATACTAATTCTTTCAAATGGCAGAATTTATTTTTAAATTTCAATGTTAATCTTCACTGTCTTCCTTAGGTCAAATCTTTTTTTGAACTTATTCAGAGTTTTTCTAGTCATTTTTTATTTTCTTTTCAAACTGTGATCAGTTTTGTGTTGTCATTCACCATTCTGCTAGACACTTTCACATTAGTGTGTCTGCTAGTGTTGTGAAATATTGTTCTCAAAGTTTTGTAACTTTCTATAAATTTTCAGAAGATTTTACTGAAATTTACCCCATCCACTGGTATTGAGCTTATAGATTATATTTTTGTAATTAAATTATTTTCTGTTTTATTTTTGTATTATTTTCTATCTTGGCATGCCTAATTATTTTATTATTGATTTATGACATTAACAAGTGCTGCATTTTCTTTTCAGGAATACTGGTTTTAATTGTGGGGTTTTTTTTAATCAGCAAATCTCTTTCTGTTACCTGTGAAGAATTATTAAAAGCAAACAAATTTTCCTAATTAAATTCACATGTCATTATTCACCCTGAATATTTGCTTTTGTATTTTTTTAAAAAATTCAGGAATAAAGTTCCTGTGCGGTGAAGCCATTGGAGCGTTGCTCTAGAGAACCGAACTCCTTTTCAAGGCAGATTTTTCAATGGATTGTGGGGAAATTGTTCAATCATTCTCCATCTCATTTTGCAGCCTGTGGAACTGAGCCTATAAGGTTTACCTCTGCCCGTAAAATCAGTAATGGTTTGTTGAATAAGAAAAAAATTATCTACTCTGTCTCAATAGAAGACTTAGGAATTACTCAGTGACTATTAGGCAGTGGGCTGCAGTAAAAGTAAAGGAACTACCCTTTTACACACAATGATCTCTGTGCTGATGAACACCCTAAGGTAAGCAGGAGCCTTCCATTCCTCACAGCCATGCTGGCTTTGGCAGAGTTGTCCTTTGTAATGCAAGACGCATGTGACACAGAAAGGCCTAAGTGCCAGTAAGTATGGAATTTCCTGTCATGTCAGTACTTTTTTCATTGACCTTATGTTAGCCCAAAATAGAGAGAATCTCTCAAAAGAAGCTAAAATAGGTACTCTACTTTTGGTCTGCTGTGGGTAGGTCTGTCATGACTGGCAACTGAATTAAGCACTTTTCCTTTATGGAAGCCTGAAAACAAAAATACGAAATTCTCACAAAGAGAGATGTAAGCAGTATGAAAACATTATCCTAAGTCTAAACATTCTGAAGGTTAAGTTGTTTCCAGGAATTTATTCCAGGTGTGAAAAAGGTACCTTCGCATAGACAATCTGTAAAAATGTACACGCTTTACCCTGGGGCTTCCTTCCCTGTTTGATTTCGGTTATTAATCTTAGAAGAAGCTGTGCTTAGGTGTTTAGTCTCCTTGCAAAAATTTACCTTCTCCAAAGTGGCATTTCATTTATAGGGGTATTGGCAAGCAAACACATACTATTCTGAAAGAATTCATTAAATAGGGACATGTTAGTTTACAGGTTTAATCCATATGATATTTATTGGCTGTCATACAGGCAGTGACAGGCAGCCAACACACTATTCAGTGGACTTTTCCACCCATCTGTTTATCCATCTGTTAGTTGAAAAATAGATGGCTTTTTTTTTTCTCAAAAAAGTATTGTTCTAGCAGGCCAGTGAGATAAAGATACGTTGATGTATAGAACTCATTGTAACAGGACCACCTGAAACATCCAGGAGTAGTATCTTGATATGAAATAATACTTGTAAGTAGTGTGCCTCTGATCCCTACACCAATATATTTGAGACTGTGTTGCTAGAATAAACTCATAACGGACAAGTTGAATTTACTAGTTGCCCAAAGGAGGGCAACTAAGATGGTGAAGGGTCTAGAGGGGAAGACGTATGAAGAGAGGCTGAAGTCCCTTCATTTGTTCAGTCTAGAGAAGAAGACTGAAAGGAGACCTCATCGCAGCCTACGGCATCCTCACAAGGGGGAGCGAAGGGGCAGGCGCTGATCTCCTCCCTCTGGTGACCAGCAACAGAACTCGCGGGAATGACATGAAGCTGCGTCAGGGGAGGTTTAGGTTAGGTATCGGGAAAAGGTTCTTCACTGAGAGGGTGATTGGGCACTGGAACAGGTTCCTCAGGGAGGTGATCACAGCACCAAGCTTGATCGAGTTCAAGAAGTGTCTGGACAATGCTCTCAGTCATCTGCTCTGATTGGGCTGGTTCGGTGTGAAGCCAGGAGTTGGACTTGATGATCCTTATGGGTCCCTTCCAACTCGGGATATTCTGTGATTCTATGATTCTGTGACTCTTTTGTGGGAGAGAGCAGGAAGAAGGTGGCTTTCTGACCATCTTCTCAAGGAATATATTGCTCAGCACACCCTGAGTTGCTAAGATCAGAATGCTCTGAAAAAAAATAAATCTGTTTTTTTAAATCAGAACGGCGATATTAATTTGTGCAATGTGTTGATTTTCTCTAAAAAAGAATCAAGTTATTAAATTGTGGTCAGGTGCTAAAAAACTTCATTAATTTCATGTAAGTTGGTTTTATATGACAGATTTGTGAAGCCTGCAGTTTTAAATATTGCTATCTGATTGTTTAAAAATGTGTTATTCCTCAGTAATAAAAAAATGGGAATATGCTTTTGAGGGAAAGTAAAAACTTCTAAACTTGGTAACTTCATATAGATACCAGCTATTGAAACAGACACATACCACTGATATCACTAGAAGCACAAATTTCAGGGGTTGGTGCAACCATGCATTGTCACAGCGTTATTACATCCCTCATTTCTGGTGAGCCCTAGGAATTGTGTGTTAAGAGTATATTCTTTACAGCCCATGGGCTGACATGATTCACAGCATTCACGCTGAAAATGCATCTATAGCAGATTCAATGTGATATATTTTGACAACCAAATACTGAGTCAATGACAATGTCTGCAAAATTTTCTATGGGGAGATCTGGCTTAATTTTGGTAGCATTTTTAGCTTAAGAAATGTATAAATTTAGAAACATATTGATAAATAATTTACAAAATATTAAGTGCTAGGGCCTTTGGCTTAAATATACAAAGCCCAAGAAATGCCCACAGGGGCTTCAGCTGATTCAAGAAAATTGCAAATGACCGGTGTCAGAATGCTGGAACATGTAAGATGGTCCCTTGTTCAGCAGTTATTGTGCTAGCCCTCTGTAGAGGGGGGGGAAAAGAACCTGCTGTTCCTTTAATTTAAGAATACTTATCCAGTATATGCAACGCTAGAGAACAATAAGACAAAGCAGAGAAGAATCAAAGAACTATCAGGCAGGCTATTTTTTTTCTGCTGATTTTTCAGCATGTCTTTCTATTTAGTGGAGAGGTTTCAGCAAATGAAAAATGGAGATGACAACAAAGTAAGGATGATGTTGTTATTACTTGCCCATCAGGCAAGCAACATACGAGCAGGACTGTTTAATTTAATTTAGTTGAAAGCATTAATAGTAATTTACCAAAGTGGATCAATTTTTAATATTTCCTAAGGGAACTTATTCACAGATTTCACAATTATAAATAATCTAGTTAGGAGACAAAGGTACTGTAGGATTTTCTCCCCTTCCCCCCCACCCTGGCCCACTTCCTCTCCTGGGATAGCAGTAAGATTGCGTGTAGCTCCTTGTACAAAGGGACATTCTGTGAAGAGAGAACATGAAAAACAGTTTTTAGTCTGGAAAATACATCCTATTTTTTACAGCACAGAAGAAATGCTATGAAAGGAAAATAAGAAGCAAGGAGAGAAAGAAATAGACAGCTTTTGTGTTCTAGTATTTGTGTGGGGTGGGTACGTGTCCTCGTTTTGGTTGGGATAGAGTTAATTTTCTTCCTAGCAGCTGGTTTTGGATTTAGGATGAGAATAATGTTGATAACACACTGATACTTTGGTTGCTGCCAAGCAGTCAAGGGCTTTTCAGCTTCTCATACTGGGCTGCCAAAAAGAAGGCCGGGGGTACCCAAGAAGCTGGGGAGGGGGCACAGCCAGAACAGCTGACCCTAACTGGCCAATGGGATATTCCATACCATATGACATCATGCTCAGTATATAACTGGGGGGTGGGCCAGGAGGTGGTGTGACTCAGGAACTAGCTGAGCATCAGCTCTGGGTGGTGAGCAATTGTGCTGTGCGTGACTTGTTTTGTATCATTATTATTGCTGTTGGTGGTGGTGGTGTTATTTCCTTTTCCTGTTCTATTACATTGTCGTTATCTCAACCCATGAGTTTTAACTTTTTCTTTTCAATTTTATCCTCCATCCCACTGGCAGAGAGGCAGGGAGTGACTGGCTGTGTGGTTGCTTCAGCTGCCTGCCGGGATAAATCACAACAGTACACTACTGAAAAAAACCATAGAACATCATTTACTAAAAGGCTATGGTGGAGATAGTGCTCACTTTCCTAGAAAGTAATCCGTAAATACAAAATTTCAAAGTGTTTCAACCCTGGTCTGTATAAATATGCTCCATGGGCATTCAAAATGGACATTGTAGTATGAATATAATGAAATATACAAATCTACAAAGTTTTTGGCAAACTCTAAGAAGACTTTCCAGGCATAAATTTAAGTTTGTAAGCAAGTTTAAGTAATTTAAGGGAACAATTATTATGTTTTATCGCTAATAAAGAAAACTCCAAGGAATAACAATATGTACACATAAGGAACATGGAGTAAAGTCACATGGCAGCTTACCAGAGTTTTATATGCTAGTTGCCCATGCTGACATGCTTGATGTGCAACACGTGCAAGGTACTTAACCCACCCCACATAGGCCATTTCCGGCTTATTTGGGCAATAAGGCCTGAATGTTTCATAAATCTCATGCTTACTCTGAGCTGAGTCTCTAAAGAATAATTCGTGTGGCCATGCTCTTTAAATTGTTACTCTAATTTCTTACATGATAACAAGTTGTCAAAATTTCTACCCTTCTGCGGATTTCTCGATCCTCAGAAATTTCAAAGATAGTTGTAACCAAGGAGGCATAACACACTAGATGGCTTGTACGTATTCTGTGAAATGTGAAAGAATTTATTTCAATTGCTGCAGAGCAGAGTGAACCCCAGATGCGTTTGCTCTCTAATTACGGGCTCCTTCAGAAATACATAAGGAACTCACTATCACCCTTCTTTCCCTGCAGTTGCAAATTGACCTTTCAGAATATGTGTGTGTGTGTGTACAGCTTCATGCAGGAATAGCCTGTCTAAACAGGCTATTCCGAGGCTTAGCAAGCTCTAGTAAATATTCTTGAGTGGGTCTTGGCCAGCTTACTTCATGTCTATTAACTTCCTTTAAGGTATGTTATGTAATTATACTTCCTTGGATGTCCTCTACAGTCATTTCTACAGGTAACTCAAAAAGTGGAGTCAAACTTCACTGTGCATTCTTTATGAATATAGCAATTTAATGATTATTAGCACAGAGAGAGCACTTGATAGTAAGAAGGTGACTACCATAAGCAGAAAGGGAAAGCTAGCAGAAGTTTAAAGAGGAAGAAAATACGTATAAAAGCCAAAATAAATGTAAAGGGGAAAGAAAGGTAAGATCTCTCAAATATTTTGTGTGGAATCTGGATTCTTCTACCTATTGTGTAGTAATTACCCAGGTAATTTACCCTTGTATCAACACTGAGCGGCACTGAATACTTTCAAGTTTTTTCTCCTTTTTTCTCTGTGTATCCCTAGTACAGATCAAAGCACGGATTGTAGTCTGGAAGAGATTAGAAAGTCAGCATTTAGGTGAAAAATAACAGATATTTAAAGGAAATCTAGTTACAAGTCTGCTGACCTGTAGTGTAAGTAGATTCCAGTATACTTTCTCGTGAGTTTGCTTCTCTCCTGGGTACAGTGGAAATAATGGAAAACTTAAGATTCTTATTTGTGGGGTAAGGTCCTACTCAACACATGACAAGACGGCCCTAGACCTGTATTACATCTTTATGTAGTTCTGCTCGGGTAGCCTTATTCCCCCTTAGAAGATTTTTGTGTTTGAGTTTTAGATGATACTTTCTCTCAGCTTCATTGTCTACCTCTTATTTTTAACACAGTCTGTCAAATACTACTTAACACTATTTGGCTTTATATTTAATACTTTCTCAGGGTCCTGA
The DNA here is from genome assembly GCA_013399095.1 of Psophia crepitans. Lineage (NCBI taxonomy): Eukaryota > Metazoa > Chordata > Aves > Gruiformes > Psophiidae > Psophia > Psophia crepitans. The sequence goes on along the minus strand of VWZZ01005315.1, from coordinate 707,499 downwards.
CTTTGCTTAACTCTGTTATCCTTTCCTTTCACTGATGGTAGGAAACTGAATTTAACAGTCTCCCTGTAGCTGAATTCTCTCCTACCTTCATCATTGTGGTCTATAACCACAGAAGTGAATTACTGTACCAGTATGTATTACTATTCATATTTTAATATCCGTCTCCTGGAAATGTGTATCTCTGCACTTATGCTGTTATAGAAAATATTCCTTCAGATCTAAAAGCACTGTACTGATTTTAGTATACCTGGATCTGCTACTACTAGCCCAGAATGAAGAGCTTCCAATGTTTTCATGGAGAAAAATGTAAAAATCTGAATCCTATAAGGGCACAATTTCAACTTAACTTACACCTCAAACATTCAGAGCACCTGCAAACTAAGTGAGAACTATGTTTCTAGAGGAGAAATCGATTTTTCTCAGTCAGATTTTTTAAAAATCAGCAGGCCATACAGATTTAGACATTCACTTGGGAAGTAAGTAACAGGATGTTACATCACAAATGCTCTTCGTTGTCTCCTCATTGGTATTTTGCATCTGTATCCATTGATTTTATTGCTGTATATATTGCAATGATTTTAAACAGAGCTTTTTAAACTGGAGTAGTCTTAAAAATGTCTGTAATTCCTCACTATGCACTGGGTCAGAGGGGTCGCATAGCATTGCATAGCAGCAGGGGCATTACTCCTTATAGGAATTTGCTTCCATCATGCTACCCAATGCTAACATCCACATTCATTTATAGGACCCTACTACATCAGAACCATGAAGTTCCATTGGTTGAAATCTGGGTAAATTGAGAGATGTCTCACAGTCAGTAAGGTACATCACTTAACCCTGGGATCATACTGTTTACTTTCATTGAAAAAGGATAAAATGAGAGATAATGAGATCCAAAAGCAAATATCAGAGAAGTTCAAGCGTGAAAGCTTTTAAAAGTCCAGGAAACAATCTTTCAGCCTGTCTTAGGTTGCTTTTCATCAGCCAACACCTGGATCTCCCTTAGCCCTAACCCTCTCTGATATTAATAGCTGGCCTCTGCTCTCTAGTTGTCCTTTTATTCCACCTGCTGTCTAAGAAAAATGCATACAAACCTTTATCTTATGTACCAGTCTTAAGGAAATTTCAGAAGCGTGTTGGTAAAATTCAAGGAATCCACAAGAATTGTATTAGCAAACCAATTATATTGTCGCTGAGAGTTGAGTAGTTTTTCAGTTGCCAAATGAATTACTGTTTGGGATTTAAACATGACTGTTTCTGCTTCCCTTCAGTGATGGTAGTGTTGAGTAAAATGGACTAAGGAGAGATACAAAACTAGCTCCTTACTGCACAGACCTACTTTGTCTTAGAGATACATTTCCAAAGCTATTTGTTTCCTAGTAGTGACATACCAGGAGAATAATCTTTGCATGTAGAATACTGCTGTGTGAAATCTTGTGAGACAGATCTGATCTACAAGGTAACATGAATGCTAATTAATCATACAAATCGCTTCAGTCATTGCATGTATCTCTGAGTTCTCACATATTCCAGGAGGGTGGAACAGCAGTAAAAGTAGGTCTACAGCTTGCTCTGGGACTGGGTACTTGCTTTCCCTGCCCACCCCCACCCCAACCCCCCCCAAAAAGAAATTACCTTGGCTTTTGCTGCTGCCACGAGATTTGACAATCTCATGTCTAATTTTCTTAATTTTAAAAAATTGGTAAATTCTATTTCTTTTCTGGAATTATCCTTCAAATTCATGTGGTACTTAGAATTATTTCTTTATTTGACTCTGGTTGTACTACTGATAGCTGAAGTGAGAGAGGAGAAGAAACACCAATTGTATTCGTTTTTGTCAGTTGGCTTGTTGGATGGTTGTTATGTGAAGAGAGGAAAGAAAGGTGCTATAGAACAGAGATTTCAACTTTATTGTGGCAGAACTGCATCCACTTAAAGTTATGATGATTCATTGTTTGTAAAAGATCTATTTTTAGTTGGCCTGAATTATATGGAGATTAAAGAGAATCATTAGCATAAAATTCCCCTTGAAGCTTCTGCAGTTGGTATAATACAAAAGACTTTGATAAGATTTCTTCAGCCCAGATAACTTTGGAGAATCCCAAAGTGTGCACAAAAGGCAGACTGGTAGCCATGGAAAAGCTTTTGTGGGTCAGTGATCTGTTCCTCTGAGCACAATGCAACTTTTCATACAGAATGCACGCCAAAACAATGCTTTTTAGAAATAGCAGCGTCAGAAGAAAGAAAGTGAGAGATAAAGAGGGGGAGTGATACATCTATAACTGTAGACATATCTTTAGGAAAAGCATTGGTGTTGGGTTTTGCTGTTTGTATATCATTGTTATGAGCCCTTTTAACAAATAGAACTCCCACATGATAATATATTGCATTCATGTCAGGATCAATATTTGCCATCCCAGGCAATAGTGTTTTTGGTGGGGAAGTGAAAATGTGCTAAGGTTGTGTTTTGCTTTGAAGAAGAAAAGCTTAAGAGCAAACTTTAGATATTCATGTATAAAAACATTAATAAATTACTTCCATACTTAGCTGGACACCAAATTTGCAAACCTGCATTATATACATTCGTTTAATACAGTGAAATCTACTGTCTCAATATACGTCATTGTATCTCAACTTGGCCTGCTGGCACACCAATTAATTGTTAAATGAAAGGTGAATCATGGTAACATCAGGTACTCCACAAAAATAATGTCTGAAATGCCTTTATCCCTTTTTTTTTTTTCCTGAAAAGACACACTCTACTGAGGTTCTTAGATAAAACACATTTGCTGTTACAGGACAGGAATAAAAATAAAAGTGAAATCAAACACCAGTCAGGAAGAATATGAGGGCATAAGTCTGAGTTTTCATTGCAAAAGAGCTGAGATTCATTGGAAATTTATGTATGTGGAAAAAAGACTTAGGCAAAGGATAAATCCATTGTAGTCATTGTCACTGTTACTGGAGAAACTGTTAATGTATCTTTTCTCATTATGCAAAACCAGCAAAGAAAAATAAGGGTCAGTTTTAAGAAGAGTCATTTGTAGTATCTGTTAGACTGAGCAAAATGTCACAATATGTAGTCTTCCGTAAGAAGCAAACAGACCATTAAATCTTGGATGAATAAAGCATGTTTTCAAACCACTACAGATTTTTGTCTTTTTGGACTCATTACAACAGTGCTTGGGGTTGTGGCTACGATTAGGTGAAGAGAATTGGACAGTAAGGTTTAGTGACACTAAAATTTGCCCCATGGTTCCAGAATGAAGGTCTGGTTTGAAAACTGCTTTATGCAAGGAAAGAGACCCACCAGCTGCCAAACAGGTGGTAACCCACCAGGGGCAGGCACGTATGAAATCATGGCTCTCTATTTGGATGACAGTGAAAGGAAAAATGAAAGGTAGAACAGCTGATTCAGAGGAGCAGCCGCCTGACTTTTTATTAGGGCTTTCAAAAATGAAATTGTGGTTAGGCTATATGCTGGAATAATGGAGATCCCAAATGTTGAGCATGTAATGTGGGCCTCACAACCAGGTGCGTGCCTGCCTGATGTGTTAAAAAAAAGTCTCATTGGTGCTAAGATACAGCTTTGCATGATGCATCTATGTCTTTTATATATGTTCTAGTTCATTAGTGAAAGGAACTTAACACTGTTACTATACTGAAAGAGCTGCTAGTGTTGTCATTCAGTCCCAGTGACTCCATTGTGAAACCCAACATTGTTGGTCTTTTTGGAGAACTTGGAACTGAAGAACAAGCAGGAACAACCTGCCCTGCTGTATCATCTCAGAGAACAGCACAAGGCTGCCAACAGCACAACTGAAGTTATTTCATATCTTTCGTGAGTTCTAGACTCAAGAGAAAAGTCAATTTTAAAAGATGGTAATAATATTTGTCCTGCATATTTGTTTATTACCATGTTAATGAATGGAGAGAACATTACATGTAGTCTTTTTACCAGACCTTTTATCTGAGCCTCAAAATATTTAGTGCATAGCTAGCATTGCACAAAGTAGGTTCTTAGGGTTTTTAGGCAGTGCCAGGATGTAATTCCTGTCCAAGAGTAACAGAGAATATTTCCCAGCACTGGAACTTGGTTGCCTGTGCTGTTTCTTGTTAGAATAGTCCTTGCTTCTTTTGTTTAGCCTGGTCAGATAGTGTTTTCCCTAATAGTTTCTTGGACACAAAGTAGCTGCCATGGGCCAGGGATCAGTCCCAACCAACAGTTGGAAGCACTCCATTTTTTATATAAAGATAATTTAATCTCATAAAAACAGAAAGACTTTTTCAGTGGCCATGGGAACAGAAATTCAGCCCTGATAATGTTTAGTTTAGTTATGGAAAACTCTTGTATAAATCCCCTTTTTAAGCAGAGTTAAATGCTCTCAGCACTTCCTAAGATTGGACAATTTTGTTAAACAGGAAATGCAGGTGTACTAGAATTAGTACCATTTATCAAGTGCAGAGTTGCAAAGTTTTCCTGACTGTATTGTGGAAAAGATACTAAAATAAATTTTTAAAAAAATTAATATATTGAAATACAGTTTTGTAAGGTAGGGAGGGAGGATAAGTGATAGAAAGTATGAATGGCAAAAATCGGACCTCCTAGCTTGGAGAGAAAAACAAAGATTTCCAAGATGCTGAGGTTTCAACATGCAGCATTAGCCTCAGCATTCTCTGAACCTCTGAAAAAAGTGGAGGAAAAAGGACTGAAATTGCTTCAGTCCTTTGTAATTTGGATAATCAGATCACAGCCACAGCCTGATGACCTTTAAGGTCAAAAGATGTGAGATTAAGAAAGGATTTATGTAAGCTTGTGTCTGCATGGTACAAGGAAGCAAGAACGGTTCCTCCTCGGCAGACTGATGTGTGGATGCTTTCACCAGGCACCGCTGACATGGGCTGTCTATAGCAGAGGATTAAAACGTGAACTCAATTCCTTATTTAAGTAGTTGGTTAAATAAGTATGAGATGGTATATGTGATTAGCTTCACAGAATCTCCCAGGATAGTTCAAGTGAACTGTAAATATGTAGTGTACATTAGTGATCTCCCAAGTGAACATCAAGCTGTCATTGTTGAGAAATAGAAGATTTTCACTGTATTGAAACAGGTTTTACTACAAACTTGTGGTAGAATTTGTCTTGCAAGTAAGAGTCGCTGCTGCTTCTGAAGTTGTTGCTCTGACAGGTGTTTTAGAATGTCATTAATAACATTGCTAATATATAAGTCATTGTATTTATTTTTTTCCCAAGATTTCAATATGCTTTAACAGAATATTCAGGCTTGCTGATCTCTCTTGTTCTGTACTTTCAGTGTGATATATTAACTGTTTCTTTGCAACATCATCCGGACTCCCTTCCTAGTTTGAATTACTTTAAAACTATTCCAAGATCCTCAGATTTCTTTTGTTATGATTTTAAACACTTTCTATAGCTGTGTTTTTGAAATGGAAGTAATATCTGGCTGGTATGTTTAAGATCTGTCTGTAGTAGATAATGTGAAAATGACCTTGGTCTTGAATTTAAAAGGGGGGCTGAGAATCTGGCTGAACAGTATGCTAATAAGAACACAGCTCATTCTCTGTGTAAAGAGGGAAAAAACCAACTTCTCAATGCACAACTTTGAGGCTAGAGGTATTTGAATAATTTTTCTGAATGACGCAAGACTGAGATCATGAGAGTCAGATCAAATCCAGCTGAAGAGCAGAAGCAAGAGTCCAGCTGGGAATCCTGCTATTCACTGACTCACAATAAAGACGTCGATAAAATATGAACCTTCTGAAGTCCAGGTACTCCAGGGAAGGTAAAAACAATTTAAAATGAGCCAATGAATAAATGAAGTATTTCCAACTATGAAAACCTGTTGCTTATAACAACAAACATTTGGTAATAGAATTTGTTGTAAATTTATATTTCATGGCTTTCATCATGCATTTGAACTGCGAAGCTACTTATTTCTTGTATCTCGCTGTCGCTGTGATTCATTTTGTTATATCTTAGTGTTTTATTAAAAATTAACAAACAGTCACCAGCTGGGAACAAAGTCATGAAGTTGCAAAGAACCCATTGATGCCAAGTGAAATCCGAGGACAAGTTGTTGCTGACTTCAATAGACACTGAATCGTAAGATGGTAAGGGGGACACTGACTGTGTGTCTCTGTTTTGCTTAAAAGTAATTCTTTCTTAGTTCTTCACCTGTAAATTGCTAAAACAATATTCTACTGGTATTTTTAATCTGTATTTATCACTTCAGGTCATTTGCACATGACTGAGCTGAATTGTTTTTTTCAGTTCGATTTTAAAACTTAGAGACAATAATTGTGGTGAGTTCAAACTATTGCAACTACAGTGGTTATATTAATTTGTCAGCTGATTCACTAGGGCTTTACAGTAACATATAATTTTACACACAAAATTTAGTTCTGAGATATAATATAAGAGGGTCTTCTAATAATCCTCTGTAAGGGTATAGCTGCCTTTCTTTTTTCACAACAAAAGCCCTGTTCAACAGAAACCTTGCAAAACAGAGAGTTTTAACTTCACAAATGTTAGATCCAATAGTGCACATGTCCACTGTACTGAATAATGCAGATTCAGAGGCAGTTGGGTGCAAAAAACATAGAACCAGGACATTCCATATGTAACAAAGAAAGGCTGTGCAGGACCTTAAGCTTGAGACTTCTATTTAAAATCGAGAAGACATTTTTGTTAGTTTCTGGTATTCTTGCTGAAAACAAGCAGGAATCAATCTTTTTTAATGCACAATTACGCCAACTTTCCATGCCCTCCATGTTCCCCTGCACCGCACCAGTTTGAGAGGTGTCCTGAACTCTTGTACTTAAGGTGCAGGATTAATGGAGCCAACCGAAAGTGACGGCTATGAGTGGGAAAGCACTGCCCTAATCTTACAGTGTGTTCAAGGCAAGCTTTGGAGAGTGTAGACTTCACTTTCTGTTTGTCCTTCCTCCTTCACAAGGGAATACAGAGCAATCCTGTACTACGCAGTCTTCTTAGAGGCCACCACGACCACCTTGTGCATTCAGTGGCAGAGACTGTAGTTCTGTTTTCTTCTTCCCAGGTGTTTCTAAGAGCATTCTTACTGCCTTGATGTTACGTTAGTGTAGCAAAGACGCATTGCCTCTGTACATTATCCTGCCTTTTTGGAGAAATAAATGAGAAGTACATCTGTACATATGGGAAGGCCCTCAAGTGCTCCACAAAATTTTACTTTTCATAGGTCAGCCTTCAAACCAAGCTGATCCCTAGGGTCATTTAGAAAGTCCCTTTATAATGAAGCAACCAGGAATTCTTTCATCCAGACAGCAGCACTGCTATGAGTCAATTCTGTATTTTCATGCTGAGAGGAAGAGACAAGCAAGCTGCATTTGCTGCACAGAAGCATGCACAGCAGTGGCAGATCTTACCAAGGTGGGCCAGGGTCTTAACATCTATAATCTCAAAGCTAAAGTGCTTGCAGTTTTTGTCAGTTGAGTAATCAAACTCACAAGGTCGCTCCCACAGAACAGTGTGCACTGCTACCAAGCAGACACTTAGGAGGAAGAATGGTAGTCCTTGGTTCTCCATCTTGTGTTTTCCATCAGCTTGACTTCGTTGATTGATTTATTAAAATATTTATTAAAGATATGACTTTATTTTCAATCTAAGAACTGATTTATCCAGTGATAAGTGACATAAGTAGAGTTTATTTACATGAAGATATGGCATAAAGGTGTGAGTCAAGCCATGTGTATGATATTTGTATGTGGTGCATGTAGTGGATAAAAACAAATGTAAGTAATTTTATGAAGGTAATTCCCAGAAGGAAACCTCTAGCTTTTAATGCTAGAGCAAAAATTCTATAATGATGTGATGAATTAAAGTCAGATTATGATTATTAAAGTAGCTGGCGCTGCCAATATGTCTAGCATAACATTAGACACTGAGGAGAAGTTTCTTTCTAGCTTATATTGCTTATGAGTATCACAGAATTTGCAATTATTTATGCTTAATGAAGAATGGCCTCAGACTGCCTGACTGAGTCCTCAATAATTTGCCTAGAAGATTACTGAAGATTTTTTTGTGCAGTTCTGGGTATCAGCTTTTGGGAATGGATGATTGTGTTGTCATTCATTTACATATAATTTGTGGTACTGTGACAATATTGTGAGATCTATACTGTTGTCTATGTAAATTTTAGGAATAGAAATATGCTTTGATGTAGCTGATTCACGTTTTTGCTCATTTGATATAGGTCTACTCTTTTTCTAAAACATTGAATTAGTATTTCTAATACACTTACTGTCCACAAAACTTTTGTTTTGAAGGCAAAGACAAGTGGCAAGCTCAAAAAGTTGTATTGAAATGGTGTTTGGGTGTTATTTTTAGAAAAACTGTATGAGTAAACCAAATTTATAGACCACATTACTGCTTGTGAAAGATTTGTGGTATGCATCTCCATCAAATCCTAAACCCTTTGAATCTTCTTTTATGACAGTAATAAATACACCATGTGATGAGTAAAAGAATGTTACTTGCTAGTTGCAACAAGAAGTGGCAACCTATTGATAGACTCTCGAATGGTGACCAGGAGTTCATTCCTTGCCCTTGTCCTGCAGAGTTTTTCTGTGTAGTCTGTATGTGTTACTTTAAGGAAGCTGGAGAGAGACAGTATATCATTTCCCTGCACTTCAGATGCTGTGAAACATTTGGAAATTTCACCCCAATGCTTTGCTCACTACTGACTCTAAAACAGCTCTGTGTGTGTGTTATTTTACTTAAAACAACAAAAATGAATCGACAAACTTTGCGTTCTGGAGCAAAATAATGACTGCTTCCTTTAGTGGCTGGTCACTTCAAACTTTCAAATAAACACTGGTTATTTGATGTTTTCTGTACTTTGGAATAGCCGATTTTTTCTTGCCCTATGAGTTACTTCTTCAACTACTGCAGTTACCTTTCCATCAGGGAGTAGGGGATGTCTGTTCTCACCTTCACTGTAGTATATTATTTGGATACTTGTTGTAGACTTTTCTTCAGTGAATTCTTGGTATGAAAACCATTAAAAGGCAGTTAATGGCCACTGTCTATTATCTGTGCGTATAGCAAGTCATGCTGTGCTGTGGTTCCAATTTCTAATTTGGTTATACAGTCTATTAGGGATAGAAATGGTACCGTCAAGTAGCTAATATATTCATTTCAAACTGTGTAATTAATTGCAATTAAATTTTGTTTGATTATTGGATGACACTGTGTATCTGGAAGCCATTAAGCTCTTTATATGACAAGGTATGCAAGTTTCTTTCTGAATGTATTCTGAGGACAGATCTATTAAGTTTTTCTGCCTACTCACATTCTGGCTTTGCAAATTTCTATTTTTCAAGCCAGAAACAAACCTACATCTTGTATATAATAAACTTTTCCAGATATAAATGCTGCATTTTTAATGGGCCCAAAAGTACATGCACACTTTTTTGGCTATCTCTTATTTTTTGTTCGGGGTTAAGCAAAAAATGCTGTCTTTACCAGGTTTGGATTCCACTTTGGTCTTTGGCAAGTGGTGGGTCCGTCTTGGAGCCAGCTGGCATTGGCTCTGTCAGACATGGAGGAAGCTTCTAGCAGCTTTGCACAGAAGCCACCCCTGTAGGCCCCCCGCTACCAAAACCTTGCCACACAAACCCAGTACATTTTTTTTTTCACAGCAGATCTCATCCTGCTTGAGTTTAGTTCTATGTACACCTATTACTACTAGTCCTTTTGCAGTCCAACAATTGCAGCCAAGAATACAGATCAAGATGAAATCCCATCTACTGCATTTTACATAAGTATACGGAAAAATTATAGTGTGTGTCTGAAGTTCGAGATCTCAGAAGAATCATTTGAGAAGGCAGTGAAGACAGAGCACCAAAGCATGATGGTATTAAAAACAAAACAAATAACAACAAAAAAGCCCTCCCAAACCCAAATGTTTGAGCAAGAGGGGAATAGTTTCTCTGAAACTTGGAGAAGAATAAAGTCAGTCAGGATTTTTATTCTGGTTTGGTTTGTTATTTCATCCCTCCTGTTTGCAGGGCAAGGGGCTGGGGGTTATAGGCAAAGAGAAGAGGGGAAAATTGAACAGACTTCCTCCCAGGAGGGAGAGAGCTGTGGTCAACCAACCACCAAGAGTTTGCCACCTGCCTAATCACCATTAACTGACAGTACTGGCTTCAAAGTGGGACTTAGTGGTGAAGGGGGATTTGAAAGAGATGTAGGGGTTGTTTTCTTCAGGGAAGGAGAGTGTTCCTATTGCAAAGAAAGGAAGAAAGTAAACAGGTGCTTGAGGAAAAGCAGATAAGTAGTTGACAGAAGCTGGTATCACTTGGAAAACAGAGGTGAGCTGTCTTGGGAAGACCAGAAAAGAGCTGATTCTCTGAGTGAAGGGTTAGTGACAAAACTGTTGATTCCTGTGGATTTGCAAACATTCTTATGGGATGGATTTTGAAATATTGCTATGCCTTCCCTGGTCTGGCGGAATCTACAAACATGACTAACTGCTGTATGTAACTAACTAACTGTTTCCTCTTTACATCATCTAAGAATAATTTTTGGGATGTAGTGCGAATATGGGAATTAAATTTATTTCGGTGTTCAGAGATGTAACTATTGTTTAGTAGTACAACTAACAGCCACACACATATATATATACGGACATGGATAGATGTAGAGGAGACTCGGTTGTTCTTTTCTCAGTCTCCTGTCCAAATGACTTGGTTCTGGTTGTTCACCACTGTTCCCATCCTTCTCTACACTCCTACAGCATCAGATGAGAGGTTTAAAAATACTACCGCCATTTCGTCTTTCTCTACCCTATTGTCTGAGTTTCACTGGATGCTGAAATAGCCCATCTATGTGCAGGCATTCTCTTCATTAGTGTGTATATATATGTGTGTGTGTGTGTGCAGGCATTTCCCTTCCACTAGTATTACCACATCTATTATGTTAGCATATAGGCATATTTATTTATAGAAGAGGAGTACTGACAGTAAAGACTTCCAGATTCCTCAAAATAGATGTTTTCACTCTGTAAAAGTAGTCTTTAGAAACAGTAAAATGGTCAGAGGCAGGAAGAGCCAAACATGTAACCTGCTTAGTTTAAGAACAAGATTTGGCATGATTTTCATTTGTCATGCTGGGTCCTCCTTTTTGACTTTAGGCAACCTCTGCTTCTAGATTCTTAATTAAGGACTTGTCTGTGCCTAGACGTAAGACTTTGGAGCACTATGACATTTATGGAAGAGAGGAATACTTGAGATGAAGGCCTTATTTAAGCTGATTTTTTTTTTTCTGATCTGATGTTTAGCCGTTTTCACCCACATGACAAATGAAAAGTTACAGATTAATTGCAGCAGCAGCTAAACTTTAGAGACCGAAGCATGCACAGTGTAGAAAGAACATTGGAATTTTGTAGAAGTAAGCATTTTGTGTGTCCAAGTGAGCCTGTGCAGGTGGTAAATGAGGAAAGTAGGAGACAGCTCCCAGATCCCAGTCCCTCAAAACAAGCATCAGCTTCAAAGCATACTGACTCCTCAAGACAGATGCAGATTTTCACCCTAGATTTACAGTGTGCATGTATTCTTTTCCTTTCTTCATGATCTGATTCCTGGAGTCACTTTTGCTTTCTGTTTGTTTTTTTTTTTGTGTGTTCTCTGAAGAAGCACATAGAGTCCAGGCTGAAGTTAAGTTGTATTTGAAAGCATGATTACAGTGGAAAATCTTAGTATCAGCTGTGGTTAAAGCTGTATTTGGCTGTTATACTTAAGGACCCATATCATAATCCATACCTGCTTTCCTCTTTAAACTTGCAGATGTTTGGATGAGAGGAGATAGATGCATGACTGCAAGTTTAAGTCAGTCTTTATAGTGTTGGCAGGCATAGTTGTAAAAATAATTCTATTTTCACATCTGGATCTTTAATGCAGGCATTACAAAAGCCACAGAAACTGTATTTCTCATTTCCAAAGTTTAGTGTCTATTCAGAATTAAATACTGATTTTTTTTTTCTTCCCAGAAAAATTTGCTGGATAGTGTGTTACCCCAATGGCCCTTAAATGTCTAGGGTGCTCTAAAGGGAAAATGCTAAGATAAAAACCATTAAAATGTGATTTGTATCCATGTTGACATTAGTTTTTTTACGCTGTATACAGCTCCATGCAGTAACAGCATCAGTTCCAGAGATTAAACACGCTGACAATGGCTATAAAAAACACGGTCAGATTAATTTCTGATCAGACTGAGTTGATTCAGCGTAAGGAATGGAAACCATCTGATGTATTTTACAGATCAAAGCTAATTCTCCATTGACACACATGCACTTGAGTAGGCGCATCTGTGTGACAGCTAAATTATAGGAGTGCTTTACACACACATTATCTTGTCACAACATAAGAACATTCTACTGTGCTAAAATACCTCTTCCAGAAGAAACACGTAATTTCCCCATATTGTTGGGGAGGATGCTGAACAGCTTCTTTCTTTTTATGTATCTTTTATTTTCACCTTCTTGCAGGCATGAGATGAGCAAACTTTTTTAAAAAATTGAAAAATATTAGTTTGATTTTATCTGTCTCTTTATCTTCTTCACCTTCTGTCTAGGGAAAAGCGTTGATAGCTGTGTCTGTGGCTGGATGGAAAACACTGAAGTGATTTCATTTTAAAGTTAGTTGCTTATTTAAAGGGAATGATTACTAGGATTTTTTTTCTTTTTTTTTTTTTTTTTTTTTTTATTAAGGAAAGTGAATACCTGTGGTTTATGCCACCAGAATGAAAGCTGTGTTTCTGTGTTTGGGAAAACTTTGTGAATACTTGGCAATGGCTCTGTGGCACAACTTCCACACTCCCTAACAGTTTGAGGCTAGGGTTAGGTCACCCCAGGCTTTTGAAAACCTAATCTTTATTAAACCAAGGTGCTATAAATTGAGCTCAACTTCTCCCAAGCTCTTGTAATACTGTTCAATATATTGGGCCTAGACTTGTAACAGGCCGCTGTTAGCTACTGAACTGAGACTGGGGCTGTTTATGTCAGGGCTTTTTTGGTTTTCAGTCCGTTATAAAGGACGATTGAAAAGGGGTAATAATTCAGTTCAACATTTAGCTCTTAAAACAGTTTCCCTGTTTTCTGGTGCTTATCCTAGGCTTCTGACTCTGAAGATATAAAAGCATAAATGTTTAAAATAGTATTTCTCCTAAACAGCTGCATGCTCCTACAGGTACACATGCTCTTCACTGATAGCAAAACTTAAAAAAAACCAAAACATTTTGTTAATTTTTAAATGAGTGTTTTGTTTTTAAACAGCATGCTTTTGTTCCTATCTCCTCCTGATTTTAAGTCCTTCACACACATCTCGCCACCTAAAATATGCTGTTAACTGCGCATTGAAAGTCTTGTGCCGTGTGTGACGTACTCACCCGCGGGCTGGTTTGCTGAGGTGCTGTTGCTCTCCTCACACAGGAAACTGTGCCCTGGTGATGCACCGACTCCTGCAGGTGTGTGACAGGATCTTCCCCTCTCCTTATTTCTGTGGCTACTAAAACCAAGGCAAAGGAATTGTAAATGGTCTTTTAACTTTTGAAATTATTTTAGCTTCACCTTGTTTGCCTACTTTTGCTCATTTTTGGTAATTCTCGGGAACACTTCATCCCGAACCCCATGGCTGTAGAGCATGTGACATGGGGAGAAGGGGAGTTACTGCCTGTGTGTTAGCCTCCATGCTCCAGACCTGACTTAGAGTTAAGCCTCGTTAGGCAGAGGAATCAAAAGAGGCAGGTTCAGGGAGGTGTCCCTGAACCGAACCAGGCAGCCTGGGAGCTGCAAGAGAGTGGATGGTGCCTGAAGGGGCAACAGGGAGTGTTGGTACTGGGCGCCATTTTGTGTGGCCTCACTGCCCAGCACTGGCAGCACATGGGCATGGTCAGTGCTGCTGCTGAGGAAGATTAGTCCTGAGGAACTGTTACAGCACTTTGGTGGTAACATTGTAAGAGTAATTCAAGGAACTGGTTTTTAATTATTTTTTTAATTATTATTATGCTTGATTATTTTTTTTTGCTTTGGAAAAGGCGTATTGCTGTGTGGAGCAGTGATCATGCATGATGACAGGCATGTTAAGGGTTAATTAATTTCTCTAGATACTTAGCAGTTTAGCACCCACCTTTCTATTTACTGACTATTAATATCAACATTTGATACATCTGTCTCATCAGTGGTACTGATTCAAAAGCTTTCCTCCAGGTTTATTTTAGTCTGTAGCATTACGGCTCTTTCCAGAAGAGCTCCCTTGTACTTAGTGTTGTCGGTGCTGCCCAGGGTTTGCCCTGGACTTCTAGTGTTTACATACCTAGGCAGGGCCCCAATAATGCAAAGTGACTAAAGGAGAAGCATACGTTTCAGAAATAGCCGAAATACTCCAATTTGCCCTGGTTTTGGTGTGTCCTGTTAAAGGCGGGTGGGCGTTGTGCGCTCTTTGCACTGAGAGACTGCTATGCTGGATGAAGGCGTCTTCACCTAAAACGCCCATGTGACTTCCATGTGTGTGAAGTGGTTTTACAGGTGGCCTGATTTTTAATGCTGACTAAAATGACTCCACACAAAAGTATATGAGATGTCAAGTTTCTCTAAATTCTTTTTATAAACTGGGCAATGTTTTCTGGTTTCCTGTATCATGGTTTGACTTATTATTATGTGAATAATGAACATGAGAGAAGAAACTTTTATTTCTCAGTTTGTCAAAGTTCCTATTTCACAGAATTTCACTGCAATGTTTAGTTAGAGGACTAGACAAATCTGTACCATCCTTTCCATCTCGACACTGCTAACGTTTTCTGTTCCTATTCACCTGTCATTAAGCTGGATCTTTCACATGGTTGCCATGGAAAGAATTGTGATCCCATAAATGAACATATTCTGTGTAAGAAAAACCTGAACATAGACCTCATACTATTCCAATAATGTGGAGAAAAACATGTGAGGGAACAGAAGCAATTAATGTAAAATTGAATGTGTATTTCCTATTGAATATTCACATATATTCAAGGTGTTTGTATTGCAATATTACATCATGTCTTGTGCATACTCTGACAGATTGATTACCTAGTCTGAATCAGTAAAATATAACACTGCACTTTCACTAAGAATTACAAATTACTAGTTCCTTAAGTAGAGCTAGGGTACTGCATTCTCAGCACATGAAGCCTGCCTTTATTTATTTATTTATTTATTTTATTCTGTTGTAATTTTGTGTATATGCAATATGAAAATAATTACACACGCTTTTTTCGAACAGAGTGTCTTTTCATTTTGTTATGAATTAATCATTGGCATTCCGTTGTGCTAGCAAGGCTGGACACACAGATACTATTAAAGGAAACTGTTATGTAATAGAATAGTACTCAAATGTGCTGAGTTATGAATTGGAGAGAAGTAACACAATTTTGAATTTTTTATGGCCTGATGTTTTCACAGTTTTCTCATGAGAAAGGTAATTAACTTACTACTATATATTACATTTGTAATGGAATGAGAAAAAGTAATTTGCTTTATCTGTCATATTAGTGTCATAAGGTAATTGATTCATGTGAAAGCTGATGTTTGGCAAATACTTTCCTCAGGATCTCTGTAAATTTTTTTTTTTCTTAAGTAGACTTATCAATGTTCAGTTGAATACATTTAATGATGCTGTGCTCCAAATCCCTATTTCTGCTTGATATAAATGTGTGTTTATAGTTTACCACATGGCATGTGCTTAGTGGTTATGTGCCTGGAATCCTACTGTGAAATGACAGTGCACGGGCAGCCACCATGAAGCAGCATGCTTGACTTCAGAGGAAAGCTGTCTTTACTGTTTGCATACCAAACTAGTGGACACTCAGGCACCTGAGTAAAGACAAGGGTTTTGCTTTCCTTTTTTCTTTATTTTTCTTTTTTTCTTGCTTTCTGTCTCAATACATTCTTTTCTGTGGATCAGCTCTTTTACCATTGTTGCTTACAAACACAGCATCACTGTGTTTTTCACAGGAAACTGGTGAAGATGGAGATTCAAGGGGCCTTATGTTTGGTGTCTAATGAAAGTTCTGCCTTTCTGTGTGGAAAATTAGAGAGCTGGGAGAGGTGAACATGGAGATTAAGGGAGAAAGAATGCGTTTATGGTAGAGTACTGCAAGTGGCTTTGTTCCAGTACTGGTGTAAAACCTTAAATGAATACAAAATAAACCTGTGGTGCTATTATCTTGGCCATGATTTGACTATTGGATCAAGATTAAAGAATGTTCACACATTGCTGAGCTGTTAAGTGCAGTATTGCTATTTAAGTAACTCTTCAGTTTACTCCCACACAAGCTTATAGCCAAAGGTCTCTGCAAAGCATTTGATGGTAGAATTAGAAAATCATGAATGTTCTCATTTGTTTGTAACTTTGTAAGAGGAATGTCAGGAAACAAACAAACATTGTAACTGTAAAATCCTTAATTTTAAGCATTTTGAGTTTGACTCTTCTGGATACAAAGCAATCCTAATGTGCCAGTACTTTATCTGTTGTTAAAGATATATTCTATCATGGTTAATTTTGGCTATGAGCTTTGAGAAGAACCATGCGTCAATAATTAAAAGCACCATCACAGCTGAAGCTTCAGTTAGTTATCTTTATTTCCATCTTGGCATCCCATGAGTCAAGAAAAGCAATGACAACAGTAAGAAGGAGATTATTTTTAGCAATGCCTCAAGTAGAATGCACAAATGTTAAAATATAGATTGACTTTACTACTACAGAGTCTATTTTTATCATTACAGTATTTTCATTATTAGTCACTCTTATCCTGTGACGTAAGTACCCCTTGCTAGAATTCTGTATTAGGAAAGCACTGAGTCTTGGTTTTGGTGAGTTTGCCTAAGGCCAAACTGATCAC
Source organism: Psophia crepitans (assembly GCA_013399095.1). Taxonomy (NCBI): domain Eukaryota; kingdom Metazoa; phylum Chordata; class Aves; order Gruiformes; family Psophiidae; genus Psophia; species Psophia crepitans. Next base: position 690,566 of record VWZZ01005315.1, on the reverse strand, counting down.
TTCACATGATCAGAATCTGTGCTGCCTACAATAGAGTAGTGAGTGCTACCCAAAAAACTCCCGAATTTGTATTCAAGTTTGCCAGTGACACGTGGAGTGACCTTATAAAGGAAATGATACTCCCTTTCCTTATCTGGTTTTCCATCTGTGACATGAGAATAATAATTCTGACCTACTGAAGAAAAGCTCATTAAAGCCAAATACGTGATAGTGATTGAGCTTTGAACCTGACTTTGGTACTGTGTAATGCAATATGCCTACTGAATGTTGTTGACATACTTTCTTTAAGACGGTTCGTTCAGTGTGAATACAGGGAGAAGAGGGCTTTGAACAGAAGACAGTTCCTTCTTTGAAGCGAACGTGCATGCACTACGTGCTGAGACAGGGACGTATTGTTCTATTTTACACATGAGTTACTCAAGCTCTGCATCTAGGATTACACAGGAGAGTAAGACAGAACCAAGGACCTAACTAAACATTCAATGGCTTATCAAGACAATAATCTTCTATATCCAGCTTCTGTTTGGATTCATTTGGGTACAACCTACATATCTTGTGATAAAAACTAGGAATTAAGAGAAAAAAGAAGAATGAAACTCTTGGCAAAGATGCCACTGGGCAATAGATTTCATAGTTTTTCAGGACAGGTATACTTCACTGGCCAGGCAACATCTCTCCTGACAGGTATCTGAAAAGCTAAATCTTAAAACTATGAGGGAGCTAGGCCCATCTCTAGATATAAATTCTACCACAGGGTATCACACAGAAATGTTATGTTAATGGGTAGATGCTGAGTTTGTGACAGAACTGTGTGTGAAGCTACAGTAATTAGAAATGTGATTATGATACAGGCCCTAACATAGCAAACTATTTAAGTGCAGACACCTTTGGAACTGCAAACAAGCCTGCTGAAATGCACTACACTTCAAAAATACTTTCCCTATCTCATTAACATTTATGTCAAAACTATTGCTAAAACTTTAGCGTGACCAAAAGAAATAGATTGCTTTGAGGTGACCAGGGGGTCAATAGTCAGGCAGAGCACTGTTTATACAGAGCAAAAGTAAAGCAGGTAGTTACAATCCAAACCTCCTGTGCAACATCCAATGTAATTTAGCTTGAAATTGCTGGTGATTCCCACAAATGGAGAGAGTTTTAAATCTCCTAGAAACCTCATAGTGCTTCACATTTAGGCATAGAGAGTAACTTTTGCAAGTCTTTCGTGCAAGATTTAGTCCTGGACCTAACATGACTTCTCTTAAGCCACCTTCCATTTATCTTCTTTAAGTAGCTATTACACTAAACTTTCATAGAATGAAATTACATATTGCATTTTTTCTGAAAAATGTTTATGCTAGAGTGTCATTGTTAAAGTAATCACCTGAGCATTGATTTATCCATTTTGGTGGCAGTACATGTTTGAGTCCATCTGAATGAGGTTGCATTTTTGTTATGGTAATTCATAGAAAATAAGTCAACTTTATCATGTTCAGTATTCATTCTGTAGAGAGATAATTGTTCATTTCTCTGCGAGCTTTCTGACCAATATGTATGTAAATACATACAGAAAATGAAGCAGAGCATTTTCTTATAATAAGTTAGCATGCAATAAGTCTGGCTAAGCAAGAGTTTCTCCAGTAAAAGATATTTTTTCAATATAGAAGCAATAAACACTCGCTTTTAAAAGTTTGATTTCTTCCAAAATGTTCTCTATGCCTGAAAGTACATATAAAATATAATAGTTTACAAAACAACAGCCCAAACGTTGTGGAAATTGATGAGAAATACATTAAGGACTCCAGGGACCTGATCCTCTACATAAATATGCACATGAATAACATTATCTTTGAAAAGATTGCAGTTGATTTTGAATGCGTAAAGATCATGGTATGTCATGGTAAGAACATGACTTGTTTCAAGTATGCTCTCCAGCTGATGAACCTGCTTGCAGAACGTGGAAAAGAGTGAAGTCTCACATGAGAACAATCAAAACCTTGCACCCTTTCTATAAGATGTCCCGAAAAGTCAGATAGTTAGCTTTCCAAAGGCAATTTTGGTAGACTTAGTGCCAAATCTATCAACAATATCTCTGAAAGTGGTGAAGATGAATAGTCACTTGCTCTCATGTTCCACCCCCTATGTAGGACGTACACCATATAATGGTTTTTTGAATGTATTTGTGGTTAATATGAGAAACTTATGTTAATCCTTTCAGTTATTTACAGCCTTTTTGCTGACCTTTCACTGTGTGTTAAATACTGTTTATAGTGTGTACAATGCCTACCGTAATAGGATTTGGTGCTAACTGGGGTCTTGGGTTATATTGTGACACCACTAGTCAGCAGTACCAATAAGTATTTGTACATAATACTTTGTTACTAGAAAACACCCTAAAGAACAGTATTGGAATGATCTGTAAATTTTGGTGCTAGAAACAGAAAACCAGAGAAAAAGCAAAGAAATTAAGAGGGAGTATGTCAAGGTCATATATAATGTAGTGAGACAAAATAAAATAAATACATTTACCTGAAGTCAATGGAAATGAGGTGATTGACTTAGGGACGCTTGGCAGTTCTGTGGCACACCTGGGAAATGACTGAAGGTCTCTAGAATCTTCATTCAGTAGCTGTGCTTTGAGGTAATACTTACTCTCTAGTGTATGCTTTCTTAAGCTTATTAGTAAAAGGGGTAGAGAAGTGCAGAGAAAGTGTTTTGAGAGTTTTAACCTTCTGTTTCTATGCTAATTATCCAGAATTCATTTTTTTTAAAGTGAATTTTCGTAAGTGGGATAATTTTCCATATCCTTTCTTGGATTTGTAGTACAGTCACAGAAGCTCAGTCTACCCCCGATCTTCTCAATGTCTGGTCTTAGACTATGTGAAGACACACAGTGCTACCCAGATGGCTACAACCTTTCTTAATACACGCTGTCAATGGCAATGACGGCTTCCTCCTAATCAATGACAGCTGAACCTGTTTTTATGATGTCTCCTATGGAAAATACTTAATTCTCTTGATTTACCAAATGACCAGAGAAAGTGTCTGCCCACTGCTTTTGTATAGAAAGCTACTTGCTCGTAAACGTATACATTTGAACTATAATTCCTCTTCCTAAACTAATGATAATATAAGGTCTCATTTAACCACTATAATTTGAAAAACATGACAGCCACTGAAAACAGCATTAGGCCTTCCTTCTTGGTATTTAGTTGGGTGATTTAGACATCAGATTTTAATCTTATAAGGCTTAGTTTTACATTTTTTTAATTGCTCTTTTCAAACTTTTTTTTGCTTCTTAAAAATCTGTCCTGCCACTGGCTAGCTTCAGTTTTATCTTTTTTGGACTTCTCGTTGGAGAACATTTGCATTTGAAAGTTTTTTCTGGGCCTTGCTCTGGAGATTATTGTGAGGAAGTGTGGGTGTGGGGGAGGTTTTACTAATTACGAATTCCTCTCTCCTATTGCAGCTCAGAATACTGCAGAGCTTTCAAAGACCACTGTGAAGTAATTTGATGAAAGTTCAGTGTGGTGAAGGCCATGGGAACATCAAATTTCATAGTCTTCATCTGTCACATATAATATTTCAACATTTACCTTAAAAATGTGGCAACTGTCATAAAATCTTGTATATAATTACACAGTATATGCTATAATTTATATGTATCTAGATATCAACATAATAGTTGATTTAGTAAAAATATGAGATTTGGTCCTTTTGTCACTTATCCCCACACTACTTTCATGTTATATTTACATAAGTCTATTGATCTCAGTGAATTTACTCTAGAGCTTAATACTCCATACTGTAATCAATGTTGCAGAGACCTGGAGTAGAGAAGCTGGAGCGTTCATATTGCAATAATCCACAGGTATAATATCTAGAGTGTGTTGAATTTTGGAGATGTCCTTTGTATCCCACCAATACAAAGACTTTCCTATCAGGCAAAAAGGATCTTTTTAGGGAAGAAAAATAAAAAAGGCTCTGCAGGGTTGTTAGTTTTGCTGTCTGTATGATCTCTGCTCTTTTCTGGAATTATACTTTTCTGCGCTAGAGAAACAATTTCTTAGTTCACTTAGGCTGTACAAATTTGGAAAAACTGAGGTAATCAGTTGTAGTCTTTTTTCCTTGAAGTCATGATCTTTTGAGACTGAGATTCTGTCATGCTGTAAGCTAAATGTGGATTGAGAAGAGTCTGTACTTCCTCATTGTTGCTCATACTGTGTGAAACCTAGCAGAGAGACCATTTCAGGTGACGGCAGTGACCACATTTGAAAGGTAGGGATAAAACCACAGGCCTTGGAAAAAATACGCATGTCACACATCTTATTTCCAATTCTAAATATTCCATTTTGACCCCAGCATGTTGATTACAGTGTGTTTTCTGGGTATAAACATTCTGAACAGCTATATGACTGTGAACATGTGAAAAGAGGTGAAAGAGACTAGTTGATGTGTAGTAGGATCTGTTTCATTGTATGTGTTTGAAGAAACAAGTAGAGAGAAATAATTACTGGCAAAATGTCATAGTTCTGTTTTACTGATGCATGATTATTTTTAATGTGGGCTAAGAAAAAAATTGTATGCCTGTATCACAATATTGAAACCAAAATCTGAAATGACTGGGCAGTAGAAAATCAGTGAGCACTGTTTTTATGAAGCTAGGTATTTTGCCCAATTTAAGCAGCCAGTTATCCCTATCAAAAGGGGATGAACTAATAAAGCTTTACAAATAATCCTTCAGGTGATCATAGGAAGAACATTCAATTCATTGAGCAGACATCATCGCAATCCAAATTTTGTGTACTCTAGTGCACAAAAGAAAATGAAGGAAAAAAAAAAAGGAAAATGAAGAGGTTTTTGTGAACCTTTCTGCAGTTTGTATTGGGTCAAAATAAACCACTTGAGGATCAGGAAAAAATGAATGTAATGTTTATCAACTGTGAGTAGTTCCTTAGAAGTTGTTTTAAGGGGCAGGCAAGGCAACATCTGAGATGTGACAGTCAGATGATATTTGCTAAACTGGAAAAAGGCAGATCTTACAAAGATTCTTAAAAAGCAGGCTTGGTGATGACTAATAAAAGAAATCTAAATTGTTTCTAAATTTGTTAACTGGATATATGTGAAAGGAGGGCTGTATTTTATTTATTTAGGAGTAAGGATGACTTTCTACTTTATTTGGAAGTATTTGTGTTCATACTGTGTTCACTACTAGCCTAAGCCATAAAGTGTTGTTATTTTCCTCAGTCATCTAAGCTGAACATTTGACAATTTAGCTGACATGGTAGATATTGAAAAGAAAAATTTCAATTCACTTTTTGCAAATGGTCCTTTTGTGAAGCAGCCCTGTCTCAATGAATGCAACTGAACCAAATTTATTCAGCGAAACCTTTTAAAAAATGTCTTTATTCTTTGCTAAATTCACATTTTATCCTCAGACCATGAAGGGCCTCTGTAAGTCTGGAAGCCATATTGTCCCTAGATTCACCTCGCAGGTTATGTCAGTAGAGAGGACTACAGCATGAATGAACACAGAGACTGATCCTGTCCCACACTAAGAACAGATAACTCCAGAGCACTTTGCTGGCTCTGTTGAGAAGTCAGTGCTGCTGTTTTTACTATACCAGCCTAGAAAGCCTACTTTTTTACATTGTTCAGATTTCAGGAGTCACTTTAATTTTAATTTGCATTTTTATTTATAGGTTATAGTCTTAGAAATTACTTTTTATCTGGTTTAGGTATGGACTGAATTATGTATAATGTAGTATCCATATTATAAATGCAAGTCTCCAGTGAAACAACTAATAGCATCTTAAAAAGTAGTGCAATTCACTAAGGTTAATATTTGTCAAATACTCCCCAGAGACTTATTTGCTTTCCTGCCTAACATGGCAATCTGCCCCTCTTGTCTCATACTGTTATGGCATTTAAAAACTGTCACAGATGTTGGCAGTAGTCTCCTTTTCTGTGGCTTTCTAAATTCCTCACTGACCAGCTTGCAAGTGCAACTGGTGAAAACTGGTTGAGAATACTGTAATATAGGGAGAGCAATGAGTCAAGAGTGGGAACAGGAATGAGTCTGGAAAATGCTGGTAGATCGAATTCAATTTTTTCTTTGTCCTTCCATGCCAAATATTTGAGTCTGGAGTGCCCTATAAGATCTTAGAGTTAGCTGAAGGAGATGAGAATAATTGACATGAAATGAAAAATTTTTGTTTGACCCATCTGCTTTTGTGAAGTTTTGTCCTGGTAGTTAATTGGCAGCAACTTTTTCTTTATAGAGGGTAAGCTCCTGCAACCAAACAAAGCAAAAAGCCTTAAACTTCTCCCAAGTGCAGACTAAAACTACAGAGCCAGAAATTAACTAATTTCATTTATTTTCACACCACTTGTACTTCAGCACTGGAACAGGACAAGAATATGTAGAGATGTATGCTACTGAGAGGAACAAAATTTATGTTCAGACAGCTTCATGTTGCAATCTGTTTGATGCTCACAGAAAATGTGAACTGATTCGTATTTTCCTGACAGCTAATTAGGTTTATTCTGGGAACAGGACCATTCTATTGGAGAAATACAGATTTGAAAATATCTGTATTTGCTTAACTGGTAAAATAACTGTGGTTGTTCTCTTCCTTTTCTTTAGATGTGTGGCAGACTGTTCATATCTGGTTTCTTGGTGTGCTGCATTAAGTTTACTGTCACTGACGTACTTTGATTCTGTCATCTGCCTAATTACAAGTTCCCCAAAAGACAAATGGATATTCCCACTTCTCTTTTAGAGCTGGTTGTGGTTGTTTTTTTCTTTTGCGGAGAGGAAGGAAAAAAAATTTTTTTTTTTTTTTGGGTCAAAATAATAGCACTAGAGTCTAACCTTACAGAAAATAAACAAGCTATGGAAATTAATCCTGCCTTGGAACATTTAAATTGCTATGAAAACATGTGTGGCCTAGCATTCATGTTGAGCATAAAATCCTCAAACTGTAAATCCTAATTATGTTTCTTATATTTTCTCCATTAAAGATACGTAGAAAAACTTGCACATCTTTTATCCTGACTATGTTCGTGTGTGAGATACTCTCTCCTAAATTAAACACTAACCTGGAATAACATTAAAATAATGCGAAAGAGAATATGTGGATATTGCTTGAATTAAGGGCAAATGTGGACATTCCCTTTGTTCTCTGCCAAAGTTTATTTAAAAACACTCAAACTATTAAAGATAGAATGAGGATTTTAAAAAAAAGGAAAGCCCTTGTTTACAGACAGATTCATGTTTGTAGTGAAAATTACTGAAAAATACTTTTTTACTTCCCATAGAAAAGAGCTACCCTTAATTTATTTTTGATGCAACAATAATTTTGATGCAATAACAAAACTGACATTTTTCAATAAGGTATTTTATTTATAATTCACTTCTTTGTCATTTGTTGTTGTTACATGTTTTAAGAATGTGCATCAAGAACAGGATGTATGCTGTCCTGGATTTGAATTGAAGGCTAGGAATTATCATTGAAACAAACCTTTCAAGTTTTCAATTTTCAAGGCCGGTCTCAAGAGAGACTTGTGTTGTTTTAATTTCATGTTTGTAAGTTCAATTCAGTTGCACCTTTTATATTTCAACCACTTTGCTAAAAAAAAAAAAATAATAAAAAATTGTCACAATAGATCTTTGAATTTGCTACTGTTAGTTAACTACTAGCATCGGCAGTGGTGGCTAGTCTGCAAATGGAATTAGTGATTGTAAAGTATTCAGTTTAGTAAACAGAAAAAGATGTTAGTTTTTCAGAAAACAGTGATTTCCTACACCTTAATAGGAATTTTGTCTAGGATGCCCCAAGTGGAATGCCCACAATCACAAATACTTTTTTTGTTTGTTTATGTTCATCTCTGCAGGTGGTAGAGGAGATCCAAGAGAAAGAGTCCAACTTTCTCAGCTTTGCCAAAGAGATCTGGGAGAAGACTTGACATTGTACGTGGTACAGAATGGCATGTCTCTAGAACAGGGAAGGTAAGGGCTTCATGTGTGGGGTTTTTCCAACTAATTTCTTCTTTAACTCCATTATCTTAAATGCAATTGCCAATCCTTTGGCAATTTTGACCTTAGTAAACATCAGATTGTATTTTGCTATGCAAAACAATCAAGAACCAGTATTTTACAGTGCAGCTCTACACTGTAAATTTGAATTACTGTTGGTCAAGCTTGTTTGCTGCTTGTGTAGCTATAAAAAAAGATCTGGTGAGCTAACACAAATGCATTTATTAAATAATCGGGATTTTTGCAAGATCATGTCTTGTAACGAAGATCTCACACATACACAAATTGTGAAGTTCAGGCTCCAAAGTAGACTACTGTGATACTGTTCCTTTCCTTATAAAAGTCTGCTTCTTTTGCCAGATGTGGTTTGCTGGTGTCATTAAATGCTCATTAATAGTGAAACCAAGCCTTGCAAATGTTTTTCACATTTGGACTGGGATTTCAGGCTCTGGACAATATAAAGACAGAGATGGCCCTTTTTCTCTAATGTCGCTGCAGTGAAAAAGTTTCTGTCAGACATTGTAAAGTGACTTAACTGACTTAAATATGGAGAAGTAAGCACTGTAGTAAGTGAGCTATTATACAATATTCCTTATCAAGAGTACTGATCACCTGTTTCATTGCTTTCCCATGATAAAGTAGCTTTCTCATTCGAAATACTGTCACAGATTGGCAAAAATCAAATATTCTTGATGTCTTATGCTGCTCTTACTGCGTGCAAACTGAACACAGATGTGGACTGTAGGAAACTGGCCAGTTTTTCTGTCAATTTGGCAAGGAGTTTATGGAAACCCTTACAGTAGCTGGCAGTTTTGGGGACTGCAAAAAGGTCAGACATACTTTTATTACATAAATGTGTATAGCATTACCTTTAATAAGATTTTGTTTTCTTTTTCCTCCTCAATTGCTGCTTTAATTTGCATTGAGGAAAGAATGGAGACAACTTTGTTATTTTTATTTTTTTTAATGTATGCATCACTTATTAAACTACAAGTGGTATTTTACATTGTAATGAAACAAAAGCAAATCTGATTTTATGCAGTTTACTGAGAAGACACATGAACAGAATTGAAAGGCAAATTAGCATACAACACTTAGAAATATCCTGAGGAGTTTAATGGCGTTTATGTCACAGTAAAACCAAGTAGATGTAGTTTATGTATAGATTTTCAATGTAGCAAAACATTCTGCACAAATAAGATGCATTCAGTGCCATCTCCATGGAGCTATATATCTGCAAGCCTTTAATATTTTTTTTCTTTATTTAGTAATGATAATAGTATGAATTTGAAGGTGGTACACTTTTCTTCAGGGAAATTATTGGGGTAAAATTGATTGTAGGTGAACTAGCCAAGTGCCACATGCAGAAAGGAGTGGTCTTTTAAAATCAATAAACACCACTTAGTTTAAACCACTAATGATCTACATATATGGTTTGGGAATTACAATTTTGTTATGTTTTAGTGAGATATTGGAACAACTTGTGGCTAAGTCTGTCAGCACAGTAGACCACAGTCTTGATTTTTTCTGTTTCTCAATATAGAGCATACACCAATATATAAATGTTTAAATAACATTGAAACAGATCTGCACAGGATACAATACCTCTCAGATTTTTTCTTCTTTATGAATTATCCCTATTGAAAACTCTAACAGGGCCATGAAAAGGAGCACTTACAGGCAAATAACTAAAACACACGGATCCAAAGGATGCATATTTGTGCTTTTATTCTGGACAGCTATGCAATTCGTTAGATTGCATGGGGAAATATTGACAGTGAAGCATAAGCAATGTTTGAGATCCCTGATAAAATTGTGAAGTCTTCATCTCAGACCATCCATGAAATAATTTCTTTCACCAAAACAAATCCCAAATCTTCCTTACTTAATTTTGTGCTTGAATCAGTTTCTTGATGCTTCACAGTTATAATATCTGGCTCATATCATCATCAACTCCAGAGCCTTTCTAGTGTGTGTGTATATTTGTGTGTGGATGTGTATGGAGAAACAAACAAGACTCACCCATTTCAGAGACAAGCAAGAAAAAGGAAGCGGGATTGTTTGTCAGGATGTGTAGGCCTGTAAATAATGAGATGAAAACAGAAACAAAATAAGAGAAGGCTGAGTGCTGAAAATTATATCAAATTTTTAGCTATAAAGTTTGGAGAACAAGCGAACTGATAAAAGTCTCATGATTCAAGACATTTAGAAATCAACAGGCCTAAAGATCAGAAAATGATCTTCAGAAACAGTCCAGTGATCGCAGACACATTTTGGTGAAGTAATTTACCTCTCATGCATTTCCAGCATTATTCCCAACTCTCTGGAGCATCCTTCTTTGGGCTGCACTGGAGGAGGTCTTCATTCACTGCAGACACAGCAACTGATGCTTTCTGTCTTCAGACCAAGCTCAATTTTTTTCTTCACATTGCTCTTTTGGTAATGATTCCAATTTGATGGTAAGAAGCTCAAGAGTATTACAAGCCTTCAAAGAACTCCATTACTACTGCAGTTTATACATGGTAGAGCTTGATGGGGAATCTGAGATTTGTTCTATGAACAGTAGCATTTGTATATTTTTATTATGTATAGAGCTAGGATGATTTTTGTAGACATCATTTATCATGGTAGAAATATGCCATCGTATAAATGGTCCCACTGAAGCTGTGGAGTTACTCACAGAAGAGTAACAGGCATAAATCTTAAATCTTTTTACTATCAAAACCAGCTAAAAATGTGCATTTTATTTTGTTGAACAAAATCTGGAACAATTCTGGTTTAACTGAAAAAGTATTCAGTGAAGATTGATTTGAATTCAAACTTGCATCTGTAATTATCTTGCTTATTAAAATATATCTGGTGAACTTTTTCGTTTCTATACCAAATGGATTTAAAGCAAATGATCTTGTGTGCCTCCACACATTGCTGTTGCACATAACAGAACAATATGAGCTCCCTCTTGTGGTTGAAAACCACTTCTCATTCCCCAAACAGAATCAAGGGTACCTTTAACAAAGTGGTTAAAATATTTCAAAAGTTGCTTGTGTAATTCCTGGACTTCATTCAACGATAACTCCCTGATGTCCCTCAGTAGTAGTGAGAGAAGAGATTTAAAAGCGTGGCACAGAAAGGGATAGGACTAGGGGTCATTCTAACTGGAAACTAAAATCTTTTCTAAATACGCTGTGTTTAAAATCCTGAATAACCATGCCAGATATGCAAGTAGAGAGTTCTCAGCCTAACAGAACATATTTTTTATCCATTAATATCAAGATAAGAATCGTGTTTTCATTAAGATGGAAAGAATAATTAAACAACTTCTGGACTGACAGACACTGCAAAAGAAGCTACTCATTGTAGGCACTAAAAGACTGAAAATTCTTAGAAAACTGTGGAGAAAAACAGTCTTCCCACGCAAAAATAATAGTCAGGAAGTGACAACTTCATCAGTAGTATTATTTTACAGGTTTGCAGCCCAGAGTCTGCTTATAATTGTTGCTTGTTTACCAAGATTACTTTTGCTCCTGTTATTCAATCAGATAGAAAACAGTATAATGACACTGAAATTGTGGTTTATTTAGCCTGTACTTGATGATCTTTCCTGAGGGAGTTATTGTCATGTGGTTCTTGCCCTGTGTTTACAAAACAGTAGGAAACTAGAAACTCAGATTTATTTAAATTAAAACAGCATACAAAATCATGAACTCATATTCTGTGGCAAGTAGGTACTTTGTTTTCTAACCTGTGATTTCTACTTTTAAACAGCGAAGTGGTTTATTTTTAGAAAAAGTGTTTATCAACTGGGGGACCAATGGTAAGGGAGACGTTCTGTTTTCAGTGGTACAATGATTATGGACACTTAATGGTTGTTATAATGACATCTTAAATGGTTTATTTTGGGTGGACCTTTTAACTATTTTGGATCACAATGAAAAATACTGAACATCAGCTTTTGCATTATATGATGAAGATTTTGCAAAGGACCTCTCCTACTCTCCTTGTGGAGTTAAGAGATAACAATTCTGTTGTTGTCTGTGTGTTAGCTTTAGTTCATCTGGGAAGTAATTCAGGAAAAACAAGGTCAGAAGATATTTCCCTGAAAGGAGGTGTACATAGACAAAGTGAGATTTAACAAGGCCAAGTGCCTGGTCCTGCACTTTGGCCACAACCCTGGGCAGCACTACAGGCTTGGGGCGGAGTGGCTGGAGAGCTGCCTGGCAGAGAAGGACCTGGGGGTGCTGGTTGACAGCCGGCTGAACATGAGCCAGCAGTGTGCCCAGGTGGCCAAGAAAGCCAATGGCATTCTGGCTTGTATCAGGAATGGCGTGGCCAGCAGGAGTAGGGAAGTGATAGTTCCCCTGTACTCGGCTCTGGTGAGGCCTCACCTCAAGTACTGTGTCCAGTTTTGGGCCCCTCAATATAAGAAGGACATTGAGCTGCTGGAGCGTGTCCAGAGAAGGGCAACAAAACTGGTGAAGGGACTGGAAAAGAAATCTTATGGGGAGCGACTGAGGGAACTGGGGCTGTTTAGCCTGGAGAAGAGGAGGCTGAGGGGAGACCTGATCGCTCTCTACAACTACGTGAAAGGAGGTTATAGTGAGGAGGGTGTCAGTCTCTTCTCCCAAGTGGCTAGCGACAGGACAAGAGGGAATGGCCTCAAGTTGCATCAGGGCAGGTTCAGATTGGATATTAGGAAGAACTTCTTCACGGAAAGAGTAGTGAGGCATTGGAGCAGGCTCCCCAGAGAGGTGGTTGAGTCGTCGTCCCTGGAGATCTTCAAAAAACGCATAGATGCGGCACTCCAGGACATGGTCTAGTAGGCACGGTGGTGTTAGGTTGACGGTTGGACCTGATGATCTCAGAGGTCCTTCCAACTTTAGTGATTCTATGATTTTAAAGTGACAATATACCTCCTCATTGTTGAATAAGAGATGGATCGGGATTGTTCATTAATCTTTTAACAAACGCCATTTCTTTAGTAGAAGACAAAAGTTGCACAAGACAGTTAGGAAGAATGGAAGAATAATCTGAGCAGGGGAAGGAGATTGGAAGACGTTATTTAATAAGTGCAATTTATTAGTTTGAATGCATGCTGGTACGGTAGCTTTGTGCTACAGATTTGATTGTATTCAGGAACAATTCAAGCCATACTTTCAAAAGTTATCTGCTGGGTTTTTTTGGTGGGAAAACTTCTAGCAGCACTGGCTGCATGGAGATTAAATGGAGTGACTATTTCTATTTAAAAAAAAAAAAAGAAGAAAACATGGGAGTGTCTAATCATAGTGGCAAGCCTGGTATCATCAATTGAGAATTAACCTTACAAAGAGAAAAGATGGAGACAAATGAACAGCTCTGCTTTCTAGAGTGCAAATAACTTGTCAAGCTGTTGAAGAGAACATTTTTACCATCTATCAGATTTTTCTATTCTTTGAAATACTTAAACATTCTGTCAATCACTTTTAGGACCACTTCTGCAGTTTTCAAACATCTTCTACCATGCCTGCAGGAGAAGAGCTTTAACAAATGGTGATTTCCTTTAAAGCACAGTTTACTTTAAGAACCATTCTCCAATCTATATGTGATTATACAGTTTAAAAGAAAATAGGATGATGAAAGTTTAGCTAGATAAATCCATTGGTAAACATATTGATTTTTATGACTTCTTAATTAGAAAATTATAATGTTGTGACTTTCCTAGAATAGCAGTTTTGATATGCTACAATAACTTTATTAATTCACACTTATTTTTCCTGCATTTCCATTTGTTCTTTTGGTTTCTTCGTTACACTCTTCAGTTCATTTTGTTGTTTTTCTATTTCTTTTCTTGCTCTTACTTCCTTAACTACCACACCATATGAAGCCAGAGAAAACCTCACTAGCTCATAGCGTTGCTTAGCAATGGCATGCATCTCTTGTTGTCTGTTGTGAAGCCATGGTATCCTGGTCTTTCAACAAAGATTGCTACATCACTGCTTTGCAATAGGTTCAATTTTTTTTTCTGAGATTTCTGATAAGAGATGATGTGTCTAGACGGCATACATAAGAGATTACCTTCCATCCATTATAATATAATTAGACCAAGCCATACCAAAGCTCACCAAGATTTTATGTTTAAAAGGTCAACAGCTTTTATTCCATATTTCAAAGATAAGCACCTTACTTTGTGCTTAATATGTGGAGTGCTGTGCCTGAAAGAAAAGGAACTTAAAAAGATTTCTCCTTCTATTATATCATTCAAAATAGACATTTGGTACTGTAATATGTCCATTTTAACTTCTGTGATTCATGGAGCTAGAGATAAAAATAGGTCAGCTATGCCCCTACTGGTATAGGATTATTTCCTGAAATATATTTTCTATTTCTAAGTCCAGAGTAGATTTAACTATCTCAAGTGAGGATTTACATTTATTAAACTGGAAGGTTGTTCTTTGGTGGTCTAATACATTATCATTTATTATTTGTATTATGGCAGCAATTGGAGAGCTCAGCTGAAATTAGGACCCCACTGTGCAAGGTACTCTATGAACGCATAGCATGAAGTAATTTTTTTCCCCTGAATGGTTTACAGTTTAACTAGATAAAACAAAGATTGAGAAAGTGGCCATACCAATATCCCCATTTTAGTAAAGCACAACTGGAGCAAAGAGAGATGAGCAGCTGCTGGGCTTGCTGATAATACATAAAACAGACCTGATAAGTGACTGCAGAGCTGCTGCATTCTATCCTTTTGCATTACCTAGAAAGAGGTTTTTGCAATTGAAGTCAGCTGTCCTTGGAGGATTTGACCAGATTACTCTGAATTATGCAATTGTCAATGTTAAATGGTCCCGCTCATCAACTATACCACTCAAACATCTGAAGAAACTTATCAGATAATCCACTTTTTTAGCTCTCCCCTCATTCACCAAATGAATTGTTGGGATTTTTAATTTTTTTTTCCCCCTTCCTCTGCCAACTCCTTTCTTACTCTTCTCTGAGTTCATTATATCTTTCTTTCGCCTTCTAATTCAAAATTCCCAGAACTGGATGCAGTATCACTGAACAGTTTTGTCAAAGTTCTACAAAAGAGAAAAGTTGGCCTCAGATTTTCGAAGTAATCACTGCCTGGCATATTCTATGACTGGAAATATTTCTCCTTGCAAATATTTCTCTGCCTTATAAAGATCAGTAAGGCAAATTAAGCTGAAAGAATACAGCGTAGTTCTAAACAGTTTAGTGTTATAAAGCTAGCATGCCAAGTATGTAGATTTTTAAAAACAAACTGTTGTGGTTTAACCCTGGATGGCAACTAAGCACCATATAGTCACTTGCTTGCTCCACTGCCCCACCCCCCACCCCAGTGGGATGGGGGAGAAAATCAAAAAAGTAAAAGTGAGAAAACTCATGGGTTGAGATAAAAATAGTTTAAAGTAAAACAAAAGCCACACACGCAAATAAAACAAAACAAGGAATTCATTCCCCACTTCCCATCATCAGGCAGGTGTTCAGCCATCCCCAGGAAAGCAGGGCTCCATCATGCGTAACAGTTACTTGACAAGACAAAAATTTCCTCCTTAAACTCTTAAGAATATTATTTCAATAACAAGAAGGCAGTGTTATTCATGCTCTTTCTGTCGTAACTGATGGAGAGGTAAGGGCTTACCAACCTCATGCTTTTTATTCTATTTGGAAAAGCAGATAAAAAAATGAATCAGGAATGGGAGAGCCCGCTTTGCGTACTGAGTGTTGTTGGACCTGAACTAGGAAATTGAGGAATGTCCATTGCGATTTGGCTCTTTCACAGTGATTTCATGGTTATTTCATGGTGCAATTGATCCTTTCAATCAATCAACGTATGAGGTTGCTGAACATGCTTTTCATCAAGGACATATAGTTTGCTATTTACATACCTAATGTGGTAGCAGCCATACAGGACAAGGTCTTACTATCAGTAGGCTGGGGGTAGTTGTCACAGAATTAAGCATTTCAGAAGTCAAGTTAGGAGGACTAAAACAGATATTTCACTGGTGATTTTTCTTTTTACATTGAAAAATGTAATTAGTAAACCAAATATTTTTTCGTCCTCGTAAACAATGATTTATGGATTTTTTTTCAACATTATAGTGAAAAGGATTTAAGGTATACTACTCAGCTGTTTTTATCTTCAAGTAATCTATACTACTTCTTACCTTCCTTTTAAAGTATTTTGCAAATCCTTTCTTCAGAGATTCATCCTAAGCCTTCAGAATAAAATCAGGGACTTATCATTATTAGATCTAATACGCAAATTACAATTGCCACACTTTGTTTTTGCACATTTATCAAGTCTCAATAAATAGAACCAATTTCTAGAAAATACAATTTTCTGAAGTATTTTTGTAAATACAAATGTGAGGAGGAAATCAGAGTTATCTGGAAAGAAAACAAAGAGATTGTGTTTCTTTGGGATATTCCCAAGTGAAATCTTTGCCGTATCAAAGTTTTATAATACAGGCTTTCAATTTCTAAGTACCTTTAGCAGTAACAAAAGAAACTAACAAAACATGGAACAGAACATCCCTTCTGAGGTATTTCTAACCCTATAATGTGCACTTTCTACACACTATACTTTTTTTCCTCATCAGTTGCTGAAAATACTTCCAGCAACCTCTCTCCCCATGTAATATTCCTTGAGGGGTGGCAATGCCCTGAAAGGAAGTCTGTTCACATCTCTATTATTTTTTTTCTTTTCTCAGTTTGGACTAATACATCTATCCCCTCTCACCTAACCAACAATGTATTTTCTGATTTAACGTTGAGACAACAGGAGAGAAAACGGCAACAGATTTCAATATGTTAGAAGCAGAAAGAATGCTAACAGCTCACTATTTTGGGGAAAAATAGAAGCCAGTGTCTTCAGGCTCAGACATCTGTTTCATACAATTTGCCAAGAAATGCCATAGCTGTGAACTGTAGTATCATTAAATAACATAACATAGCTATTATTGAAGTGATTGTTTAAAAGGATTAAAGAATATACATTGTACATATATTTTGTCATATTCCACTAAATTTTCATTATTCTTCATAATTACCACTACTAACTTACTTAATAATTTGTTTGTTTTGCTCAGAACTGATGATGCTATAATGATGCTATGCTATCTATAACAAACTACTGAAAGATAATTAGTGCTGTCAGGCACACTTACCAGCCACTGATGCAAACTTTTGTTCTACAGCATAGTTGTTTGTTGTTCAGTCAGCTTTATCCAAGATCATGATGCCCTCCAGCCAACAGTGAATCAGTGACTAACGCAACGCAACTGTTGTACCAACTGTGCAAGTTAAGCAAGGAAGTGATTGCTTTTGAACTGTATTTTACCTCCTTATGCTCTTTACTGTGCCTGCAGTAGAGGCTTTACAATTTAGGATGGTCTTAGAGGAGCTGCTGTGTGCAGCTCAGCCACTGAACAGGAAAAAGATGCAGAATCAGAAATGAACGTACAATATTTATTATGTGTATGGGTTGGCTTTTATTCTTAGAGTGCCTTGTTTTCTGCTCTTCTCATTCCTGGAGTAGTGCCTCAGATGCAAAACAAGAAAGCAACAGTTTAGATATGCACAGTCAAGTCTAGTGTATCAAAGCTTACTCTTGCCACGTTGCTCTCCGTGTTGTCCTCTTCTACCCCTCGTATGTGGGTATATGTATAGTCTGCTTAGGTCAGTCAGTCTATATGTCTATCATATGTTGCCCCCCATAATCCTGCCTGCTTCATGGGTTGGTCAGATTTTAAAGACTGGTTAGAAATTCAATGTTAACTGACTTTGATTCTTTTTCTTTTCCCGAGCACATTGCTGGTGCATAAAGGCCATAATGAAGAAATCAAACTGAATCTGCATAGAGGTCTTGAAGAGTTGACTAGCCTGTGTTTGCTAAAAATAATGTAAAAAATGTTTTATTTCTTTTTTTTAATCTTGTATTTTATAGCCATTTTTTTTTTAATTCTAAAGTGAAAAAATTATCTAATGACAACAGGTACTTTCAGTAGGCAGCAGAACCTGCAACAACAGTGAAAACCTAGTTGATAATCTTACTGGACTTTTTTTTTCCTTGCAATAACCTGTCATTGCTTGTTAGTTATTTAATAGTTTTCAAATATAGCTAGGTCCTTATATTATTGTTTTATCTTACATAGGATATAGGAAATTACAAATACTGTAACATGGCTTAAAATCAGATTACAGGGAGGTTTTGGGGTTTTTTTTTTGTCAATGGGATTTCTAAATGTGCATGATCTGTCATACCTATTTCAGAAGTTACACCACATAAAAATGTTAATTTAAACATCAGCATTAGAAATGCACCCTGCTTAGTTGAGGACATATTTTTATTTTCATAAACCCTAAATCATGAATTTTAAATTGGTTACGCAGGTTTACTAGTCTAACTTCCTGTGTAGACATACTCAAGGTTACATCTTTCTGTTACAGCTGAGCTAATATAAAATCATGCTGTTGTCAAAATGATGATTGGGTTCAGCTGGTTGCTGCTTGATCAGGTGTAAGGAAAACAGACAGAAGGGCACAGTGAGAGCTGGGCTGGAGCAGAATATCCTTCCTTGACCATGGTGAGCTTTAGATTAGTTGAGCTGTAACTTAGAACTTTCTTTTTATTCTGACTTGGGGATGCTGGTTTTTATTTTACTTTTGTTATTCAAAAATCCTGTGTGGTACAGAAAAAAGAAATTCCATAGAATTATTGTTTATAGCTGATGCTATGCCTCTATTGGTAAGAATAACAATTATTCCTCAGGTAGTTAAGGGTTGCTATTACTTATAATTTGTTACTAACAGAACTAAAAAGTTTGTGCCAAGTACTGGTAGATGTGGTAATAAGGGTTCTTGTAAGCACCAAAATGAGAGAGAAAGAATGATCTGAAGATGAGGGGTTTGGAAGATCCTGACTTCATGCTGGCTATAATGATTATATACAGATCTATATAGCTATATAGGCCATGCTACAGATTTCCTATGTTATTCTGGGCAAATATGCTCTATTTTTCTGTCTTTCTGTATTACCGATGGATTTGTAAAACATCACATACTGGGACCCTCAGCAGGTGAAATGATGATAATCAAACAAAACAGAAAATTGTCTAGGGACAANAAAAAAAAAAAAAAGGAAAACTATAGTTCATTTTGTAAATAATAGTTCTGGTGGAAATATCAGCCAGGCTACTTTCTTGATGTCTTAGTGGTCAAGCTATAAATCATTAAATGGTATTTTCCGTTCTCACTAATAGAATTAAGTTGCATTTGAACATCTTATTACATGAAGACATGCAACTGAGTGGGATTCATCAAGAGTCTTCGTGGTTAGCTCACATAAAGAAGTTCTTTCTCTTTTGGCCCAGCATCAGGCCTGAGTATAGTGTCAGACATCTGATTAACACAGAAAATCATAGGCTTGCTGAATCATTTGATATTTCTTGGAGAATAAAGGGGACTATAAAATAGAACATGAATAATTCATATACAGGACTATCCAAAATCATTTTCTGATGATGTGATTTCTCCCCCCTTTCAGAGCTGAACTTTTCTTTAAAAAGCCAGCGTGATAAAAGTACATTTCTGTAGTGCAGAGACGTCTTCCTTTTCAAATGTTTATCTTATAATGTAGAAGTGTCACAAATGTTGAAAATAGGAAGAAGAGAGACAAAAATAAATTGGAATTTCTGTACCACAGAGAACTGTAGGGTGTGAAAATAAACTAACTTGTTATTTCAGGAGATTTAGTCATGAGAGCAGAAAACTATACTTTCAGTGGAGGGTACAACTAATTTTTAAGAGCATCACCCTGTCATAAAATGTAAACTGAGAACTTGGCACGGTATTTTCCTTCCACAGAGTGCTTGGGAGGATATGAAAAATAGAATCCTCCCCAGTCTGCTTCATTGCCACAGCTACATTTAATGGGCTGTGTTGGGGTGCTAAGAAATACAATCTGGAAAATCTTGCTCTAGTAGTTTAACATGTTAAAGTCCCGAGTGTTTTTTCTGCTATCTCGTCTCTAACTTACCATCTCCATTTCAGTGTTAGCAGACAAAAAGGCTTAAGCAGATTAAGTCTGTTACTATCCTTACCCTTCCCACTTTCCAGGCACTTGCTGATTTTTGAGTCTGTGTAGGCTCATTCCAAACCTTTTTACAGTTCTCATGTGAAGTGCTTATGCACAAGGGAGGCTTGAGCCTCCTGAAGCAAAGGTTCCTGGCAAGCAACAGAAATTGTTCTCTCTGGAGAAAAATAATAATCTTGTTTTATGATATCAAGTGTGATGGAATAGGCTTTTGTGATGAATTGCTGAGCAATCTGGAAATACCAGAGGGTGATGAAGTGAATCTTCTGCTTTGCTTCTGGTGAACAGGACTGTAGGCAGAAAAAGGTGCCATCTTGACTGTTGGAATATTGTAACATCTGATGAGGATTACAGATGACAGACTGGTACCTGGATAAAAGCAATAGAAGGAGAAAAAGATAGGGAGAAGGTGATACAGGGACAACTACGCATGAGGTTGTGAGGAAGTTGATGTGTAAAAGCCCTGTGAATGGGTTACATTGATGTACCTGTGATGTGTTTGCTTGTACGTGCTGAAGCGAGTTTGATAGTTTGTTGTGTTCATTGAAGAAGTAGGATTTCAGTCCTTCATTTTTATCCTCCTTTATAAAATAATCTTCTCTTGAGTTTTTTCTGCACATAAATATTATACTACTACGTTGCTGTGTAGATTCTAATGGTACTCATTACTTTCCCATCATATTCTTGCAGTTATCTTGGTATAAATACACTTTTTGTAGTACAGAACATTGCCACATGGAAAGAGGAAAAACCTCCACAGTGGTCAGTTGAAGGCACCGTTAAAGGAATACAATAGTATCTGCAGTGGAGCTGTACTGTGTTGTGCCAGTCTCATTTGGGGGTGTGGTGCCTTAACCTAACAGTTACACTGAAAATTATGACTAACTTGTGGAATCCACTTTAAAAAAATCAACAGTAGTATAGCACTTGAGTGAGTGATAATAGCAACTTGGAAGTGTTCCTGAGGGATGTGCTCTAGGTGGCCCTGCCTTGGCGGGGGGGGGGGGGGGGGTGGCGTGG
>VWZZ01005315.1:634026-669342 GCA_013399095.1 Psophia crepitans | reverse complement strand
ACTGGACACATTCCTGAGTGATGTGCTCTAGGTGGCCCTGCCTTGGCGGAGGGGGTTGGACTAGGTGATCTTTCGAGGTCCCTTCCAACCCTTGTGATTCTGTGATTCTGTGGAAGGGGCTTGAGTCAATGACATTGCACTGGCAGCGTCTGCAGCGCATCCTTCTAAAATGATGGTATAAAAAGCATGTTAGAGAGCATCACAGCAAACTGCAAAACATAATTAGAAACAGGTGTATAAGTAAATGGTTTAGGCTGACTTATGGCTCATTTGTTTCTAGTAGTAATAAAAGGTTTTTCTAGTCGTTATCATGAAGCTGAATTCTCATACAAAACTTGGGAACTTTATATATATGTATGTATTTCATCTTGCATTATTTGTCAGAAGGCTCTGGAAAGAGTCAGAAACCCTAAAACAACTTCTGCTGTGATCAGGGGAATTTTTAACCCTTTGGGGAAAACAGCACAAAACAGAAAAGCAAGTCCTGATTTTGGGGGGTAGAGGTGTTGGGAGATAGAAATAGGAGAGCAGAAGATACTCAAGTTTTTGTTGTTCTTTGCTTTGTTCGTTTTTTTTTCATTTGGTCTATTGATAAAAAGCTCAAAGGCTGCTTGGCAGTGACCTCAGTCCTGTTCGTATGACCAGGGGAACGCAGGCGGGAAGCTAAAGCTTGCGTTTAGTCAGTGATCTGTGAATAACCCTCAGTCCCTTAATGACGTGAGAGGAGCCTCCAAAGGGAGACAGTGAGTCAGAGAGAAGGAGGCACAGAGATTGCTTGAACAACCATTAGCACGTCATTGGTAATCCCAGCGACACCTTTCACATCCCTGGCATTTGTCTCAATGCACTCTACTGAAGGCTGGTACTATGTTTTATTTAAGGCTTTCTCACTGCCTTCTGGAGATGTGTTACTGTAGCCTGACTGATTGGTTGTCTGTTATGTTTACTAACACTCTGAGATCCTGCAAGAGAGGGGAATCTGTAGAATTTCTACCACGGCTGAATACCCTTGGAATGAGTCTGCATTTTTTATTAGATACAAGGAACTGAAAGGGTATCCAAATAAACACGTAAATAAAAGCATATCTGTTATAGAACGCTTAAGTTGCCACACTGCAGAACAAAATGTTACCTTGATGTAGTATTACCCAGCTATGCTTCTGCCTGTTTGTTGTCATCTAGTAAGAATCTTGTGATAATATTTATGCGTATACTAATGAGGAATGCTAATCTTGAGTGTTTTGCATCTCTGCTGAGCAGTTGTGTTCATCTAAATAGCTGCCTAGAAGCTGGACAAAGGAAAGAGCAAGCTGAAAGCTTTTCAGAGGAATAAGGGCTGAGACTCTTTTGGGATAATGTTTCTTCCTCATTCAGAAGAAATATATTTGGGGAGGTAGGAGCTGGAAGTGACAACACAGAAACAAAAGTTGCCACGGTAAGCAGAGTTAAGGTGGCTTGTTCCATGAGGCAAAGTTTATGATGTGGTTCCATAGCTGCTACAGTTGATCAGAACAGTCCTTTCCTCTCCCTAACCTTCAGTTCTTTCCTCTCCCCAATCTTTTGTTCCTCACGGATGCTTCTAACTGCTTGTTTCAGCTTTCCATTTAGTCACCACTTCAGCAGTTGACCCTGAGCAAATATTCTCCTTAATAACTGAGTTTCTTCTTTTGTCAAATCCCATGCTAGTAATCACTGTAATAACACGACTAGTATTCACCTGGATCTTAAAACACTAAAGCTGTTTTCAGCTCCTAGCTTTTTACAGACAATTTCAGATTTCCATCTGTAATTTTTAGTTTTGTTTTGCAAAAACCATGAATGGCTACAGCATCTCAGCCAAAGACTTTAAATGTGACCACTTCTGATTTTTGTCAGAGTCTTCTGCTGTAGTGCTTCCAAGGAGCTAAGCTTGCTGCCTTTAGCTAAGTTTTCTTGGACTACAATTCCTATGATTCATGACAGGTGATCATTCTCCTCATACACTGGTCTTCTAAGGTTTAAGAGTGTCAGTGCTGCATAAGAGGAGAGAACGTCTGAGCTGGGAAGCATAAGGTGCTGTAGTAGCATTAATAAATAAAATATTCAGATTTGTGCAACAAAAATCTACGTTTCTAGTAGGAAGATATTCCATTTTCCAGTCACTCTACTTTCTCCAAAGAAAACAAATGTAACTGTGATACTTTCTCTAAGAGAATCAGCTGAGCATTTCCTCCTCAAAGGGATTCAATACCAGAATTTCTGCTAATAAAAGCTGCAGAATTTTGGAGAAAGTATGGAATTCTTCACAAGGAATAATATTAAGCAGGTCTGCTCTTTCCCTAAGGGACTATTCTGACAATTGGATATAAACTCATGTGTTTCCTTTCTACAGCTTCAATACTCAGAATATTGGCTGAGGAGAGGATGATGTAGGAACAAATGTAGTAGCTATACACTACCCAAGGATTCCTCTGTGGTGGGCAACAGAAAAGCTTTAGTAATAACACTGGTAGTACAAAACTAGAAAAAGTACCTTGCTTGTTATATTAAGGAAGCACCTCTTCCTGTAAGTTTTTATCACTCTTGCATGACACATTTTTTTCCTCTTATATTTGAAATAGATTCCAAAAATCTTTTTTTTTTCTTTCTCATTTTATCATGAGTCAAA
Organism: Psophia crepitans; assembly: GCA_013399095.1. Lineage (NCBI taxonomy): Eukaryota > Metazoa > Chordata > Aves > Gruiformes > Psophiidae > Psophia > Psophia crepitans. Next base: position 666,695 of record VWZZ01005315.1, on the reverse strand, counting down.
ATTGCTAATTTAATGTGTATGAAGAACTTGGATTATCCAGCATGTGCTAAACATAGCTACTGAACATTTGCCACATGTCAGAACTTTGCAAATGTTGTTTGTGGAATTATTTATATTGACTACATTGGAAACATGGGCGATTAGCAATGACTACCGCAGTAGTTTGCGAAGACTTACAGATGGAACTCCCACTATCTTTTATGGACAGAACTTCTTGATATGTATAAGCTTAAGCTTGGCATTCAGTGTGTCTTAAGGGATCTGAAAAATGCGAAAGTGGGCATAGTGTGGAGTTCAAAACAGCAGGTATAAAGAAGAAATAAGAATGACTGCAAATTTGTTGTCAGCTGGTACCTATAGGCTTCCATTGACTTCCAGTGACTGACTTTCAAATACATGTATGGCACCTTTGTTTCTTGTGAAGTAAGCTGGTGATTACGATTCTTTTCCTGAGCTCAGGGAATTAGCTAACATTAACAATGACTGTTGAAAAACTCAAGGATTATGTATGTTCTTATAGTAGCCTGGTACACTGTATTATACAATATTCTGTAGTAACTTTAGGGAAAGGGCCACTATGCAATGCAATCAGTGTTTCTGGCCATTTGCTAGGTTTGTTTCTAAGCAGTGGAAATGTTCTGGGATGTGCGAGAACTTTGTGGTGCCAAGAAAACGTGCAAAATGCTGTAAACAGAAAATTGCTTGTTTTGCAATGTGGCAAAAGTAAGTCTCCCCTCTAACAGAATGGCTTCCTTGGTTTTGTCTTCACGTATTATTAGTGAAGCCTACCTTTTCTGCCTTCGACAACTCTAACCAGTGAAATATGCAAAATTTAAATTAAAGTGAACGATTTGCCTAAAACTGAAGAAACATCTTCTATCTAAAGATTAACTAAGTGTCATTATTTACTATTCACATTGCAAAGATTTATTTATTTGGAGAAACTACTACTTTTGATTTTTAAGAGAGGTCTTGATCCTTTGATGCAAAAATCCAGTTCAAACAAATGTCCATGTTAACTAAATCCTGCTTCTATCCTATTGAGGATAATGCAACTGAATATCAATTGCACTTAATTAATTAGTTTAACTTTACAGCAGTTTACAAATAATTCTCATGAGTTTTATTGCTGCCTACTTGCTTGTCTGTACTTATTATTATGCTCGCTGAAAAGCATAAACATAATTAAAATGCTTTCCTAGACTTTTTTGCCTCCTACGTCGGAATGTGTACTTTGTTTTCATGCCACTTCATAAGACAATTTGTATTAATGTTCAGGCTCAGATCTTCAGAAAATACATTAGTTTTTATCAGGTCTGGTATCCTGTAGGCCTGTACCTGGACCCCTACATGTGAAAGCTAATTAGCTGAGCTCTAAGAAGATGCAGGGAACATTAAAATAAGGACTTGAAATGTTTTGGCTTCTTTTTTCTTTTTCTTTTTTTTTTTTTTTCTTTTACTGGAGATAGTTATGGTATTTTTGGAGTCCCATTATATTTTTGTTTGCTCTCTTGGTAATTTCTGATACCTAGAAGCTTGACACCTAAAAATCCTAATGAAACAAAAACTTTATTGGAGACTGTCTGGTTGGAAACTAGTTTTAGGTGAGTGATATGATAACACAACTACTTGGTGTTTTTAAAATCTAGGTATTTAATGTTCAGATGAACACTATTGCTGACTCTTCAGGGGTGGAAAGATACTGATATAACCCCAGTCTTGTTCTCAAAAAAAGATTTAGCTATTTTTAAAGTTGTTAGTACGTAGTGTTAAAAGTTGAGGAATACTTTTCTTTTGCTTACCAAGAGAAGTTGTTTTTTTAAGGAGTCATTCCTGCCTAGAATATGCTGTAAGTCACATCATAAGCCGCCAGTAAGACTGCTGCAGGAGGAAGTTGTTCTTCCCTTCCCTCACCAAAACCCAAAAATTAGCACTTAGCAGGTATACATAAACGTCTGATTCTCTGAAAATTTCACTCTAGAATACCCAATATTCTGGGTATTCCTTGTGTACCACAGAGATACAAAAAAGGTATTTTAGACTTGAGTGAGAGCGAGACCATCTCTTGATCATAATGTTCATGTGACAGTCAATCAGGTAAGCAGCAATTGCCATTCCATCAATCATAGGGAGTTTGTTAAACTCCTCATAAACATCTCAAATTTGCACCGAATAAGTTAATGTAATACAGTAATGTTGTAGCTTACGTGCATTTGCAAACTTTTCTGAGAGGATCTCAAGTCTAACTCATTCTGAGAGTTTTATGAACCTTTTAATATTTGCAGCTGTACCCCATGAGCCAGGAGTATCTTTTAAACCTGCAAGAATAGGAACGCTTAACTCTTTGAGTTGAAGACCTCGGTGCATGAAGCCCTAATTCAACCCACTAGAGACAAGTTAGAGATTAAGGCAATTGACTGGCCATGAAAAGAAATTGCTATGTATAACTTGGCCAAATAAAAAGTATGGAGCAAAAAGGTTATGATATTTGTTAACATGCACTTGAAAAGGGCAAATACCAAGGCAGGGAAATTTTTATTTTAGAATGGTTGGATGAAATTAAGCAGCAAAAATCAGCTTGAATCGTGAAATATTCTTTGTAGTGAGATACTACATAACTGAAGAGCCTCATAAGAAAAGCAACAGAACTGAAAATTTGCATTGTGTGAAAGTCATTCTATGGTAGATTTGGAGTGATCTGCACAGTACTAGGAGTGGATAGATGGCATAGTAACACTAGGAATTCCTAACCATGGTTGTGTCTAGCCACTGATACAGAAGGGATAGAATACAAGTAATCAAAAGACTGTCTTTCCACAGTAGAATATCGTTGCTCTGAGAAATCTGCTTCTACATAATAAAGCACAATTGTGTTCACTTTTTTCTAAGATCTATTGGTAATTCAGAATTATCATTATTTAATTATTGTGCTAGAAAAAAATGCCTACATAAGCACTGCTGGTTGTAGTTTTTTGGGTTTTTTTAGTCTTAGTGGTATATACTTTTTCAAACTTGATTAATTGCACAGACATTGATGTGTATGTAAATGTAGTATATAATATGGTGTAAAAAAACCAGAGCATCACAGTGACTCTAAAATGCATTGTAACTCTTGCAGAAAAAGATGTTATCTTTACTTTGCAGAAGGCTTTTATGATGCTCATAAATATATATAGCTGTGAGTATGTCGAAAGCAGCTAGCACAGGATCGGTTAGCTGAGTGGGAGGTGATGCAGGACTGTGCTATTAGTGAGCAGGAGGTGGGAGGTGACTGGAGCTGATGGGCAGGTGGGATACAGTATTTATATACATATGTTTACACGTATTTTTAGATGAGATATAAATATGCAAATGTTAATTCAATGAGATAGCTTGCCTCAAGTGTAGGTAGAATGATGTAATAACTCAGTGAGGCAGCATAGTAAGAGTGGACTGAGCATGGCAACTGTGAGACAAGAACATACATTTTTACATCTTGATTTCTACACAGTAGTACCTTCTCAGTATTTGTCCTTCTCTAAGTATTTTATAATAACTTTGGCTTCACGTACGTATTCAGATGTGGCGTATGTAGTATATTTCATATATACTTGTAGCTTAATGTGGCATGGTTAAGAAAAGAATTATGACATCTGTAGTGACTAGTGACATAGGGAGGTGGGCAGTAGCAGTGGAGGAAAAAATCTTTTAATAAGTATTTTATGCAATTTGCCTGATCTTAGATTTTTTTCATATTTTCTTGGTCAAGTGGATGTTCCGCTTATTTCTGTTATTTGGAATACTCGTACATTCTTCAGAGATTCTCTTTCCTGTTCTTTCTCACTTACTGTTTGTTAATGAAACTAGACCTATGGATCTTTTCATAAGAATTTTTATTTTCTTTTTAAGATATGCACAGACTTTTCTCCAAGCTGACCTGCCCAAGTATTGTCAATATATCTCCAAATTATCTGGCTGACTGTTAGTTGTGAAGAAGTTTCAATAGCAGTTTAAACAGCTAGTTTCCCATCCCTGTCTAGCCTTCCTAATGCCTATTCCCCCTCTTCTCTGCTTCTGTCCCTGCTGTTGGATCCTCTCATAGACTGTATAGCTAGGCCAGATATGCCTAACTGGTTCTTTAGCATCCACCTAATATCCCTGATGCCACTTTCTTGCCTGTCCCTATTTCAGCTGTTCAGGAACAGTCCTAATGTAATCTATCTGGTGAACTGATCAGTCTCACTAAATTTTCCTCCTCTTCCCTTTCAGTTAGATAACCAATGACCAGGATGAATTTATGAGTATCTGCAGTTTTCCTGATACTAAGTAATTACTTCTGTTCTTTGTTTGACTGGAAATACGGATACCCCTGGAGATGCTGAAAAACTGAACTAAGTCAAATGACACAGAGCTATTACTGGTATGAGGATAAACTATGTAGTTCTTTGACAGAGGCTGTAGAGGTGGCCAGGAAACTGTGCACAGTAATTCTTAATGCCTACCAAGTTGAGATACATGGTGGATTCTGAGGATAAAGTAAATGAAATGGAAAATTGATCAGTCACTTAAGCTCAGCTTAGGCTGCTAAACTAGGGTAAAAGTCGAATTGATATGTATCTGTTGTTATCATATACATAGTAATTGGTAACTGTTGCCTTATCATAGGAACACCTTGGTACCACTCTTGGACTTTGTGTCTAAAAACTTCTGAGGAGAAAAAAGCCATTATCTTCATGTACAGACAGATTCAGGTAGTGCTCTGGATAGACTGAATTTCTCACCAAGGCTATGTGACAACCTATAAATCTAGCTGAGGTTTCCCAAGTACCGTCCATCATGTCCAGATCAAATGTTTGGTTTGACAAATTTTCATTGATCCATTTACTTTGTTTCTTACCAGTGGTCAGGACAGCATGCTTGGATCTGTACTGACTGCTAGAACAGAAAATAGAGTCTCTAGAAGTTCTTGCAGCTCAACTTCAACACCTGGGAAGACCATCAGTCTTTTTCTCGAAATGATCTCTAGCAATGTGCCTGACACTGAAGGTGCAAAAGCTAAAAAATCCCATATGAAACATGTACACTTTGCTTCTTTCTAATACTTGCATCACCCTTACAAGGGACCTGTCTTACTAAAGACTTCTCAAGCAAAGAAATTAGCTGTCCAACATCAAGCTATGCCCCAAATATTTCCCATCCCATGATGGAGCAGGTTTTATAGTTCCTGTATAATTGAATCATGCAAGCCTAAACCCAGACTCTACACCTGTAAAACATGAGGGAAGAGAAGTGCACTTGGAGATACAGAGTGCATCCAATGAAGGCTACTGCAGATTTTGACTAGTCAATGTTCCGAATAGGAATGTATATACCTATACATTTTCAGATTTATCATATGCCTTTTGCCATGTATATATTGCAAAAACACTTCAGAATGTGTTCAAAACCCCTTTCTGTCTTCCCTCGACCAATTCCTATTAAAATCTAGTTCCTTTGGCTTGAAATAATGATTGACATTGTGTTGTGTCTCATATGTCATCTTAAATGGAGATTCTTTAAAAATAAATGTGGCAATTAAATCCCCAGGCTGCTTCAGTTTGTGCACAGCTTGATTTTAAGTAACTGATAAAGAATATGCAAAGTTTTCACTGAAGCTGCCAGTCCCTCTTCAGCGTCCTCCATGCAATGTGTATCTTTCTTCCTTTATTTGCATTGTCTTTGTCACAGAGTAGTTTCTTTATGCTAGTAGAATGAGATTGTTTTCATGTGATCCATGACAAACTAGTCAACAAGATAACTTGTTGATATTTGTGCTTAGGAAAGAAATGTTTTTTCAGCTCATCTCTGACACCCTATAATTGCTAAAAGTATAAGTGTGAGAGCTAAGACTTCATGCATCCTTGGCGCAATATGATCTACCGTTTGTATGGTATGTCTTTATGAAACAGTACTAATTTCTGAGGAGAAAGAGATGAAACCAGCTTGAGCTGAAGTGGGAGCTGCTAACCAGCCCTCGGTAGTAATAGGTGATTTTCAGCATGTTGACTGGTTGTGATCAGTGTTGTGCAGGGAAGTAGACCATGGAGACTGCCTTTGATTTTACCAGGTCATGAGACCTGCTGAAAAATAGTTCAAACTTAAAGTTAGGGTTGCTTTTGTTAATCCTTGCCTTAAATTGTACGTGGGTCACTCGTTCCCTCTGCTGCATGGTTCCAGGGGTCAGGCAATACCTTCTCCCCACTGTGTTCGATGTGGTGGATGTGTCCTACTCAAATTACACGTGTAAGTGTTTGCATACTGACTCTCGCAAGGCTGTTGCTCATACAGCTGCATTTCAGCCTTCCTAATCATCTCTTCCTGTGACCCTGTCTCCTCTTGTACTTATGTGCCAGAAACTGTGGGAGGACTGAGGATGCAGATCTGGGCAACCAGCTGTTACCAGTCGCTTTATATTGCAGGAGCATTGGAAAAAGTTCTCAAAAGCATTAGGCTGTAGCCCAGCGTTGAGGCCTGTTTTAGCAAATAATTGGGAACAAGTGAAATAAATGTCCCCTTGCAAGTCAGTTTGTGACGAAACAGGTAGTACATGGTTATCACAATTTGAGGAGAAGAACTCTTGGAATACAACTGGAAATAATTCAAAAGACAACAGTGAGTCCACTGTAAATAAAAAACAGGGTATGATGTAACTGGCTTGTGATAGGCAGGGGTAACCAGTGGGCAGCCAAGGACACGATGTTTTGTTCTTGTCTATAATCACTGAGTAATGATGAGGAAGCAAGTGGCAACAGCTTAGGTGAAAGATTCCATGTTGCTACTGTGCTGCTCTCCAGCAGCCTGCTGTCCCTGGCCTGTGAGGGGGAACACCCAATTTTATTTGCTGGAAGAGACCAGTGAGCCTCCCTATAAATCTTGGAAGGTCAGTGACAATCCAACTAACAGGACATGACAGATCTGAAAGTGTTTTCCTGTTATTGGTAGATGACACCCCCTCCTTCTCAGCCATGTTGGGGAGAAAAAAAAAAAAAGAGTAGGCATAAGCCTGAAATGACAGAAATAAGCGTTGATCTTCCTGCTATTTTTAGATAATATCAGCTGACAGGGCAGATCGTGAAGGACCAAAAAATGACGAACATAACTCCATGACTCTCTTCCTCCCTGCTTCCTCCCTTCCAAAAACAGGAAAGTGGGGGGGTGAAGGGAGAGAAGAAAGAAGGCTCTGCTGGCAGCCTCAGGATAGTTAGTTTAAAAAGCAGGTGTGGGGGAAAATATGAGAAACAATCTTGTGGGATTCAGTGAGGAAACACTTCAAAAATATAATTTGATTAGGACACAGCCTGTATGATTCAACGAGGGGGAGGAGGTATTGCCTGGAATGTGCATCTGACAAACTTTCACATCAAGAATTACTAAATTACTGTCATGTAGCCATGAGGTAGGGGCCAAAACAGCTTGTGGAATAGACAACAACTTTTTTTTTTTTTTTTTTACAAACTCATGAACTGCAACTTTTTGAGTTGTTGGCATCTATGATGGGAATCAGCACTATGAGTTACTTTTGCTTCTGGTTCCATTGATGTATTTCACCTTCTTATTTTTGTCACAGTATCGTGTGCTGCATACATTTCCAAAGCTCTCTGTTGGACTGGAGAGCAAGTAAGAAAAATGAATCCTTCGCTACAATGGGCAAGAGAATGTCAGATTTAATATGAAGATGATCCAGGCTTTGTGCCTGATCAGGTAGGCTTTGGCATCATTACAGAACATCATTTATTAACTGACAACTGTTTATTATATCTTATTATCTGTATTGTAGTAATGCCTGTAAATGCATTGCTATGTACATGTAGTAATGGTCAATACTTGACCCAGAGAAACTATGTAGGTGGAATCAAAAAATATAAACAGTAAAAGAAAGACAGAATTATTTACAGAGGCGCAACCAAAATAGAGAAGTATTTAAGCATTTAAAGACTGCTGCCCCTAAAATTTAGGTATCCGTGGAATGCAGCAAAGGAAGATTAAGCAGAATCACAGTGTGGGACCTGCTCCAGCTAGTAAAGGAAATATGGAGGACATAATAGGCTCTGATATCTCCTCCTCCTTATAGGCGTTTCTCTAAGGACTTCAAGGAGGATTATAAAGTGTAAAAATGTATGAAGAGTAAAATGCTAGCCATTTTCTTTCAAAGAACGGAGTCCTTTTCACGGCTTTTCCTTTTTTTAACTGATGATCCCTACTTATAAGTCTGTAGTTTTGTGCACTCATTCGGGTAGAATGTAGTCCAGGTGTAATTTTTACTTCAAATCTAGATGTCCAGTTTCTGGAGAGCAGGCAGCCAGACCTTGGCTACTGTGTCTTTTGGACAATAGCACTCTCCCACATTGTGCTAATGACCTGTAACTGAAGATCTGTTTTATTGTGAGAGAAAAAGAGACAGAATAAGTATTGAAAAAGGAAATTGTTTAGTACAGTACTGAGAATGTTGACTTGGAGAAAAGACACTGGGTGCTATAGCTGCTTTCAGGATGAATTCCCTACTGGAATGAAGTAGTGAATTTGTGTAAAATACAAGAACAGTTGTGGGAGCAACGAATACAAAACTTGTGTATGCATACTGTATGTTAATATCATGGTATCTCTGAAGTCATTAGATTTTGATTATTACTGTTTTGATTATATTTTACACAAAGCAAAAGTGAAGAACCACCGCCAACTAGTAGCCCCTGGCTTGTCAGAGACCTGGGGTACAGAAATGTCGTCTTTCTGAACTCAGATCAGATTTTGGCAGGTGATACATGTGTGCCTCTTCACACTGGATAGTTTGTGATTTATTGTATGATTATATGTAACTGCTAAGAAATAGTTTCATTCTAAACAATTTATTCAATTTCCAGCCCTTTCCCAGTAAACCAAAGGAGAATACTGAGTAATTGCACTTATCTTAAATAATTTTGATTGGGGAGGAGCAGGTAGATGTAGGAATACATCTGGGAAGACAAAGCCTTTGTTTTCAAATCTTGCTGTCACCAGTAGGAAAATTACAGAGGGGACAATATATAGCGTATTCTTCATAAGCACATTGCTACTGTAGTATTCTGTGATTCAGAAATAACCAATTGTCTTTAGCGCTGATTTTTCCCATTAAAAAGATAATGTGCTGTTTTGTTTGGGTTTTGTTGTTTTTTTTTTAATCTATTGGCAAGATAGTGGGTTTTTGTCCTTAAGATATTTAGGAAACCTGGGGCTTGTTGCAGAGCTAAACGAAGTCTTGGTAAAGATACTTATTTGCACCAGGTCAGTTTTAAGATATTGGCAATGAATTGAAGCTGTGTATGAAAGTAGAAAGTTTCCTTCGCAGGTGAATACAACTGGTTTGACATTAGTATGGTATTCTGTTTTGGAGTCTATTCTATGTAACAAATTGTTGTTTATTAACTAAATGAATATTTAACCTCTAAAGTACACTAGTTTGAACATTTTCCTTGAAAGTACCATCCCAGAGAAAATTGGACAGGACTATTAACCTTTGATTTATATTTGTATTTTCAGGCCCCAGTTCAGCAATACATGCTCAAAGTTGATCATATTTCATTCTTCGCTGAAAGTCCATTGTAACATACTGAAACTCATGGGACACTTTAACTGCAGGTAGAGCTGAACTGAGCTAGAAAAAAAATGACTAAAATATTCTGTCTTACATTAGGTCTTGTCATTTAAAATCAATTGGTTATATGATGGCTGGGTATGCTTTTGCCTTAATATTATCTGATTTCCAATGAAAACCATGAAAGGATAGCCATTAATTAGATTAAAATGTACCTAGTTTCATGCAAAAAAAAGATTCCTGTTGTTATACAAACCAGTTAGTTGTTAACCACACCTTTTTACGACACTTTATTAGAACTCTTCAGGAATGGTATCATGATCCCTAAAGTAAGAATTTATAGGTATAAAGTCTTTAGAGTCTGAGAAGATTTGAGGCTAGAAATTGAAATCAATTTTGACTTGAAAAAATGGTGGTATGAATTTGTGGTTTTCGGTTCAATGTTAGCCCAAAGTTTTGGCTCTCTAAATATGTTGTGAACTGTTGCCCGGTTAATTTGGAGTTCATTAAAAAGAATAGCAGCCTTGTGAATGTATGTAGTATTTAAATGGTTCATATAACTGGGGCTGATGTCTGAAAAGGGGTGTTTCATCTGCTGAAAGATTCATTATACACTTAGGGAAAATGAATGCTACCCCCTTGTAATAATTATTAAGATCAGAATTATTAAGGTCCCACTTAAAATGTTAGCATAACTAGTTAACAGGTATATTGAGAATTCTAAGTAGTAAATGTGAGGAGCACTATATACATTCTTGTTTTATTTCTAGAAGAAATTATATTAATATTGTCAAAACAACAAACTGGTCTTTTTTGATGCTGTGATTCAACTTGCCTATCTGTATATTTTCCTTCATTTTTAAGTAATGAAAAAATAATGAGCATTCCAGAGAAACTCTTGAACTTTCAGTTCCTGGAGAAAACAAAGCCCTACACACACATACATGCTTCCTCATTAACAGGCATGTTCCTGGAATTTACATGGCAGGGGGGAAAATGATTGAGTTGTTTTATGGTACTGCTTCTTTTACTGTTTGGCTTGGGAAAGTAACTCATTATTTGTAACCTTTGTTTAAAAAAGGTGTGAGGAAATACCTATCTTATTTTAAATCTTTTTGGAAATAAATGGCAGTGACCAACTTTATTAAGTGGAAGCCTCAAATGCAGCTGTAAATATTACAGGCAAGAGCAGACTATTTTAGCTAAGGACAACTTGTAGTTTCTGCTCCTTCAGCAGCAGTGGGGAAAAGAACACTTCTGGATAATTCACAAGCTTTGTACCAAAAAGCAGGAAAACTAGAATTCTTTAGCTGAAGTCCAGAACTCGTGAGCTCTATCAGAAGAAGCAGAAACTCTATTAGAGGGTCGCAGTGGTGTTTCTTACAAATAAGAAGTGATCCATTTATCTCATTTTATAATTACCTTGTATTTTATGTAAGTGGGAATCCTCACATCTATATATAAACCTAGTTGTTGTTGTATAATCTAAATAAGCTGTACAGAAAGTGATGAGAAAATGATGTTTCCAGAATGTGGCTCATCCCACATATTTAAATCCCTATTGACAAGCTTCTGACAACTTTTTAAACTGAAAAGCTTCATATTTAAATTGTCCAACAATTCCTCCTTCTCAGTTTCATTCCCTATCAGTTTCAAATATAGTCTCAGGTTATTACACGGTTGGCAGGAGATAGGACTTGCAAAGGCACTATAGCAAACAATATTTACGGGTCAGTAAACTTTCTCACTTTTACAGGCGCACTGCGCTGGGAAACCAGTTTAGCTCATTTTCCTTGTCACACAGTACAACTCCAGTGTTTGGAGAGCAGTTTTTCAAAGTGAAATTGGCATGATTCACAGTTGTGTCCAAGCCTCCTCTCTACTGCCACATCCACTTAAGCTTCAAAACAAGTTCTTAATGAGCTTAATCATATTTAAAATTTTAATCTTTTTCAACATTATTACAGTTGCCTTTGGCAAAAATCAGTAGTACGCTGAGCTCCACATGACTCAGACTCAAACCAGGTTTTGTGTATTCAATTCTTTGTGAATCACCACTTCTTTGGACAAGTCTTTCATTTTTTGGTGTTTTTTGTACCTTTAATTACATTATTGTGCATGTGATTAAAGAGAATATCTAAGAAACATTAGTGACTGTTACAGGCATATTCTCCATCTAGTCAGGATAAAGTTGAAATGTATCTTCTCCCTTCCTTTCTACTGGCTGACACAAAAGATGAGTGGGTTTTAGGGGTTCTTTCTTGAGGATATCTGTCTATTCTTGCCAGCTTGTATAGTCAGAAGTGAAGATTGTGAGCTATTATACCCCAAATAATAGCTTTTTTGTTCTCAAAGGTCTTTCCTTAGCTCAGCTTCATGCCTACAAAGAACATGATACTTCTTGACTTTGAGATCTTCAGTGATAAACCTGCGATAATGTATTTTATTCTCCATTCCTTGCACATTCCTCATGTACGCCTGTGTGAAATTTGAAAGAGATTCTGCAAACCTTAGTCATGGGGAACACTACTGTATTATACAAGAAAGTATCTTTGAAATGCAAGTTCTGTATTCTGGAAAACAAGCTTAGAAAATAATCACTTTCCCTCAATCACCATGGTTCTAGAGTACCCTAAAAGTACAGAGGGACATAATATTTCATAGAAAATATTCTTCCTTTCCCATATTTTGCATCATCTGTTGGAAGTAGATTCTGAACTGTTACTAGTTGGTTCTCTGCTTCTAACCTAGAAATTATGAAGAAATTTTGAAAAACAAAGTGTGTAAACCATGCTGGGATTATAGTTTGATTTATATTTCTGAGATCCCAGATTTCACAGAAACAAAAAATGGCCTTTAGAAATGTGAATTAACTCCTGTCATCTTACTGATCTTTAGTGTGAAGTAGAGCGATGGCATCTCAAATAAGAATTAGTAACAATTAATAACAATTAGTTCTTTCATGATTCAAATCGCTGACTAATGTGCATGTTCCCACACTGTTTCTATTCCTTTTTGTGTATTGTTATTGCATTGTTTTCTCAGCGGTTAGAAACTCCAGTTAATTCTTTGATACAATCTACAGGGTAGATATATGTATACTGTGACTACAAAAATCTGTGAAAGTCACTTTTGAAGAGAACCAGTGAGCTGTATTTGGATTCAGGTCTTCCCTTTCTGTTCACATGCATCTTTAACATTCAGCTGAATTTAAGCTAATGACTTATGTCATGTTTATCATGTTGCATTATGCAACATAATGTGCATATGTGTCTCTGTGTCCACACTTATATTTGTATCTATGAACACCAAACTGTGCTCATCTTATTCTGAGAGTCACGGAGCAGAGGGCGAAACCCTCTGCCTGTATCGTACACGTGAAATGAAATGGCCAAGAGCATTCCTGTCTGTCCTCGGTTCCCATATCCAGGGTCCAAGTGTGCATACACAGCTGGGTTTGCCAGGGAGAGAGAAATGGGATGGGAAATGACAATAATATTGAACTTTGGCTTGAACTCATTCTCTCCAACCTCCAGCTAAGAGAGGCTTCATCACCAGATTTTATTTCAGTCAGTGTCTCTCATTTAGTCCACTGGTGAATATCAGTTTGTTACCAGTACTTTTCAGTTTAAGTGTGTTACTGCACGATGTTTGATATCAATTAGTTTTTGTAAAAGTTAACTATTTTATTTTCCTGGGTTTTATCATTACAACATGACTAATCTTGAGCAGGCTAAGATCCTGACAGAATGTTGAGTTCAAACTATAGTAATTTTGTTTTAAAATATGTGTTGAAAACCTTTTAAGTTCAAGTGTATGGAGTATTTATCTAGCTCAAATGATTTAATTTATTCTACTATTAGATATTAACATCATTTACTTTGTAATAAGATTAGTGAATCTTAGACCAGGTCTAAGATTTAGTAAACAGGCTTTCACAAGGAGCTTGACCTTTCCTACAATTTTGTACGTGATTTTTTTTTAATTATTTATTTATTACAATAGGCAGGTTTACACACCACAACTCTTTAGCTACTCGGTTTGTATGAGCAAGTGCTATACAGTGTGTCTACATTTAATGACAGAGCTACAATCAAGGGCTTAGTTTTAAAAATTGTGACCTTGTTGGCCCTCTAAGAATGGGAGAGCTTTAGAACAGTTACTGACTTTTAAGACATTTACAGATACTTCAATGAGCTGTTTTGGATTATTTTAAGTGGAAAAATATTCAGAATATAATGAAAATGTATTTTCTAATTAAAAATATGAACAGAACATACTTCGCGTTTTCAGGAGCATGCACGGGTATAAAAATAGAATTCAACTAAGAGATATGCCTTGAACTTCAAGCAGGAGGGTAGGCCAGAAGAGCTGCTGAGGTCCCTTCTACCCTGAATGATTCTAAAATTCTTTGACTGCACACTTTTTATATTGTTAGCTTCAAATATAGACTGAATTTGAGCAAGTGGTTTAGTATCTAGGTCCTATGACAGTGGACTTGATATTCCTCTGCATGTTTATTCTTTTACTTAATTACCAGTCAAATATAGCCTCCCTCCCTTTCCCTTTCTTACATTCTTCTCCCTGTCTCCATATTAAAAATAACACCATTTGCCACGAAAGTGCACATTTAATGAAACTTCAGGTCAAATATGTACAAACCTTCAGGCTAGAAGATTTTGCGAGGCAGAAGTCTTTCCCTTTATACAGCCTGTTTTATTTATATTGATAGCAATATCTATAACCTGCAATTCCAATTGCTTAGTGTTTTTACTTTACTGGAATGCTTTTATACTTTGATTGTATGCTAGACTATTATGATAATTAAAATAGCTCAAGAATGTAGGAGTAATGCATGATGGGAAAGCAGAGTATCTTGGCTTGCCTGTTATTGAGCACTGACTACGTAACAGTATCCATAGTCAAGAGAAACGATATCCTTTGTAATTACAACTTCTGATATTTTTTTTCTAAATGACAGGTTATAATCGGAACATATAAAGACTGCAGTCTGCTGTCCTGACCACAGTTAGTACCTTGGTCAGTTGCACAGGTTTGGTTCAGAACAGAGACTGGGAATTGATTAAAATAGTCATTTTTTGGTTCCCATTTCTTTTGTGTCCCAAGGAAAATGACTGTCTCTATCTCTTTTCTTCAGAGAAGTCTGTTTCTTTTTTATACTGTCAATAATATACAGAGAAGTGTAACATTCATGCTAAATCTGCTGACCAGCTATGCTGATGGTATGATATTTACATTATAGAATTTTAGTCTTAATAATATTCCCAAATAATTTTTTTCAATGCCACTGCTAAATCAGAAGATACTTTCAAACATCTCTCAGTCACTTCTTGCTAAGGTACAGCTCTTTTTGGGATGAAAATATCAGTATGCCATTATAACTCCCTTGAGCTACTCTATGTATCTAAACATTTGTGAGAGATTCATAAAGCAATATCAGAAGACAGTTACTGCTGTTATATAGAAACAATACTGTTGAAGTGTAATCAAGTTAAAACTGTATGGACATAAATAAAATGCAGAATTATTTTATTAAATGTGTAAATTTTTTGATTTCCAGAATTATTCATTTTAGCAAGTCATGGAACATTTGACATGGGAGATAAGACTTTCTTACACAGAGACTTTTGCAACCTTTCATAGAAGAGAAGGGCTGTTGTTATGCTCTCTAAAAAAATGGATCCTAAACCAGTTGAGTCAGGCTTATTTGACATTGCTCACAGTGCAGACTGTTGTTGGTATTTGAAGACAATCCAGCTCTGAGCTGTAATTATGATGACAGATCTATTCATGTTTGTTGGTGCTGAGGATAGACAGCTGTTTTTGCATGCTGGCTTACAACTTGACAACTGCAGTCCCAACAAATGCTTTTGATGTTCATACGTGACAGAAATAAAAAGATCAAACATCACACATATAACGGCCCGTTCTCCTTCTCTTTATCTTACCGTTGAACCCATAGAAACACAGGACTTGAAGGGACTTTGAGAGATATACCAGATCGGTTTTAAGACAGAGTCATGGCTACCCAGAGCACAGCAATCTGTGGTGTTTTGTCACTGCATACAAAAGGGATTTTTTTCTGGATGAGGTCTGGATTGATTTTCCAAGAGGTAGTTTCCTGGTTTTGCTCCAGAATTTCCTTGGCCTAGGTTAAATCAGTTGTTGAATTCTTATACCTTCCTATTTAGTCCCAGTTGTTTCATTTCCACCAGAGTTCCACGGTGGAGGTCTGATTTCAGTTGAAGATCTTTAGGTGTTACTCTGCCCAGGCTTTTTCTCTGCTTATCTTGCTCTTCCAATGCGTACACTCCTCTTCACTCATATTTTACCTTCCTAGTCTTTCCCTATGTTTAAAGCTAGAGCTGTTATGCTATACAGAGCTATGCACTAAACGACTATGGATAAAGAAATAAACTGTAATTTCTTGGCCATCTACAGAGCCACCCTGTGAATTTGTTTCACTAAACATAAATCACAGCTCTATCATCCTTTAATTTTTACTCAGGTGATTCATTCATGCGCAGTTATTTCTGTATATATTTTGTAGGACAGACACATCACGAAATATATAGGTATGTTTGTATGGGAGTGAAACCTAGTTTTTGTGAGAAATGATCATTTCATAAAAAATCAAATTAAGAAATCAGTACATATGATTTTACAGATGCAACTCTGATGAGTATTAGTTTTGGCTATGGCACTGCCACCAGGCTATTATTACCACATGTATTAAAATGACATTTTATTTCCTACTCTGCATTTCTGAACAGCAGGCTACTTTAGCTACTGCAGAGTCACATCCACAGAAAAGGGACAGATGTTCCACATTTTTCTTTATGAAACTGAAGAACTTTTCAAGTTCACTAGCTAAAATGCCACCAAAGAATCAGACAGAAACATTGTATAATAGATGACATTGTCCTAGAGAGATGAAGAAAATGTACTATTTAAATCACCAGTGGCACTCACAAGGCATACTTGATATAATTAGTAATTGTATGCTCAACAGGCACACATGCTAAAAGATAGTCAGTTCCTTCCTACTACTCTAATAATGGGAGATTACATATAGATGTCTATTCAAAAGAGAGGATACAAGACTGTTGCCAACAACTGTAAGGGAGAGAGAGAAAGAGAGGATGGGAAAGTTTAATTAACAAGTACTACCCAGAGAGATATTTTGAAGAAAGAATGACTCATAGGATAATAGTGCAACTTTGCCAGTGGCCAGGATAGAGAGGAAGAATATAAAGGAACAGCTCGCTTTTAATGAAGTAGATTTAGTTGCTGTATCTTTAGGAAGTTGAAAACATACCTTTGTTGCCTGCTTACTCATATCCCTGCTGTATGTTCATAGTTTTGTTACGGGTTTTTTTTTCTGTTGTTTTTATTTTTTTAATTTTTTTTTTTTATTTTAAGAGGGGAGGAGCTGTTTTCTCTACTACTGTCTGGCAAGGACAAAGGGTCTGAAATATATCTTCTGCAATAGAAAGAACTCTTTGTACCAAAAATAGTGTCAGTAGAAAAATAGAGTCAGAATAAAATGTAACATTTTGCCAACGATTGCCTCTCAATCCAAAGTTTTACGTGCTTTTCTAGAGTTATAAGACTTCTTGAAAGTAACAGTTTTCAAAGGTGCTTTTCTGGTACCACTCATGCCACTGAACTGGACCTTTTATGACTTTAATAGTATACTGTTCTGATGTGGACTGTGGCCTCATTAGTGCTCTTAATTTATCGTATCAATTCAGTAAAAGGTATTTAATTAAAATCTCATAAGATTGTATTCCTCTCCTTTCTTAAGGCATGCACTTCAGTGGGGTTAGGATGTTTCTCGGAGTATCCTGAGAAGCCACATGTCAGTTACAGGAAGAAACATGTCAGGTTCAAGCCACTACTCACTGTGTTGACTTGTAAATTCATCATAAAAGAGGAGTAATTTCTCAACAAAATTGTGCCAACCCATTTTCATTGTGGCATCTTCATATGTATGCCAGTTCAAGCTTCCTTTGGCAAAAGAATTAGAGATGGAGTAACCTGGCAACAAATGAAGTTGTTCATTGTACTGCCTGAAGAAACTGGGTTTTACCTAATGAGCCTAGATGTAGTGTTTCATTTGGCAGACTGTGATCGCGTTAGGAAAAATGTTTGCTCAAGATTAACGAAATGCTTTTTAGCAAGTGTAAATAAATACTGCTATTCTGTTTCCCATTTTAGGGACACAATTCCCCATTTTAGGGAGAAGTTGTCTATCCCAACAACTTAGTAAATACTTATATAGTGAGATATTTCAGACGTAGCTGGTGGGTACTGAAAAGAAGGGTGATTTCAACAAGGACATCCTTGAAAATGAAGCCTATGGTGTATAGTTATATGGAACAGAATAATTTTCACCATAGATATGAATGAGTTCTCTGAATTTTGATACTGCAATGACTCAGCACTTCATTAGCATCTTCAACTTCTGTAGGAACTTAGTGTTCAACTCAGATGAGCCACTTTCAGTCAGGGACTATGGAATTTATATGATTAGGCACTACTGAACTGTAGTATATCTTCTTCCCAGAGTTGTTGGCCAGCATCACTGAGAAGGTCTGTCTTACCTATTTTATAAAAATAATTTTTATGTTCTTACATCTGTGCCGTCCAACAACTCTACCAGAAAAGTGGTTTGGTGCCAAAAAATCACCATGTTTGTTGTGGTGTCAGTTTAGCAATGCACTGTGATATAAGTCAAGTTCTCTAACATGTATTACAATATAGCTTCCATTATGTCATTCTGACGTGTCAAGTATGTCCTACTGTGGAAAGCAAGAGATGGTAAAGAGCCTATTTATTTCAAGTAGGTCTCATGACTCTTGAACAGAAATCAAAGCTGCAGGCCTTGTAAATATGCAGAATGTGAACCAAACTATCCTGATAGCTATACTATGTATTTTAAAGTATTTACTACACCATGTTGTATGTTGGACTTACATATTCATAATATTTTTTCTGTACTACATTGTTTGTTGTTTTGGGGTTTTTTTCACTTTTCAAAATAACGTGCACCATGAAGTTGTGTTCATATGCCATATGCATATTCAGCTTTTTGTGCAGAAAGAGCAGGTTATAAAATTTTAAATATGAGAAATAGAGTACTTCCATACTATTCTTTTTGTTTTCAGCTTAGGAAACTTGCAACGAGCTTTTGCTCAAAGCTGTTATAAGAAGTATAGATTTACTGATAAAAGTGAATCAAATGAAGCTAGAGAGGTGATATATGCTGTTCTCATGTCTGGAGTTGGATTTTGGTTTTAAGAAACAATATTATGACCAATATGCTTCAAGAACCAGAAAATGGGGTACAAGTCCATAGTAATGGTCTATATGCTGACCATCAAGCTCCTCTTTGGTGAACTGGAATTGTTATTGAGAGTTGCTGATGTTGATTCATAATCCCAAAGACACGGCTGAGTGAAATCAGGAATTTTGGCTTGTGTAGATCTAGTAAAGTAGTATTAGTCTATTAACGAAACAGAAAAAAGAAAATCTATGTGAGACTTGCAGAAGGCAGATGTGTAAGTTGAAGCATTCAGGATGGTTATATCTTGTAAACTTATCTTTTTATTTTATTTTTTTTCTTAAAGACTTTAAAATATATCTCAGGAGCAGCCCCTGGAGCTGCTAGATGTTTCTACTTGCTCCTAATTCAGTTTTTGTGTCACGAGACCACACATGAACTACAGCACACAGTCAGACCTATCAAGCTTTGTACAGCAAAGAGAAAGAATGTAGAACAGAGGGAGAATGAGAAGGGCTTGTGATTTTTTTTGTAGTTTTGTTTTTCAGTTTCCAAACATAATATTACAGAAGCAAGGTCTCAGGGTCTACTGCCAGTCCTACGGCTGTGGACATGACTGGTAATTCTGCATGAAGTTTGGTATGCCAGGACAGGTGCAGACCTTTGTAAAATGGAGCACATTGAGTGTGCATAGGGATACAAGTTTGGTTTTGAAGATACGGGGAGATATTTTCCCTTTGGAATACTAACTCTTGCTCTTCTTTATTTATTATTTAAATTAACTTACAGCAACTTTCATTTTGATTGTTAAAGTACCTTAAAGCAGTGAGTGAATTACTATTTAATTCAAAAAATTGAGAAGTCTTGATACTGAAGGTACTGAGATCACTATAAATCTGATCCACTGGTGATCTTTATGTCAAATGACTCACAAAAGTTGCTATGTGATAATGAGGTTTCAAAAAAGCCAGTAGATTTTGTTGTCTTAAGCTTTCTCAGATTCCGGGATCTCCAGGCTTCTCAATATGCAAGCTCTCTAACAGTTTTCCTGTTTCTTCCAGGAGCTTTAGGAACATTTGTTGAAAGTTTTTTTCAGATTGACATTTTAAAAAATACTTCAGTTGTTTTTAAGGGGTTTTAGAGAGCCTTTAGAATTTTTGATAGAATTGGAGTTCTATTTTATGACCTACTTTACAGTTCTAGCCTAGCTTATCAAAGTCCATGAGCATAGAATCATAGAATCATTAAGGTTGGAAGAGACCTCAAGGATCATCCAGCCCAACCGTCCCCCCACCACCTATTACCCACTAAACCATGTCCCTAAGTACCACATCCAGCCTTTCCTTAAACACCTGCAGGGACGGTGACACCGCCACCTTCCTGGGCAACCTGTTCCAATGCCCGACCACCCTTTCCAAGAAGAAATTTCTCCTCATCTCCACCCTGACCCTCCCCTGGCGCAACTTGCAGCCGTTCCCCCTAGTCCTGTCACTAGTTATCTGTGAGAAGAGGCCGACCCCCAGCTCACCACAACTTCCTTTCAGGTAGTGGTAGAGGGCAATAAGGTCTCCCCTGAGCCTCCTCTTCTCCAGACTAAACAGTCCCAGCTCCTTCAGCCACTGTTTAAAGGCATTTTGTTTTAGCACAGAATAAAACCTTTTCTTTAGTAGTAGGCATGTACACACAGTGGACAGGGGCCTTTTCTATGGGCATTTTTGATTGTATTGATTCTGACTTTTATGAAGAGACACAGAAAGATTGGCTTTCTCTAGCAGTTTTTCTCATCCTTGTACTGCACATGTTCCCAGTTAGCGTAGTGTACAAATGATTGAAGTTAGTAAGGTTTTGGCTTCCCCACGTAAGCTATCTTTTATAGGAACAATTAGAAACTATTTTCAGCCTTCTTGTGCTGCAAACTTGGCAGTGAAGATGTATCAGGGTGAATTTTAATTTTAGAGTTGGAATGCCAAACATGTTTTATCTACTAACAAATGAACCTGCTGCTTAAGCATTAAAATATACAATCAAATCAAAACAAAACCTTTAAATAACTTCAGGCTATAGTGGGATATCAGTACAGACAGGGTGGAAATCATTTAGTACACCAATAAGATTTTAAGAAGATAACATACTTCTAAGTAAAGGTTAAAACAGGTAATTAAAGTAACAGCTGCTTTTTCCTTTACATTCAATTAGCTGAGAAGTAGCTTTTGTTTTAAAAATATATTAGAAGGAAAAGATTATACACACTCTAATATATTTATGTCTCATAAATAGATGTCCCACAGCTGCTCATAACTGGACTGGCCTATGGATACGCAATTGTGAAAAACCATGTTTCACTTTATAATAATTTGCTTGCATAGCTACAGTCTTTGAGGTCAGCACATTAGATGCAGAAGGATGACAACTCAGCCATGTGCTATTTTATAATAATAATATTTTTTTAAAAGTATATGGCCCCAAAATATTCAATTTCAAATAGGCTTTAATGTAACTAGTCAAAGAGATTGACACTTCTCAGAAGCTTAAATTAATTTTGAAGTTGTGTAAGTGGAGTATTAAAAAAAAAATAAAAATCTGTCATGGTGATTGGGGCATTTATAAAAACTAAGCCTTAACAATTAACCCAAAGGTACCAAATATGACTCATTCTTTACAAGAAAAGTCATGCTGTTGCCATATCTTCAGTGTCTGCTGAAAAGTTTTAAATAGCGTGTAAAAGGTAGGTAAGGAGCAAGTGTGAGACAGCATACAGGGAGTGTATGAATATGAGGAAGGGAATTATACATGCAGCACACAAGTATGTAGAAAAAACATACAGGGAATGGCTTTACAGAATACATAGAACAGCTAATTAAACACCTTTGAAAGATGATATCCCAAAGCTTGGTGCATCTACACAGCTAGAAACATAACAGCAAAAGAAAAAAAGACATATATTTTGTGACACTATTCTACTTTCTGTCTGAATTCATATAACAATTTGGCTGCTACCAGTAATTTATGTCTTTTACTGGGGTCTGTTGGTTACCACTTAGAGATAACCTGCGATTTGTGGAACAGTCTCGTTGAAAAACTGAAGGAAACTTATAACTACCAGGAAAAACTATGCTGAGGAGAAATAATCCACTTCATGTTCTTCCTTCTTGCAAAAGGCTTTTTCCAACTGTTTGCAAAGGACATTTTCTTGGATTTTAAATATATTTCCTCATCTTGGATTCTTCTTGTGCACCAGGATATGAAAATACATAAGTATGTATGTAAACATGTCTACATAAACATATTTGAGTATACACATATATATTTTAATATGTATGTTTGAATAATATATATATGGAATTTGTGTATATATGGAGTTAATACATATGTATAGGGAAAAGGATAATTTAGTTTTGGTCTAAAAGCTGTCCTATTTTCCTGGAAATAATTTTGTCTTTGGAAGTCCATGGGTTTATAACAGTCTAGTTCAGCCACAGAAACCCTTTAAATGTAGAAGTGAGGTTGCACACTCTGAAAAAGCATCATCTCATGTTACAAAGTTTTCAGTGCCAGTTTGGTTAGCAAACATTTTCATGAGCATCCTGGTCCCTGTTTCTGGAGAAGGCTCTGTATAGGCTCTATTGCTGCTACAGAGAGCATCAATAGAACATAAAAGAATAGTACATAGGCATAAAAGTGCTGAACCAAGCACTTTCCTTTTGGAAACAGTGGAGGATGGGCTGGGGAGCTGGGGCTACTGGTAAAGTGCCCCAGGGATTTGCTTTATAGACTTGTCATGACCTGAGGTGAGGGGTGCTGTTACATAGTTTTCTTAAATCATGGTAGACTCATGCATAAGATTAAATGCACATAAAAACATTTGTTCATAACATTCAGAATAAACAAAGTTACAAGTTTATATGAAAATGTAAAACAAATAAAATGAAAAAACACTTACACTATCCAATGTTTAAACTAGTTACACTAAGAATTTATTTTCTTTTCCTTATTCCCCTGAGCGTGCAGGAACAGAGTTAGGAAAGCCAAAGCTCACTCGGAATTTAATCTGGTCAGGGATGTGAAAGGCTTCTTTAAATATATTACCAGTGAAAGGGATACTAGGGAAAATATGGGCCTGCTGCAGAATGGGGCAGGAAACCTGTTGACGAAGGACATGGAAAAGCCTGAGGTATTCAGTGCCTCCTTCTCCTTGATCTTTACTGCTAGGGTTTTGCCTTTGGGAATCCCAGGCCCCCAGAGACCAGCAGAAAGGTCTTGAGCAAGGGACTTACCGTTGGAGGAGAAGGATCAAATCAATAGACTTACTCAGGTCCAAGGGACCTGATAGGATGCATTCATGAGTGTCGAGGCAGAAGGCTGATGTCCTTGCAAGGCCATTCTTAATTGTCTTTGAAAGTTGTAGTGACTGGAAGAGGTTCCTGAGGGCTGGAGAAATTTTCCAGTCCCAGTCTTGATCTTAAAGATGTCTTGTTAACAGTTGTTAGCAAAAACAAGGCGTGGTCACTTTGACTATATTAAAAAAAAAAAAAAAAAGTGGAAAATTGCTACTAAAACCAAATTATTGTCTTATATTTTTTTTTAAGTAGTGTATGATTATGTAGTAATGTTGTACTACAATATATTATCTCAAAAGGTAGAGTTAAGGTTGTATTTATAACCTTCATATTGATATTACTTGGCTTCTTTATGCAAACTCGTGTCCTCAACGTTTGCCTCGATAGTATTTTGTGTGTAGAAGAAAAAAAAGTATTAATGTTTAATAATATTTCAGTAAGCAGAAGTTTGTTCTCACTATGTGATTTTTAGCACAAAATAAATTAGTGAATATCATAACAGAAATCAGGGGGTTCATTGTGGGTTTTATCATGATATTTATTGCTTTATGCCATCTAGTGGACTTCTGTTTGTGTTCAGTATCAGCTTTAGTAACTCCAGAACTTAAAACACATTAACAGATGCTATTGTAATATGAGTTTTTCATGTTTTCTTAATGCGTGATTGGACAATAGAAGATCTCATGATGATGCATAGGACAAGTTGCCTTGTTACACACTTTAAGATAGGAGGAATTAAACAAACTTAAATAACAAATGTTCAAAATGTTATTACTAATTTGAAATGATGCCGGGATTCTTTTTTGTTGTTCAGTGTTACATGTGTGTTTGTTCTTAGTTTGGCTGAAATTTTGACTATGAATAATAAGGCACTGAAATAAGTAAGCTGACTAGAAAATAACTTACAGCAAGATAGCATTGTGTGGAGTGTGTAAGGATTATAATATTATACAAAGAGGCATAACTGCAGTTTTGGGATTTGGCTGTCCTGAAGAAATGTTGTTGCCTTGCAGGGTGAATTTATTTTTAAAAAGACTGTTGAGTTTTTTTAATGAAAGAAAAAAAATCTGCTGCTGCTTTGCTGGACAAGGAGAATTCTAACATCTCAGAAATGTTTAATATGTAATGTTGAAAGTAAAATGTAAGGTTCTTTGATTAATTTGTCAAAAAAACCCAAAACAAAACAAAACAAAAAACCAGTATTATTGGGGCAATAACGTTTTTGCAACAGACGTACTGACCCTGAGATTTATCCAGAATACCCATTCACACACTTATCCATTCAGGTGCTGAATTGTCTGTAGTAGGTCTGTACAGCAGTAAGTTACTGCTTCTAGAAAAAAGTAAAGTAGTTGCAGGAAATGGGCCGAGACAAACATTTCTGGTGGCTGATTAAGTCCACCACAGAAATTTGGCAAGCACTGTTTGTACTTTCCATGTATAATGTTGCCAATTGTCAGTCTTCATAATGGATCTTGTATCATGGCAATTTTTATCGTGTACAACTTTTTAATTTTTTTTTGTCAAGAAATTACACTTACAGTCTTTTGGTCGAAAATAAGAATGTGTTGAAATCAATGTGGCCCTAAGTGTGCTGAAATAGGAAAACTTGAGGAAATCCTCCCCACCTCAATGTTCATTATTCTTAAAAATAAAAATTTTTAAAACCATCTATGATTTTAGGATTTGGAATGGCAATATTGCACATAACTCTGGCATGGTATATCTGAATGCAGACATTTTGCATTCTGCCAATTCATAGCACTCATGAACACAGCTGCCAAATATGTTATTTTCTGGAGTTCCATTGGAATTGAGGCTGCCAAACTATTTTTACTATCAATTCTGATTTTAAATCACAGCTCCAAAGGAAAAGGTTAATTGGTACTCTATAAAATCTAGTCTTCTATCACATAAGCGGTTGTGACTAGCAAATTGAGATGTTTTATAATTTTCTGTTAATTTAGAAGCATCAATCCTGTGCTACATGTGTATCTTAAACATGACACAAAGTAGAAGATATAAACAAAGGGAAAAACCAAACAAACACAAACCCCAAACTCCATTGACTTTTACAGTAAAGCTTTTTAAAATAGGAATATTAATGAGTTGAAAGACACATGTTCCAGCAAAAACAATATACTTTTACATTCCTGTCAAGCTGTTCAAACCTAAAAGCCAGATTTAACTAAAAGGAAAATCTACAGAGGCCTCTTCCGCTGAGTTGTATTACACTGTGGTAACAGACTGAGTTTTAATTTTAGTCTGTAGATATGGGCAACCTGAAACACAGGGCTATTGTCAAAAAAGAGCACGTGCTTTGTTGCTGTACCTTTGCCTCTTTGTAATAGTAGAGGTTTTACGTCGGAGACTAATGTTTCATTTCATTAAATATTTACCAACAATCTATTGGCCATATGTCATAGAGTTTGCATGGTGACAGACTCTGTATTCGTCACCTTTTCAAGACGATTCTGTTAAATCTGCAGTGTTATACAGGTTCACAAAGCCCTTTCAGTAACCCAGGTTTTTGTTCTTTGTGTTGTCTTTGCTAAACTGGCGTCAGTATCACATTTGTGCTCCTTTGAAATGGTTTTCAGGAATGAGCTTTTCAGGACTTTTCTGTGGAGTACCACGGAAGATGTCAGGATTCCTTTCTTAAATACTGTTTACCTGACAGTATTTGTCTTCAAATATTTTCTAAGTGTGGAGACACTTTCCATATGGAAATGTTATTAGTCAAATGTTATAATAATACTTAAAAGGCTCTTTCGACTCTTGTTGTTAGGATTATTCACCAGTCTGGTTCATTTTATATGCTGTTGCAGAATAATCAACTAAAATGGTGGAAATTATCACAGGTTAAGTTTTTGTGAGGTTTGGATGAGGTTCATGTTTTGAGTACAGGAAGAGGGGAACACAATATACTTGCTAAAGCTTTGTATCTTTTCTGTTTGACATCATAGTTTCAAGACCCTCACAGTATACTTCCCTTATCTTGTCTAAATTTAAATTATTTTCCATGTTTTCTGATGCAGAATAATTTTTACATAAGATGGTAAAATTATGATAGTAACAATTACAATTAATTGGAGCATATTAACTGCTTCTAATTTCTGTAAGTGCATAATATATTTTTAGTGTATAAACAGGTACGTCTGCGTATTGTAATGATGAAAACTGATTAGATCTCAAGATAAAAATGTATGTTGTTATAATTAAGAATGCCAAAATATAAGTTATGAATAACAAGCAACAGATAATTGAGTGAAATGAAAGAGAATGTCTTTAATTACTAGAAGGAAAAGGAAGGACTTCAAGGAATAGGTAGTTTCCTATGATGTACCTATTTAAAGTATAGTTCTTACAATTGTTTTGGTCTTTAATATCATGCGTAGCGTTGTACCCCAGTCAGATTAGTGTTGTGCTGCCTCCAGCATTGAGACATGCCACCTACAGAAATTCAAAGAACCCTACTAGTGGACACATTCCCTAGCTCCTTTCTCACTGGTACACGTCCCTCTCTGTGGATGACATGGTCAATGCAGTCACAGATGTATGGACAGAAGTAACTGAGATCTGAATAGACTAGCAGACAGCGATAACTGTCAGCGTCTACCAGGCCAACACTTCACATTCATATACCTGATCCCTAGAAAATTATTTAAGGATAACAAGTGATTATGTCCCATTGTCAGACTGTATTGCAGGTGGAAGGTAAATGGGAAGTCAGGCTGACACAGATATTTTCATTTCCATTTCTTCAATACCTTGGTCAAAGCTGCTGAGTCAGCGTAGAGGACTCAATAGTCTAGGTCAAACAAAGAGGGGCAGAAACTGTACCGTGACTCACAGAGCGAGCTTCTCAGGCACTCGAACTCTTTTTTTTTGGCATCTAAACACTAGGCAATAAATCAACTCTATGTTGTTTTTTTTTTAATGCTGTGCAAGAGATGCTGGATAGAGACTCCTGTGGCATGCAGTGAAATTAATTAGGTAATATTTTTGGGGGTAAGCAATATTTCAATATTTATTTTCACTTTCTTCCCTTTTTTTGTGAATATAGAGAAAATTTTTGACAAATAATGAGAAGTTGCTTAACAATGTGGTCATAATCTAAAGTCTAGATAGAGAATAAATCACAATGGCAACAGGCTGCTTCTGGGTTTTTGTTTGTTTTGGTTCTTTTTGGGGTGGTGGTGGTGGGGTCTGTAAGCTTCTGTAGAGCTTATGGATATTGAAGAAATATCAAGACAGAATTAATAGCCGCTGGGTGACAGAGACATGATGAACAAAGCAGATAAAGGTATTATTGCTACTCCGATCTTTAGCTATATTAACAAATCTGATTTTGCTGTGTTGCGTGCCATGAGCACTTGAAAAAGCACATAATAAAAGAGTATTAGTGAAATTCTCCTGTCTTTGTTGTGTTAGATTGCAAGGAAGCATTCTCGTCAGCTAGATTTGTCCTACCTTCTAGACAAGAATGTTGTACCAGGACCAGTTTGTAAGATGTTCAAAATTATGTCCTGAAAAAATGGTACCTTATTTGGATTTTTATTTTAAAAAAACCCATAAAACACTCAAAACCAGGGGGAAGGCTAAATGCTTTTAATAAATGACTTAATTAATAGAAAACATGAGATTTAAAGGGATTTTAACCTTGGTTGTGAGAGGACAATTGACCTCATTTTGACTTCCGTATTATTAGCAAATCAATGTAAGTCATTATGTAGCGGTTTGTTGGGTTTTTTTTTCTAGAAAGTATTCTTTACTGCTATCATAGCTATAGTGGAAGAAAAACTAAAGAGCCGTGTACTTGAATGTAATTGTTGAAAAGGCTGGTTTGATATGGTTTTCACAGCCAAGGTAGGTAATGTTTAAAGAAAATGAGAAACACTTAAGAGACTTCTGGGTTGTGAGTCAGTCTGTATGGTAGCTGAATATCATCACCCTCCACAAAAAAATTCCTGTGATTCTAGTTATAAAGTAAGTTTGTGGTAACCATTTCATGGAGGTGTTAATAGGATATGATGACAGGTACTTTATAAAGACAGCATATGAATGGTTTAGATATTCTCACCACAGTAATAGCGTATATGTCTCCTCGCAATCTGTACAATGGTGTGGGGTTTTTTGAAGTTTGGTTTTGTTGGTTTTTTTTGGAGTGAAGTATGAGAAATGGATTTTCTTTACAAAATAATTAGGCATATGAACAAAAGGAGTCATATGCAGATAAGGGTGTCTTTAAATTTTTCTTTTACAATTTACTGTTTGTTAACTGGCAGATTAAATGCTTTGCAACTTAGCTGACCAGTTCAAAACCATGAAGAGCAAAGCACAACACTTAAATTGTTCATATGTAATTAAGAAAAGTGAATATCCTTACTATTTCTCAGTTTTCTATGCTGGAAAAATTCGCTAGCTGAAAAATCCTAAAGTAATTGAATCAGTTAAAATATTGAGCTTAGCTTGGGAGCTCTGGAATGCAGCCTTGTTCCTCACCCTTTTTAATTACAGAATAATGGCAGATGAGGACGTGAGTCATGAGTGAATCTTGTGATGGAACTAGATGCTCTGGAGCTGGTCATCTTTTGATGTTTAGGTCAGATAAATGTTGTTAGATATAAGTTAGTAAAACTGAAATGTAGCATTCTGAAAGTGTTTTAGGAAAAAGAAAATCCGCCCCGGGATTGATGTCCAAATCTATAAAATAAAAGAAAAATGCAACCTCTGAAAAGTGCTCATTTTTCATATTATATTCAGGAGCAAAATTACTGATATACAGCTAGATGAAAGAAGTTAAAGAAAAAAATTGGTTACCTGCTGAAAATAAATTTGAAAACTACTATTTAAAACTGGGTTTTAATTTATTTTATATAAACAAGGGGAAAACCCTCAAAGATAGAACTTCTTTTGCAGCTTCTTTTCTGAATGAAGGCCATTTGAAAATCAATGAGAAACCAAAAAATCTCAACGTCTCCCAATTGGTTCCCTGCAGTATCTACCATGAGCTAAATACCATTTTTCCTATTGCCTGAGAAAACACATTCATAAATTTTCTTTTTGCTTGCTGAGCTTCTTTTCTCTGTGGCTGAAGCCCTTTTTTAGTATGCTGAACTGCTCATGAATCCCCAGAGCTTTTTGTTTCTTTAGCTGCTTAATCTTTGGGTATTGCTGATGAATATTGCCACAGGTAATCGGAAGCATTCTCAACTGCTTGTTTCTTTTCGGCCTGTGACTGGAAGCCCTAAGGAGTGGGCTAGGCAGAGCTCTTCTCCCAGCTGGCTGAGACCCAGGTGTTTGGTGTTAGAAGATGCCCCTGGGAAAGATGACAGATATGAGCAGTGAAAAAAGGGGGGAGTTGGGGACTCAGCAGGGGATGTCAGACCAGGCTGTGGCAGCTCTGAGGAGGAGGTGGAGGAGGGAACAATGCAGCAACTTGCAAAGTCATTCAAGATAATAGTTAAAGCAGGAGGCTTATAAAGCCCCTGAGTTAGAGGGAGAAGTTTATGGCCCTGGGCAAGACAATGAATTTAGTGCTTTGTTACACAAAGAGAGATGTAGTTACTCTGAGATAGTTGAAAGTGAGGTAGTATTTATTTTAAGGGTTTTGAGTATAAATAAACTGCTTCCAAAATTCAAAAGATACCTGAAGGTCTATCTGAAGCCAGGAAACAATGCCCTGGCTTGGTGCTTATCTACTGAGAAACAGAGTATTAGAACAATCTGTCTTTCCCTACTTCATTCATTTCTGATACCCACAGCAATCAATGAAGGACAGAAAGGCCTTGTGCATGCCAGGTGCACAATTCAATAATCATCATCCCACAAAGGAGGTTCAACTCCTTTGTTGCCAAGGCTCGGGGAATAGAGTGTACAATGAGGTACAATAGCATTCTTCATAAATTGTATGTCTGTATCAGTCTATAACAGTGTAGTATAACATTTCTGTAGCTGGGAGAAGGAGTAGCTTTTTCCAAATCTGTAAGAGTTATTCCAAATCAATTCCAAAGTGTTAGAGTGATTCAACCTTCACCTTCTCTTCCAGTGTATGAGACGTCAGCAGCCATGTATGCTTTGAGTTCTTGCCAAGTGCACTTAAGATTCAGGAGAAAATAGCAAGGAAAGATGGCTTCATGGTTGTTGCATATTAGAAAGGCCCTGAGAAATTTTTATGGGAAGAATTAAATTGTCTCCAGTGCACAAGAAAGATCTGAGTTAAGGAAGTTATTAGAAATGGTGACTCTGCCAACCTGCCATGTGCTTCAGCCTAAAATTGTCTGAAGAGATGTGTTTGCAAAGAAGTACAACAGTTCAGCAATGTAAACAATTAATATTCAGGATTCTTTCTAATATGACAAGACCAATAGCTGTGTCAGTATTTCTAGCATTTGATATGTGCCCCACTTTCAAAACTCTCTATTTTCTCTAAAGAATGTGTGTGATAGTTTTACCCCAGCCAGCAGCTGAGCACCACGCAGTGGCTTGGTCAGTCTCCCCCATCGAGAAGGGGGAGAGAATTAGAAGAGTGAAAATGAGAAAACTCATGGGTTCAGATACAGACAGTTAATGAGCAAAACAAAAGCCACGCACACAAGTGAATCAGGACAAAGAATTCATTTCCCATTCCCCATGGCAGGCAGGGGTTCAGCCATCCCCAGGACAGCAGGGTTCCGTCCCGCATAATGGTTACTTGGGAAGACAAACACCATCACTCCTAACGCTGCCATGCCCCCCACCCCCTTCCCCCATGCTCCTTATAAACTGACCATGACGCCATATGGTATGGAATATCCCTTTGGTCAGTTTGGGTCAGCTGTCCTGTCTGTCCCCTCCCATATCTCCGTGCACCCCCAACCATCCCACCGGCAGGGTGCTGTGAGAAGCAGAAAAGGCCTTGACTCTGTGCCAGCATAGCTCAGCAAGAACAAAAACATAGAATCATAGAATCATTAAGGTTGGAAGAGACCTCAAGCCCCTACCACCTATTACCCACTGAAACTTGTGCCTAAGTATCAGATCCAACCTTTCTTTAAACACCCGCAGGGACGGTGACTCCACCACCTCCCTGGCCAACCCGTTCCAATGCCTGACCACTCTTTCCGAGAATAAATTTCTCCTCATCTCCAACCTGAACCTCCCCTGACACACGTTGCAGCCGTTCCCTCTTGTTCTGTCGCTAGTTATCTGCTATATCTCTCCACTATCAACACTGTTTCCAGCACAAATCCAAAACACAGCCCCATACTAGTGAAAAAAATTAACTCTCAGGTGAAACCAGGACATTATGTGGCTAAATTGAGGTATGAAAGGATAAAGTAAAACTACGAAATAGGAACTTTCAGAAACATTGAAAATGTTGCATATCCTCATTAATACGTCAATTCATTCCAAGTTTCAAAAAATAGAAAGCAACTTAAACGCAATTATTATTTCTGCCCTTTGCAGAATTCTATAAAAATAGTTTTCACAATGTGCAACAGGAAAGCCTTGCCATGCTCTCCCCAGGGATTTAGAATGCTAATGTGCAAAAGACTTGCATTTTTCTCGGGGGAGTTTTGATTCAAGCCATGAAATAGTGGGTGAGCCAGCATTTGTTTCCTTCCCCAAACAGGGGATGTTTTGCATTATTGGTATTTATATTTTGAGAGACTATATGTATACATAGAAGAAAAAAAGGTTTGTTTAATTAGCTTAGAAGAGTTACTATAAGACCAGATTATTTTTTCTTGTGACCTAAGCCAAAGATAAGTCTTCAAAGCAAAGAATGAGATCAGAATCTACCTCTAAATTTTACTATTAGATTTTATAATAGTGTGTTAATGTGAAGGTTTCAGTTCAAATATCAGAGAAGCTGAAATGAGTGAAATCTAGAACTAGTCTAAGGTCCTCTCTTTTCATGCTGTTGAGAGAAGTATGAGTTGTAAGCTAATGTGTAATTTTCCTCTTACAGATATGGAAACTGTCATTATTTGTTTAAAGGAGAGGGGGTGGGGTGTGTGTGTGAAACCACCAACCCCAAAACTATAAGCCAGAAAGCCATCTAGGGCAAAATTATTTCCCTGAAGAAATGTCATGCTGTGATAATTGTAACCTCTTGAGAATGGGGCTTTATAAAAGAATTGTTGACAGATCTTTTGCAATTGGGTACTTCAGTTCTTCATTTTGTTCTATTCCTAGACACGAAAAGTATCTGTTTCAAGAACTTAATTCACAAATTGGTCTGTTTTGAAATGTTAAAGTCTAGCAAAATATGCTAACATAAAAGAACCTTTATTTGTAGAATCAGATAAAGAATGTTAATAATAGAGTAGCTTGAAACTCTTTATTAAACACAAATCAGAAGCTATAAATTCTTTTTCCAAACATAATTTTTCTTTTATGGGTTGTTTTTTTTCTTTTATTTTTTTTTTGGGGGGGGAGGGCAGTGTTGGGG
>VWZZ01005315.1:570915-629115 GCA_013399095.1 Psophia crepitans | reverse complement strand
AAAAAAAAAAAAAAAGAGGTTGCAGTGTGTTGTAATTTTGGCAAAAGTACATAATAATTATGAAATAGTGTTAAACTGAAAACTCTGAGAAAAAATTGAATTAAGTCTATTGCTTTATTCAGTATGACAATCTCATAGTTATCAAAATGGCATTGTAAATTTTGTATTATGTAATTTTTCAAATGAAATTTACATGGTAAGGTATAATTCTAACATTTTGCATGTTGCCTAAAACAGGCATAGTTATGGGTAAATTCAGACTTTTGTTCTTGTTGAGACGACAGTATTACGTTGTTAGGTTTTAAATGTATTTAATTGTTTTCATACCATACAATGATAGCCTGGTAGGACAGTTGGGTTGAGCTACCATAGAGCCACTGGGAGCTTTCCTAGTTGTTTTTATTTGGGACAGACCATATAAACATACACCTTAATAACAAATGGAAACATCTGCAGTTAGAAATTGCAAGTTTCACTTGCTTCATCAAACTCTGATTTACTAATTCTGTTGATTTATTTGTTGTGCCAGCTTTGTAGCTTTATCCACAATTGTATTAAAACAGCGATATCGCTTTGGGTTGTTGCTGTTGCTCAGAAATTACAGAAGTAGTTATAACAAATGTTATCAATATCTTGCTGAAATGGTGTGACTGACCAATAAATCCCTAAAATGGAAGAAGGTTCAGAGGAGATGGACAAGGATGATGTGCCCAGGAAGCTCAAGGAATAATGCAGGGTGTGACCGACAACAGTTGTTGCAAAGAAACTGACTTTATCTCACCGCAAAGGGAACTGGAGAGTGTCCTTTGTTTTAGGCAAATAGCTGTCAACAGCTGAGTGCATCAAGTGGTAGTGTAAATGTTTCTCTCATTAAAAGAGTGTAAACATCTCCCTGAGTTAGCCAGACCAGCATGGGGGGGGTGGTGGGGTAGTGAATACATGGCTCAGTCCACATAGAGTACAAAAACTAGACAACTAGCACAAGTATTTTGAACACAGCAATGGGCTTGAGTTGGCTTCAACCCATATATTCTTTCTTGGTGACTGAGGATGCTCAGCATCGTGATGGTGGTAACATTATTGAGACTGGTACTAGGTATCAAATTGGTAATGTGGTTGAACCATATATTGCAATTGCTTTATTTTTCTGTGTGTAACTTATATTTGTATTGTTGTTTCAGTATATTTTGTGTCACTCTGCTAAAAGAGAAATCTCATGTAACACCATTTATCTACAAATAAGTAAATTTTATATTAAGCCTTATATCCTCCATACACAAAATAGCTAAAAGAACCTGGTCAGGCAATACTGGACTATGACAAATGGATAATTTGTGCAGTGTTTAAAAAATTCCATCTAACTTGTGACATGTATGAGGCTAATGATGATATTCATGGATGAGTGTCATCATGAATAATCATTCAGGATATTACCAAGATAGCTTTGTGACAACCAGAGTATTCTTTTCAAAGAATTTCCTGAAAATTCAGAATTTTTGAAAACTGTATATTCTCCATCTTAGGACTTCAATATGAAGTTCAATAAGATGTAAAACTTCAGTTTTCAGAAGTTACTAACTTAGAAACTTAAGAGTTTCTGCTGCCTTTGTGACTTAATATAGCCAAAATTTAATTGAAGCTGAGCTAATGTTTACCCTATCAAATGTTATATAGTAGGTGCTTAAAATGTTTTGTGACCTGTGAGTTTATTCCAGTTGGAAAGGGAGACTTGATTCATTTAGTCAGAGATTTCTACATAATGTTTGACACTCTCTTATTTATATGTAGTGTTGCCATGCACTTGTAATTCCACACTGATATGTGGAAAGTGGCCTGGTTTACTTTTCTACAGAAAAGTTTACTAAAAATAAAGCTGGCTTCTGGCTAGATAGGAATAGAGTTATCTTATAAAAGAAAAAGAACAGTAGTGTGGCAAGATAATAAAAATTATGCTTCAGAGTTGAATTCTGCTTTAAGAGCTTACAGGAATGAGCATTCAATATTAGGTGTTTTAGGCCTGTTCTCAGTTACACTGGTTGGACCCTTCAGGCAAGGCTGCTTACAGAACAACGGTACTAGTTACTCCAAGTTTTGATAAGAACCTTTCCAACGGTGTCAGGATCATGAACAAATGGTAATCTTCCTTCAGATTTCATGAAATATTCTGCAATGGATTTTGTCTGACAAGAATTCAACATAACCCAGTGACTGGTGGGTTGAATGATTTAAAATATCTCCGTTCTTTGTCAAGTGAAATATTTCTTATAAACTGTATTTGCTTGCTTGCATGTGTATATTGATTCTGGATTTTGTGTGTGTTGGAGATAGCAAAAGAATTACAGTAATAATCTTTACTAGCAAAGTTCATTTTGTTCATTACTGCAACACAATCTATTGGTAGTTGATGTCATGAAATACTGATGCTCATAAGAATTGAGTAAGTTAAAGACAGTTACAGAGTTAAAAATACATCTCATGCTTCCGTGTAATCTTATATTGAGCAATGTGGCTGGCACTAAAAGGCTAAGAGGACCAATCAAGATTCCTACCTTTCCTCTGGTTCTAAAGAAAATGTTGCATAATCTTTTTTCCAAAGAGAATCTGAATTAAAAGGAAAAGTGAGACATACTTAGCTTTAAAGGGCCATTTTCTTCCCTGAAATGTGCATAAAAGTGCAGCTGCAGCACCACAGTATTTACTCTAGGGCAGGAAAAGCTGTCCCTTTTTGGCCCTGAAAAGACCTCTTCCTGTATGTGTGATGGGAGATTATGTTCAGGCTGACGCCTCATCTCCTCATCAGCCTGGTAACAGACTGGAAAATGCTTGCCTCTGAGTCTGTGTGACAGGACTTCAGTTTGAGTACCATCTGCAGTCATACAGAAGCTGTATGATGAGGAGACATTCTAGGATCATGTGAAACTTGTTCCCTCATTTGAAAGCAGAGAGAGTTCAGTCAGATCTATAGCATTTTGCAAGCAGGTAGAAGCCTTTTACAGCACTGATAGTCTGCAGTAATCTCTGGCCTGAAAGATAGGCACGGTCTAAGTAAAGAATATGGTGGCTAAGAGGAAGTTGGAAGTATATTGCTGTCCTCATTCTGACTAAGGCTTTGTTGTCCAAACTTATTTCTATCTCACTTTTTGGCAGTAGAAGACTATTGTCATTTAGCCCCAGTCAGCAGCTAAGCACCACACAGCCACTGGATCTCTCCTCCCTGCCTCCCACCATGGTGGGATGGGGAGGAGAATCAGAAGAAAGGTAAAACTTGTGGGTTGGGATTAGGACAGCAAAGGAAGGGGAACATAACAACAGTATTTATAACCCAAGATACAAAACAGAGGATACACAATGCAATAAAGACTTACAGAGGGAGTATGTGTATATAGAATCACAGAATGGATAGGATTGGAAGGGACCACAAGGATCATCTAGTCCCAACCCCCCTGCCATGGGCAGGGAGACCCTACACTAGACCAGATTGCCCAAAGCCCCATCCAACCTGGCCTTGAACACTTCCAGGGATGGGGCATCCACAACTTCTCTAGGCAACCTGTTCCAGGGTCTCACCACCCTCACAGTAAACAATTTCTTCCTAATGTCCAATCTAAATCCTTCCTCTTTTAGTTTAAACCCGTTACCCCTTGTCCTGTCACTGCACTCCCTAAGAAACAGTCCCTCATCAGCTTTCCTGTAGGATATATTCATCAGTGGAAGAATTAGGGTCTCCAGTAGACAAACTGAGTGTAATTGTGAAAGGGGACCTTTAGGAAGCTCTGTTGCCTGGTGCAAGCACTGATCTGAGG
This sequence comes from Psophia crepitans, assembly GCA_013399095.1. Classification (NCBI taxonomy): domain Eukaryota; kingdom Metazoa; phylum Chordata; class Aves; order Gruiformes; family Psophiidae; genus Psophia; species Psophia crepitans. Next base: position 625,312 of record VWZZ01005315.1, on the reverse strand, counting down.
AAGTAGGAGGCTTTCCACAGCCATTGAAACCTGGAGGAACAGGGGGTCTTCTAATTGCTAGTAAGATTTTGGTATGAATAAATTAGAAATCTAGGGAGATTGTATTGCTTGACAGCAGGCTGCCTAGTTCTATTTCTTTTTTGAGGTATAAGCTGGCCTTTCTATTGGAAAGAATGGTTTAGATTTTGGTAATAACTGTATGTCTGGGCATGAGTTTCCACTAGTATTTTATTTTATTTTAACTTCATTAAACACTTGCCAGCTTTTGTACTCTGGTCCTATATTGGTTGGTAATTTCAATTCTATGGTGATTTTATTTTTAATTGGTGTGAATAACAATATTGAAGTCAGACATTTAATTAAAACTTGTCCTGTTGCAATTCAACACCCATGGTTACACCCCAGATCTGTGTATAATCTGTATATAACGTAAAGGATTCCTTTTTATAAAAAACTAAGGCACTCAGGAGAGTACACTTAAATTTAACAGGCAGAACTCTCTAGGACACTGATATTGTTAGATGAGAAAGTGAAGCAAAAATAGGACTGGAAGAGCTGACGCACACAAATGCTGAGGTCAGAATGAAAACTAGTTCGTCTGAAGATGGCATAAAGCTGAAGGAACTGAGACTTTACCTCCGGCAGTTTTTTTGAAGCTGTGGTTGCCTTCTTATGTTGCAGTTGCTGTGTTATTTTTTTTCATTTTCAGGTTGCTGTTTGTGGTGCTCTATTGAGAAAAAGAGTTCAGCCTCTAGATACGCACATAATCCAGAGGAATTGTTCTAACGTACTTTCTTACATAACAGCTCTGTATTTATTCTCCCTGAAGAATGAACTGTTCAGTATAGGACCACAGATGGATTCTGCAAGGGATTTTTAGGTAAATGCATTATCTTGGAGACTCTATTTTAAATTTTCTCTTCTTTCATCATGCCAACTTTGTTAATAGATTTTTCTGGAAAGTAGTCGCATTTCAGGCGTTAAGCTGAACCTGAGGCAGTATGATGCAGTGCTTTTGAGATCCTCTTAAGCAAACACTCTTTTTAATTGGAAGCTGGGATGAAAATTTCCTTTTGAAGACTTTCTACCCTTTTGAAGAGTAGTACTTTTAAGCTATGTTTTGAGCTGCCATGGATGGATACCAGTGAGGTAGATGAGGCTGCGATTCCTGCTTCTGCATGCGTAGGAATAGTGAGGTACAGAACTCATAGTTTGCTTCAGATAGATGGCACTTCTACTTAGCATCCAGTGTCTATTGCAATAAACTGTCTACAAATTGTCTAGTAGGTGTTGCTGCAGACTTTTAAAGAGGCAAGTCTCTTATTGTATTATCAGTGCTTTTCTATTTGTGGGGAGGGGGATCAGGAGCATGATGGAATGTTCTCGGTAAAGGTACAAACCCTCAGTAACGAAGTACGTTAAGATTGGCAAGCAGTATAGTTCTTTATTAAAGGTAAAAATTAATAAATGAATGAAGTTGGACTCTGTACTTGACTTTGGAAATGTTTAATATTAATAGCTTAGAGGAATCAAGATTAACAATGAAGAACAGGTTGCTTTTTTGACATCATTTGTTCAGATATCTTAGGCCTTTTAAAATGTAAATAAAGAGAATGTATTCTCCCTTTAAGAATAAAACACACTAAATCTGAGTGTTTTATTGATAGCATTGTGAATGAAGACCTGGGAGACTATTAAATTAATAGATATCCTCAGTTCTTCTCCGTCATTCACCAGTAATGGATTACTTTAGGATTAGAAGTCTCACCTCAAAGTGAAAACCTGCTTTGATATCAACATGAAAAGGCACTTCTATACCTAAAGACGAGTTGTCTATAAATCGATAGCAGTGACGTTACTGCAGTTGAGGAAACTTCATTCCATTTAAAACATCAGTGAAGAACTAGAGTAATGCTTAATAATTAATGAATATGATTTAAGTCCATTTCAAAGCGATGACACTTTTTAATGGTCTTGTAATATTTATAAGAAAGTCTTACCTCCCATAATTCTAATGAATGAATTTTCCTGACCCTTACTGAAAATTACACCTGTAAAATAGTTTTTCAGCTTGCTACTAAAGGGTCTTTTGTTCAAAACCACAGTTTGTTTAGATAATTTTTGTAATGTCTTCAGGCTCTCTAGACTCGCCTCTTTTTTTTGGCATAGTTTGGCATTTCTTTAGCTAACACTTAACTACTTTAAGAAGGATTAAAAGTCCCATACATAGAAACATAGAATAGTTTGGGTTGGAAGGAAGGTAACAGATCACCAGTTCCAACCCCACTGCCATGGGCAGAGATACCTTCCACTAGATCAGGTTTTTACAAAAACCACATTTTTCTAAAAGGAATATTATTTTCGTGGTTGTTTTTTTTTTAATACAGAAAGTCTAGACTGTTTCAAAAGAAAGTATAAGTTGACAAAACTATATACAGAAGTCTTTCATTTCATTGCAAGTACCAAAATTTTTCCACTCTCCTTACTGTCAAGGCCATTCTAATAGTGGGACCTTAACAGTAAGGTCATTGTTCAATTATTTCATTTCAAGTGAGGAGCTCTGCATTGGGTAGTAGGAATACCATGTGAATAAAATTTCAGGATAGTCAGTTTCAGTCTGCTCTTCAGCATATTCCATGAGTGCTGGGACATGTTAAAGGTCCAGCATGAGTTGGAGGAGGCGTGGATTGGGATGGTAACTAGCTCCTGGCATTTGCTTGTGATTCCAGCTCGTTCACAGGCTTTTTTTGTACTAGAGAAACCATGGTGGAGAAACAAACCAATGTTAATGATCCATGAGTATGTGGTGCCCATTTATGTCTGCTCTCATGTGGCATTATGAGGGATCTCAGCCTTCCTGCTCTCTCCAACCCTGCCTCTTCTGTTAACAGATTGATTGTGTGTATGCCAACTTTCCCAGCTAAGGGCTTATGGTCTTTACAGATTTAGTGAAGAAAAAGCTGGGGTTTGGGATTTCATACTGAATAAGGATTTCTGTGTGACTGAAGGAGTGGTCTGAACATCCAATGCTCTCTGGACTATAGAGGTGCTTAAATCATGGCTATGTCCTAGCCACTTGCAGCCATTAGGGATTCAGAGTGAATGTCTGCTTCTGAAAGCAAGTAAGTATTTTCAAAGAGTGGTTATATTTTTATAATCACCATATTAATTTAGGAGGAGACCAGAGTTCTTGACCACCATCATACTGAGACTATGAGCTCTAGAAGCCCAGGAATATTCCAATGTATTCCAATGATCAGACTGTAGATTAGGTTGGTGTGGACCCAGACTTGGCCTCTTTAGTTGCATTGAGATTACTGAAAAAAAAAATGCAATATGTATGACAGTCAAAGACGTGTGATGGAGTTCTGCACCACAGCTCGTGCTTTCAGTGCTGTTAATGAATTTTAACTGCTAACCATTTTGCATAAATGCAGTTGAGAAGAATCCAAGGTCACTCCTTCTGGGGATATTGAAAGTATGCAATCAAGTTCATCTTGCCTTTAGAGAATATCTGGTCTCAAGTTTTACTGTCTTAGAAAAAGCCTCTGAGTGGGTTGTTTGGTTTTCTTTTTTTGTTTGTTTTTGTTTCGGTTTTTTTTTGGTTTTTTTTTTAATGAGATTTTTAGGAAAAGGTGATGTTAAGCATTTTGAAATCTAGAATTCATCCTATGAGGTTTCTTACTGCAATATTTCTAAAATGTTTGACTAACAGAAACTAGTTTTTGTTTCATCTATTTAAACATTGCAGTCTGCGGTGGGGTACTTGCTTCTGAGTGGTTAATTGTTACGACTCTTGAACTGAATTGAAAATTTATGTTATGGGAGATAAGAGCAAGGTGATGGAAAACACAGGAATTGTAAGTTGTGCTGTGCAAAATGTTCACAAAATAGGAAGCAGCATAATACTTTAGTAGGATATTATTAGTCTTGAGACACAGCCCAGGTTTGCTTTTAATCAATAACCAGACAAATTCAACACATCTTTTAAATGAAAGAAAACTGGTCAACATTTGCAAAAGTGCTAGTCATTGTGGGTTTGAGTGCTAGACGCTCTCTAAAGTTTTGTAACGAAAAAAACAGGAAGCAAAACAACTGAAGGAGAAGTTCAAAGAGTCTAAACCATGGCAGATGAAAACAAAAGCAAATGTCTGCATAAACCCCCACAATATGAAACTGCTTTGTTTTTAATGGTTTCATTCCTAACAGATGTTTGAGATGAGCTGACCTTTTGCCAGAAATGTCATTATCACCTATTGCATTATCCAGCTAATACTAGGCATTTATTGTCAATTTCTTTTGCATACCTTTCAAGCTATACTTTAGATGCTGCAATACCAAATTTATTTAGTCTGTTTCCATTTTTCCATTATGAGTGAGTACAGGGAAATGCAGTCAACAAGTAATTAGTGAGTTTGAGATGGAGATTTCTCAGGGTCTTTTTGGATGGTATCAAATTCAGTGTTCTATGGTAGTCTAAAAAGTCCCAAGTCAAACATTTCAAACAGCAAAACTTAAGCATAGAAAAGGATATTTTACTTTAGGACAAGAAATAGGAACGGTATGGCATCTTATTTTAATATATTTTCCAGCTCATCAAGTATAGGAAACCTATAAGAGATGAGACCAGTAAGCTTGATGCCTGTTACTAATGTGTTTAGCTATTGTTGGATTAAAATTTAATGTCTAAATTTCATTATAGGGTAGGATTTTATTAAGATTTTGTAGAAAACTAAGGCTTATGGTAGGAACAGATTCAGAGAAGCACTTGAATGGCTGGTGCCTTCTTATCTGATTTGTTTTGAAAGTGTTTTGTTTATGTAAATAGGAGCCTAAATCTGGCAAAACCATCGCCTTGTGTATGTGTATGTGTGTGTGTGTCCCCAAACAAAACAAAACAAAAAACCAAACCAGAAAAAACCACAAACTTTCTTTTAGATTTCAAGGAAGTATTTCATAAACTCTGGAATGAGTCATAGTATGCTTTTAAGACTTCAGATACTGTTTGTACAATGTCAGGAAAAGCTACTCTGTAGATGCTAGAGACAAAGGCCAAATTCTTCTCTATTCTTTGGCATTAGCTCCTATTCAATTTTGAAAAAATTGAGCAAATGGGTATAACACAGTTAGGGTCTGAAGGGCCTGTAATCTAGAAATTTCTGAAGATAGTTGAGCTGGACACAGGCCTGGATAACCTCCTCTGACTGATTCAGTTTGAACAGGGAGATTGGACTCAATGATCTCAAGAGGTCCCTTCCAGCATCAATGATTGTGTGATTTTTAATTTGTTTGTTGATAGACTCTTAAGCTTGCTTTTGTGTTTTTCATATTCCTTTAGTGTGTCATCACAAATTAAAAAACTGCCTGAAATCATGAAAAGAAAGCATAAACAACGTGTTAAGAGAAACAAAATCTAACAAGTTTTCAAATTAATGTGTTACGTTAGAAACAGACGAGCATAAAAGATTAATTGACTCCCTTAATGTACAACCCAATCAGGGGAGGGAATCGAGTATTAAAAGTGCTATACCAGTAAACTCTACTAGCTCGTGTATTATAAATCTTCTGTTATAGATCTTAAGGTACTTGTACCAATAATTCTTTCAGAGGCATGCAATATTTACTCAAAACATTAGTCATCATAACGGAGCACATTATGTACTTATACTAAGTAACTCATCCCTAACACTAAGAGAATGTATGAGAAAAGTTTGGATTATTTTGTTACAGATATTGAGAATTGAATTAAAACTTTAACTTCTGAATTAAAAACCCCAACTACTGAGCTAGCTGAAAACATTTCAGTGAGACAAAGATTTCTTGCACTTTTCTTGTTCCAACTGGAAGCAGTATGAGCAAAAGATGCTAGATTTTATTAGTGAAGATCTAGATCTTCAGTTCTTATGAGGAATTAGTCCACCTAAAATGAGATTACTTTAGAGCAAAATGCCTTTCACTCCTGATCTTCCCCACTTGGGCAGTTTCTGAATTATGAAACTCACATAGTACATTTTATTTTATTCTTAATTCAGTGCAGATCTGAAAAATGTGTTTTGTATAAAGTAGGTACATGGATCCTAGGTTCCTTGAGATGTATTTGAGGGTAGTTCTAGAGATGAATATGAAGAGAAACTGTGGAAAGTAATTGGAGAGAACTGAAATGGCACAAATGGCTGGGAGAACACATAAGGGAAGAAAGCTGAGGTAGAAATTGCCCTAAATTGTTCACCTATGAAACTAGAATTTTATTCCACCTTTTTTTATTAGGCATTTAAATTCATTTTAATTATTCAGAGCTGCAGATTCAAGCTCGAAGCATGCTTTACATGTTTCCAAAACTCGTGATTTTCAGCACTCTGGACAGGGATTCGATTCCAACCCCATAGATGTACACTGAGAGGACACCGAAGTAACACATCCAGGCTGTCTTGCATGTAAGGGTAGTTGTATTTATCGTGTGATGCTACTGAGGGAGACAAGATTCCAGTTGTGGTTTCCCCAGCATAAAGGAGAAAAAAATTCATAAGTCTTATCTCAGCTTCTTCCCAGGGCTACCTGCATCTTTTTGTACTTGCTCATTTAGGCTGTGCTAACTGACTGGTAGAAGTAAGGTGGCTAGGACTAACTAGATGAGTATGGAAAGACTGTAGTTATAAATTACCCAGGAGTCTTGGTTGAGTGCTTGGTGATGCACAAGAATACATAGCCTAGCTCTAAACTAATAGATTTACACTCTAAACTTTGAGGAATATTGCCTCTCGCTCTCTTCCTTCCTTCTCTGTCAGAGATTCTCCTCTTGTTCCTGACAGAGCCTGTCTTAATCTATCTAAAGAAATAAGAGAATTTTCAGTGAAAGTGTTCATTGCATGGAAGGGTCTTGTATAACGGTGAACTGTCTAAACGTAATCAACTATTCAGAAAAATCTCCTTCCCTTCTGAAAATTAATGTTATATCAAATGAGGGTAGGAATCGTATAGGATCCATGGTAACAGATCATAAAATGCTTTCAGTCTGAATGTGCAAGGATCCAAAATACTTCCTCCTTCTTCTGTCTGTAAGAATAATTCATCTTCTTGGAATGAAATCTTCCCTGCCAGAATTATAGTGCACTCTACATCCTTAGTGTGTTTTATCCTGAAGAGACAGCTTTTATTTCTCTGCCATAGAACTGGAATCTGATGTCATAGATGTCAGTTGGGTATTTATAATACAACAAGCTAGTTCTGCGTCAAGGAGGGCTTTGGACTAGATGACCTCCTCGGATCCCTTCCAACTGAATTTATTTTATGACACTATTTTCACTATCTGTTTCTCCAACTGTCTAGACAAATACCAGGCCCTCTGGAAGGTGCCAACCTTCAACCTTCTTTCATGGCCTTTCTAAGAGCCAGAAGGATAATGTGTCTGGTCACACTGTTATCCAGACAAATAATTAATAATGCTTTGTCATTCTTCTTATATTCTGGTGTATTAAACTGGTGCCCATGCCTGCCTTGAATTTGGAAGGTGCTCAGTTTCTTTGAGCAGGAATGGATTCTTCTATTAACTTTTTGCTGATGTTGCCAGAAGCATAACAGCCCTCTTCAAATGGGCTGAGAGAAAGGAAGCCTAGTTTCCGTATAAAGGAGGTTTGATAAGAAAAAAATGGTGATTGGGGTAAAGAATGTGGAAGAGATGTGGTTTTCACATCAAAGAGAAAATTATGATCAAATTCAATATTTGAAAATGCTTCATTGCATGAAAGTGGTTCTTCAGTATGCCAGTGATGGAAGGGAAGAGGAGGTGGAAGGGAGGAAAGTAAGAATGATGTGGAATAGGAGCTTTAAAGAGTGATTCAGGAAGTCTGTGTCTGCTCTTTCATAGATTTTTGGCTGTAACCAACAGTCAAAAAGAAAAGGAAAAGAAAAACAAACAAAAAACCCAACCAAAAAAAACCTCACCAACCAACTAAATAAAATGAACTTCCAGAGGACAAAAACTGGAAATTGCAAGGGCTTGCAAGGGAGGTATTTTACTTGGTTTCTTCTGGTAACAGGGCTGAAATCAGTATGAGTTTTTCTGTTATTTTTTGTGAGTAGGACTATGTCCTAAAGGACTCCTACAGGCACGTTTTAAAACATTTGCGTTGAATGGTAAAAACAAGATATAAAACTCTACAAATAGTAACTATCGTCTCAGAAGAAGGAATATATCCTAGCGAGACATCTCATACCATGTGTAAAACTGCCTATTTCTGGCAATTCAGACAAATGGTGGTAATAGCCAAATGTAAGAATAATGACTAATCTAAAGTGAGCATCCTCTAGTTTTTCCATATGGCTATGCTCAGGATTAGATTCCTTCCAGAAATCTCCAAACTACATTAAATTTTCCTTGAGCCTATAGCAATGTACAAAATGTTGAGTTGTACTGTACATAACTTCTCAGCAGTTTTTAAAGAATCACCTTTCTTCCTTTTTTTTTAACCTTAGTCCAAGTGATCTAATCAGATTAAATGAATAAGAGTAATGCCAAGCGTTAATTAAAGAAATTATCTATAATATATGAATTCAAGATATGCAATTCTTAAAAATTGTGCTCTTGTAGGAGTCCACAATAAAGTAACAAAACAGAACTTTGATGATTGACTTCTTTATAAAATTTAAGCCAACTGCACAAAAGAGATGGACAGTGTGAAAGATCCTTAATTTTAAAAAGTGTTACTTTTTATCTTGGGACCTTATACTCCTAGAAAGCACATGTGATCTGTGAAGCCCCATCAAAGTGGCTGCAAGCTGGGAAGGTAGTAGAATGAATACCCCCATTGCTTGCTCTGTGCATATATAAATTTTGTTATGAACTGCTATGGCTGCAGTCACCACTCAAATCTTTGGCCAGCCTCAGTACATTCATTTTTATATTTTACACCAGGCTCGTCAAGGCTAGGCAGGTCTGAAGAACACAGCTAAGGAGGAAGGACCTTATGCAGTTATGTCCAGTTTCTTATCTTTGAATGAACGGAGGGCTTTAAATCAGAATCACAGAATATCTCAAGTTGGAAGGAGCCTGTCAGGATCATCAAGTTACAGTACTAATCTGTTGATCTGAAAACAACATACAGCGCTCAATAATTTTACCAGTGTTACAATTCAACTCATGAAGCCTTTCAATGACTATAGAGTTATGCAAAGAGTAGTTGCTTAAAATTAATTCTTTTTTACTCTAAAGTTACATATTGGTGTTTTTGAAAGATGAAATGTTGAAGTAACATGTTGTCAAATATCTATAGTAAATAGTAAGGTTCGGCAGCAGAAAACAGTTAAATCCACATTTATTTTTGAATGGTTCAGAGGTGTTTTATTGTAAGAGAATGTCAGGCAAATAAAAGGAAAGGTCAAAGGGAGATCTTTCCTTTTAATAGCTAAAGAAGAGTAAATATCTTAGTAAATCTTAATAGACTTATGCAACTCTGTAATGCTTCTAAAGTTAAGCCGTTCTAGGAAAGCCCTAAGGATACAGCATTTTCACCGCTTCCAGCAGCATTCCTCACAGCTGCTAATCACATAGGTTGCATGTTGTGTGGATCATATGATACTGTTACAGTAGTCTTTATTACAGACTTACAAATATGGGATGTAGTAGTATGTGGGATAACGTGGGGGAGAGAAAAGACTCTTTCTGCCACCTCTCATCTCCTGGCCTTGGAACATAAACTAAGACCTGCCTTACTGTTAGCCACAGCACTACTGTGTTGTTTGCTACTGTTGTACTAGCAGAGTATAAGATTAGCAGAAATAGGTACAGAAAGAATTTTTCATGTAAATCTGTCCCACCTGCACATCAGTCAAAAGAATAAAGTGGTCGACCCAGGAGGTGAAAGCTCTGTATTGGCTGCTGTCACTCAGTGAGAGTGAGAAGTGATGTTCACTGAGAAGTGATGTTCCCTGGAGCCAGTGTGCCCGAGACTTTAGTTCTTAGGACTTCAATGCTGCGCTTTGTCTGGAAGACACTTAGGCTTGCAGCTATGTGTTTCTTTGTGACCTTTGCTTGCTTCTGATTTGCACTAAAGCGAAGTAACCCATTCATCTTTAGTGAAGTTGTTACAACATGCAACAAGAGTTGTTGCAAAACGAAACACATTTTCTCATAGTGTTGGTCAATAGTCTAATCCTAAATCAAAATTGAGTAATTATTTTATTGACATTAATATGGTTACATATCTATCGTTGTACTTAGGTAATTCACATTGTCATGCATAAAAGCTTAAATAAAACGGGCTTCCTTCCTCCCCAGCCCCAGCTGAGGAAGCACTGTGCTTTTAGGCATTGTTGGCATACCTCTCAGGTTGGCCTGTAAAAACATCTTAAGTTGTTATATAATTGGAAGGGCTATAAAGACTTCTAGGAAAGAATGTAACTGGTTCAGTACCAGCTGCTGTATCTCTTTATTCAGTTATCTTACACAAAGCTGTTTGAAATGTAAATATTTTCATTTTTGTCTTTTATAGAAAATTTCTTAAATAAAGAATTAAAAGTAGTGGAAAATCACTGATGTAAGTGCAGTAACAAAACTTGCCTCGACTAACAGCTTGCTCCCATTTACTTCTATCAAAGCACTTTTATGAACCTGTGATTACAAATGGGATACTCTAATTTGCCTGATTTAAAAGACACAAAGGAGTAGTAGTGGTCACTGTTTGGACTTCCCCAAGAAGTAAAGTGAACACATTTAAGAGAGGAACAAAAGGCAAATTAGTAGTTACAAAAGGGTGTGAAAATAGCTCTTCCCTGTATTGTCTGATGTAGGTGGATAGGTATCCTTCTTTTTCCTTTACCTGTTAAGATACTAAATGTTATCTGTGTCCATTCACAACCTTTTCTAGATGAAAACCTAAATGTTTTGCAAAGTTTCAGAGAGCTATTTTAATTTCAATTTTTCAGTTGTATGATGAAAGGTGAAATGGAAGCTTTCTATTTGGTAATCTTTTCCAGAAACTATTCATAGCTAGAAAAGTATAAGGAAAAAAATAAAACCAAGCATCTTTATAACATGCTTTAGCTGTCTTTGTTTTGTTTAAAACTTTATGTGCTCAACATATCTCTATTTCAAATTATTCATGAATAATCCCAGCACTGTTGAGATCTATCCATTTAAGGGAGGTTTTTTTTACTATTGACAGCATATGATTGTCTATAAATGAAGTTTATAGGTGATATACTTTATAGCTTTATAGAGTGAGTTTTGCTTTGGTTTCTCTGTCTACAAAATACAAACAAAAACACATCACTGTAAATCTTCAGTAAGGATTATTTTATAAAATTTATTAGGGATTTAAGGAAGTAATTTAGAACTGCTTCTGAAGATATGTTTTCCAATTTATTTAAGATTTGTTAAAGTATCTAGAGACAAGGACATGCAGAGGAATATAGAGATTAAGGATCTTGTAGTAGGAGGCCACACGGGTTGGCTAAACGAAGCTCAATACCTCAGCTCCATCCTTGAGGTGGGGAAATATCCATCCTTATTTTACTGATAAAAATGAAGAAATAGAGATGACCTATTCTCCCAGATAAGTGGAAATTGTGAAAAACAGTAGTAAAAGTAGCATGATACAGAGATTTGAGTTTAGCTGGAAGATGAACAGCTTTGGTCCTAATACTGTATGGTTCTGTTAATGCTTCACCTGATTTACTTTTGCTATGTTTTGGCATAGCACTCATAATATGGCTATATACCTTTTGCGATTAACCCAATACTGCTGCGCTGTTTGAATTTAGCGGGCTGGATCTCTGGAAGGGTTTGGAATGATTTCCTTTTCACACTTTGGAAATGACCTGCCTGTAAAACAGTTCATCTTGTCAAGCTGGGAAATGAACCGCTCCCCTAGTCTTTACTAGTCCTCTTAGACTAAATAAGTTAAGGTGAAATAGAGTAGATTCCATTGCAGGAAAGCAATGGTTATACCGTAAGTTCCCATTAGACAGTGAGAGAAATGAAGAAAAAAAACCCAAACCAACAACAAAACAAACAAATGAAAAAAACCCCCAAACGACCCCCACATTCTTTGAATATTTGACTGAGTTGTGCTTGTCCAAAGAAATGTCTAAACAGATTGTTTCGACGATATGACTTGTAAGCTGGTAGAATGCAGGGTAAGTTAGGAGGAGGAGGAGAAAGCATTTTAATACGTGTAAGTAAACATCTAAAATCTAGAACTTTAAAGACAGAGGGAAAGTAAATAAATATAAGTTACTAATGACATTAATTCTTACATACCACCACCCTCTGTTTGTAATTGTGTCTCCCTTGCTCAGGAGTTCAGAAATTCTGCTATACCATGTTAGTATTCTTCCAGCAGAAAGTTTTAGCATTCTGGTATATTGAAAGCAATACTTCAGATTCCAATTTGTTCTTAGGTAAGAAGATTAATTTATATGCTGATTAATTTTCTGGGCAGGTTGTCTTCCTCTGCCTTTGTCATATGTATCACTTGTTAGTAATCGATTTTCTTTAACCTCTGTACACCAATTCTGATGGTACATGAATTCATTTGTTTGCTTTATGCCCTTCATTTGTAACACTAACTGATATCTATATTCTGTGATGGAACTTGATCCTGAAAGGTGCCTGAAGGCTCCTAATTTTTGTTATGTTATGAGTGCTGCGTACTTAGCCGAATCAGGCAATTAGGAAATAAATATTCCTGTTTGAGCTGTTCCACTAAGTTAAATGTCACTAGACAAGGGCTTATTTTTTTTTTTAAACAAAAGCTTACATACTCTTGCTAGTACCAGTCTATCTACTTGGAGCAGAAATTAATTTATGTGTCTAGTAGTATGGATCTGTCCAAATGGAATTTTTTAATTTTGCAAGAAGCATACTGTTTCTTATATGGCTGGAAGATAAAAATTTCAAGCCACTAAGAGTATCGTGGTTTCCCATTAGTTTCCTGCAGTGAATCTAATTTAAAATAGCTAACATGGATGTTAGATTTTTATTTTGATCCCAGTCTAGCAAGCTGAATGAAGGAAAGACCTATGTGAACTAATATCATTCATCAAACTAAAAAAATCCCAAACTTATTCATGGTAAGGTTTGTGTTTATTTGATGAGTTGAGTCATGCCACTGTATGTGGGTTCTGTGGAAAACAAAAAAAAGGTGTTATCGGCTTTCTGATACCAGCTTTTTTGGTATCCTTTCTGAGGGATGGAGGGAAAACAAAAAGGAAGGCTAAAGCAATACACTGCATTCCGGAAACTGATGTGTGGCTTAATTTTCTTATTTCTGCATGCCAGGAAATTCTCCAAGTACTTTTTTGAAGATAAGTGAACATACTCATCATAGATTACTTACGCCTTGTAAGTCTTTGTGCGAAATATTTAATGAGGAAGTATGTAAATATTTTGACTGGTTGTGCCTTTATTTTCAGAGTGCACTGCAGATGACACATGAATGTATCAGGATGAAGCTGTGGCAGCAGAGGCATGTAAGAGATTGTTAATGTTTTCAAAATTATTTTTTTCTTAATGGAGTCAGCAATAGTAAAAAACACTGTTACGTAAAAGGGCTAAAGTAGAGTAACACACACCTAGCATAGGCATATTAAGGCTAACAGAACTGTCGTAGGGATATTTTTGAGACATTATTTATAACATGAGGAGAGACATATACAGTAACAACTTGTTTTCAAATCTGAAGGGACGTTTTGTACTTTTATTTCTCCTTCTGGGCAGCAGATGTTTTTTAAAAAAATAATCATGAAGACTGACAAATATGAGATACTTGCCAAAGGAGAACGGTATGTATGGGATTGCACAGTTTTCATCTTGGTTTATTTCAAAGCCAGAAAGAAAAACATTCTTAAATCAATTTTTTGTGTGTGTTTGTAAGTGTAAAGTAGTATACAAAGAAATGTAAGTGGTAAAGTAGCAGATAACAAATACATGCAAGTATATTTAAAGATTTCAAATGTCATACACAATATATTACAGAAACTATAAAGAAACTAAAATTGTAACTGCTTTATAATGATAAATATTAGCTTTGAAATCTTGGAACTTGAAGTGGAAGTTCAATATACTGCAATAGAATGTTTATTCAAAGTTGCAGATCTAATAGCTAGGGAAATCATTCCTGAAGAGGTTAGTAGATCCTTTCTCATAGTCAATTGTAGATTTAGACTTAGTGTGGTATATTTGTTACTGAAGCCAAGAGATGCATCATGAAATCCTTAGAAGTTGTTTAATATCTGTTTCTTTTAGCATTGGTATTAGACCCTTCAGTTAAAGAAAGGGTCTCAGTTGTTGTATGTAGCTGGCCTACTGTTTAAAATTTTGTAGCTTATTTTTAATTTAAACATTTCTACAATTGACTGCATATCTTTGGTTCACACCAGTGGGGAGGTGGGCAGAAGAAAATTACAGTGCTACCAAATCACTTTGTATACATACTTCATGTGATACTGTGATCATCTTATTACCTTTCTAGCTCTGAAATAAATGGATTTAGCTTTTAATTTTATGCAGCACATGATTTTCTAGACTCTAGACTATTTTTGTAACTTCCTTCTGAACCCTTTTCAGTTTGTCAGAAACCTTTCTGAATCATGGAGAAATGAATCAGTACAGCCTCACTAATACCAGATGTTGCCATTAAATCATTTCCCTACTCCTACTTGATATTTCCTAGATTTTGCATCCAAGGTCCATGTTAGCCCACCTAGAAGACTGCAGTAAGAATGTGTTTATTTCAGTTGGATTCTTTGCATTATTCTTGAACTTGTTAGTGTGTTTCCCTTTTGTCTTTTAGATTTAGAAGAGGAATAGGCCACTCAAAACATTATGCAAAGTAACATAAGTGAGCACTTAAGCATACGCTTACTTTTCTGTTGATACAAGAGATTTGTGTGTGCCCTTAAACTGCATGCTAAAATATTGTTCTTACTACATAATAACTACTGGGCTGAATTTTGACGTCAACAGATTAGTACTTTTATAATAACATTTGCATTATGATATGGCAATGAATTATTAATATAAGGAAATTAAATACAAATTATAGCAATTTTTCTCCCCACCACCCCAAACATTCATGCAAATCTTAAAGTATCCTTTTGAATTGTCTCCATTTGAAACTTTATCCTTATTTAACTTCCCTACATGTTGAAAGCATTAGTAGTCTGGCAAAATTTTAATGAAGAAACAGCAAACAGCATTTGACTCTGCAGCAGACAGTACATGACATTTCTTCATTTAAAATTCTCTTCATGTGTTATCAGACAAATTCACACATCGTCTTATTCAGCATGACCTTAGCGAAAGTTCTTGACTTCTCAAATTTTGTTGTCTTTTTGTGGTGTTCGCATATGCATCTGTAAAATAGCACATGTTCATAAATATGTTTTTCTGTATTTTGAGAAGTAATATAGAAATGCTTTAGTTTGAAGAAGATGCATTTGTTCATGACTAGTTGAATACTTAAGGGTGTTGAAAACTGTGATTTCAGTCCAGCCCTTGCCCAGGGAAAGGAAAGGCCTTTTTACTGATGTAGTCTCTGCTCTGTCTGCTTTGACTGTTCTGAAAATTGATGTTTTATTATTGTTTGCTTAAAATAGTGTGTTAACTTCACTTTTTTTACTGAATAAAGGGGGAGAATGAAATTGTAAGCAATAATTTTACACTGTGGGAGAGGTTTGGGTGCAGCTTGTGGCAGTGGGAAGGGCCAGGATTTGCTTATAAATAAAATGTTAAAAAAGACTCCTCAGCCTAAATCTGGAAATATAAGAAAGAAATACTGAGGTATCTCATGTCACGAATCCTCATTATGAATATATAGGTGTCTTTTGCAACATGTCAAAGGTTGATAACTTCACCACTTCAGAGAATTAACAAAAGTCCACGTTACAAATATGTAATTAGGAAATTAGTGGGATTTTTCCCCTTCCATTGAATCATCTTGTTTACTATTTCCTTGTTTTGCAGCCTGATTTGTTCCTTTAAACAGTTACATCCGTACTGCACAGAGCCACCTGACCTATTGAGTGGTTTTTCTTAGTGCTTAATGACCTCTAACAACAATTTTTCTTGCATGTTCTGTCTAAATTCTTCAACTAACCTTTTTTTCTTCATTTTTATCTATTTAAGAGGTGAACATATGATGAAGGTTCTGAACTTCTTTCCCTTGTTCATTGGAATCCTTTTTGTAGAAAACAGTTCATTATCTCCTTTGAATAAATTTATTGTTTTTATCAGAAAAAGTAAATCTGCTACACTAGAAGCACTTTTTCACTGCAAGTTTTCTCTTTGTAGACCACCTTTTTCTTTAACAGGAGTACCAAATTATGTTCTGTAATCAACTGCAAAGAAAGAAAAACAATAATGTACTTTCTAAGTATAATTTAGGATGATTAACTCAGGAACTGCACAAGTTCTTGTAGTATGTGCTTGTAACTTCTCAAGTGTGTGTTTTGCTACTTCTGACTCAAAATTGGTTTAGCAATGCATAGATTTAGGTGGAGAAAATCTATTCCAAATGTTTCTGAGTTTGCTGATGTGTATAGGTTTGTGTGGCGCTTTCATTGAATAAGGGTTTTCAGTGAGTTGATCTAGACAAAACCAATAGTTTCCTGTTTATTGATGTCTGTGGTTCAGTTCCCTGTCTGTAAATGTGCTAACAATGTTGAATTTTTGTCTGACTGTGGTGCACTGGTGAACTACAGCTTAGTTAACAATCTGTGCAGTGACTCTCAGGGTTGAACTCATGTCTGTTCTGGTGTCCTGCAATATCTGTCACACATAAGGTTATTATAATAAGATTATTAGTAGTAATGGATTGTTAATAATCCTTCTTTATAAACAAGATTTCAGATTAAGGAAAATGAGGTTTTCTGTATGTTTTCTGCATTCTGAAGGTGGATGGTGCCCCAAAAGTACTGTCAACAATATACTAAAACTTGTACATATGGGATTTGCAAACTGACTTCTTGCAGCTTTTTAAAAGATCACTGTTCTCTTTTTTTTTGTTTGTTTTCCTATGTAATCATGAGTGTTTGAGACAGCTTTGCTGGAATTTGGCATTAAGTGGACACCCATTTCACCTAGCAGTAGATGTGGATCTACAGTTTTAAAAAATAAAGTATACTCCAAGAGCTAAAGGAAGGAAACCTGGGAGGCCTTCATTATTTGTCTGAGGTTCTTCATGACTTTGAGCCCCATATATGAAATGGGCATAATGTGCACTTTTTTTTTTTTGAGGAGATGGAAAGACTAGTTCACTCCTAAACTGATTTCTAGGCTGAAAGAGAAACCTCCATGCTAAGTTGTGCTATTCACACTAGGAGTAGAAAGACTGTTCGTGTGTTCTACAAGAAGGCTGGATGAGGGAGGTGCACAAAGTTTAGTGAATCTTTCCTTTGTGTGAGTTTCTCGTATCACAGAAAATTCATGATCTTGGCAAGATGAATGGGGATCTGAATAAGAGATCTTTTTGTGGTAAGCATGCATTTCAACTCTTCATGGTTTGAGAAAGAATTTATTTTCCTTTTCTTTTGAAAGATGTCAAGCAGGCACCCTGTAATTCATCTATACTCAGGTTAGATGCAGTTATTATTTGCTTTTTGTTTACTATGGAAGTATACTTTGTTGGGTTGATTATTTTTTAAAGCACCATTGTTGAATTTGTTTGCACCTTTCATAAAAAAATCTTGCGATGAGTGATTTGAGAGAAATGAAGAAAATATTTCATTGAATCAATCTGTTTTCTAAAATGTAAGTTTTGTTTTGTTTTTTTTTGTGGAAACAGCTTTTCTGGTTTTCTTTGATCCTAGCTGTAAAATGTGCGTGTTGTATGTGTGTATATATATATAGGTGTATATTTGTCTGATGGAATTTCTGAGATAGACTAACACTGAAATGGTATTAGAGGGCAAATATAATTAATAAGAATGTGCTATAGTGACTGAAATGGTGAAAATATAAAAATCTTAAGGAACAATTAGTCTTTGCCTCTGAGAGCATCGTATAAGCAGCAATAAAGCTAGGTGACTTCTATGTCTCTTCTCTATTGTCTCAGAACTCTTTTATCTGGTTCCAGGATAAACTAAAGGTAATATATACTAATTAATCTTTCTGTTGAAATATTTCTAGTAATTAGAGAACTCTCCATAGTCTTTGGAGTTTTTCACATGGTTAGCTATACTAATGGTTAAAAATGTTAATTCTATATTTGTCTAAATCCATGTTCCAGTTTCTGGTGCTTGTTAAAAGAGATTGAAGAACTCCCTTTCATTGCATTACTAATCCCTGTGTAGCTACTTAACACATTAGATCAAATCACCTCTTAACGTTTTCTTTGTTAAGATAAATAGATTTAAATTCTGGATCGTCTCTCTAAGGCATGTTTACCAATCTTCTAATTGGTCTTATGGCTCTTTTCCAGACTTTTTCTCATTCCTCAACAGCTTTCTTTTATTGGAATACTAAGGCAGGACATGATCTTTTTGATTGTATTCCTGTAGCTATCATCAGATACTAGCTTTCTCCTCTTATTCAGAGTTCCAGTTTAGGCATCTTTGGCTCTTATTTGTGCTTTTGATCACAGCTGTATGTTGTAGTTGATGACATTAATGAATACCCAAAACTTTGTCAGCTGGTGTATCCCCAATAATTACCTGATTTAATTTCTCCAGCTGTACCAAAGCTTTTTTTTTTCCTTGAACCTGATTAACTTCCAAGATTACTCTTCATTGATCCTCTTTATTAACTGTTTCCCCAAGCTTTGTTTCACCTTCAAGCTTTATTGCTCCTGGTTTTCTTATTGGTATCCTCCCCCAAATCATCAATAAAAACACTAAAGACCACATACACAAGAATAGAAGTTTTCAGTATACTCTTTAACAGCAATCGTGCTTTAAGATTTGAGACCTCTCCACTTTAACATAAATAACCACATTTATTTTTGACATTGTGGTTTTTTTCTAGTAGATAAGAATGAAATTATTGGAGAATGCTATCTAACAAACATTACTCAAGATCCATTTCCATAAACACTCACTAACAGGAAGTAATTATACTATCCTTTAATTGTTCTTTTTTATCCATGATCAGTACTATGTCAACAGTCTAACAGACATATTACTCAACACTTTGTTTACCCATTAAAGCTTCATGATTATTTTTCACCACTTCTAACTCTCTTAAGGTTTTGTTGTCCTGTTTAGTGTGTGATGTAAGACATTTATGGCTGATGTAACATCTTTTTTTGTAGGTATTCTCTAGTAATGTTAGTACAGGAAATAATGTAAAATAATTTATATATTGCAAAATAATAATGCAAACCTGTATTTTTTTTAACAATATACACATTTATCTTAACCTTCTAAAATTTCTAGAAATAACATGGTTAGAGCATTCCTGAGCTTTCAGTAGTCCCTTTTCCTTTTTGTACTTAGTGTTCGAGACCAATATAATACAGATTTAATCCATCCCTTTCTCTTTGCTACACCTTTCATCTTTCCAGTTCAGCAAATTTTACTTCAAAAGTTTTACACTTCCTTTCAAAGTGTTTGCACTATTTATCTTTAATAATGGCCCTAACTAACAGACAGTCCAATACAGCTGTAGTCAGAGTACTACATCTTTCTGGGTTTCTCTGTATAATAAAACCAGATGTATTTCCACATGTATGTCAATCCTTCTTTCCATTTTTTCTTTTTTTTTTTTTAAATGACAACCTCAGCTTTAGTTAAGGTCCTGGAAGTATATTTGCACGTTTCTTATGATCTTCTGGGAGCATATGCTACATACTTCTGGAATAAAGTGTGTAATTGAAAGCATGTACCGCAGGACTCTGACAATTACTACATTTTCACGCAAGTTTTGCCCCAGTGGCTACTTCAACAGAATCATTTGAATGCTTTGGTGATTGCTTACCATTCCAGAAATTTAGGAAATATGTTACTTGTAAAAAGTAACTGAAGTAATAGTTGTTTCCAAAAGATGTTTTATAATAGCACACTGCAGTGTACTATTTGTTTTCAGAGGACTGTTCCAAATCTAGATAAAACATAAAATGTGTATGTGTAAGCATCGCCCAACAACAGCAAAAACATCTCTCCACTATCAGCACTGCTTCCAGCACAAATCCAAAACACAGCCCCAGACTGGCTACTATGAAGAAAATTAACTCTCTCTCAGCTGAAACCAGGACAGTGGCAAAATCTGATAGTGCCAGTTCCTTTAATTATCATTATTACATTATGTTTTTGGACATTTGCTTTAGCCCTGCAGGATCTCAGACTTGTTTTTTCTAGCTCTAATTCTGGATCACACAAGGGTCTTTTTTACAGACTGATGTCTCTAATCTCCATTTTGTTTTAAGAGATATAAGTCTACAAGCTTTTTAAAGCAGTCTCAGAGGTTTTAAAACATTCTCTTCTGTCATGTGTCAGAAAAAAAAAAGAAATCTCTCAGAGATTTTGATTGTGTGAAAGGCTGCACTACTCTGTGTATGTTCTTTAGCACAAACTAATGATTTTTCAGTTAATTGTTTGCTGCTGTTTTGTGTTGTTCCTCTAGCCTTCAAGAGATTCAACTGAACTGTTAACAAATCAGTATATGCAAAATTTTGTTGTGCAAAATAAGTTAAACACAGTGCTGCTTGAATTAAGGATTTACATACTCTGGACATCGTAATATACCCACAGCATCACTCGAACAGATGTTTTTGTAGTAATGGATTCCCTCCCCCCATATGCTTTAGATAGATGGAAACAATCATCCTGTTCTTTACCACAAAAGTAAATTATACGCCAATTAACATTCTGCTTCTGGTTTATCTGTCAGGCTCTTGATCCTAGAATATCCAAGATTCCTTTTATTTTCAACCTGTTGACAAGTGAGAAAGATACATTGATTTTCATTTTGCTCACTCATTTGTTTGTAAAAAAGTGTAAACTCTATTTGAATCAGACAAATCTTTCCCATGAGGCTTCAATTTAATAAAGAAGCAATTATTTTATAACATGTGCATGTGAATGCAAATGATGTATCCCATATTTCTTCCTTTGTCATGTGTAGCATTACCACCAAGATATAGTTCCAAATACATTTCTGTTTTGTATCTCTGCACCTTTCCCTCTACATTGTTGCTTTAAAGTCTTCCTGAACAGTCCAGCCAACCGCCCCTTAATATATGTCTCTTCTTCCAATTTTTTACAGGTCCTAACTAAATGGTAAATTATCTATTTTTATCTTGATTCAAGAATTTGCAGGTCTGTGTCATTATGCTTCACAAGTCCAGAGAGTATCTAGGTTGATGCAGATCTCCTTCTTGTATGTAAATGCATTTTCTTTGCAAATAAAAAAATGTTACATGGATTCTTCTCTGAAGACTTACAAAGTTGCTCATACTTTGTGTGAGTACCACCAAACCAGATAGATACATTCCCAGGTCTTCCTGAGTTGACTTATTGTACAGAAGACAGGCAGATATATAGGCAATAGGTTGAAATACATGTAGAGACATCATTGTGACTTTGTGTATAAGAAATTCTGTGATAGGTTATATTCTTAGCACTGCTATGACATCAGCAGAAAACATTTTGAGTTTGAATGTCGTGTAACAAATTCTTCACAACTATAGCAGAGACCATTTTAGAGAGCTTTTAGGTGGGGGATGTGTGTTGGTCTGGAAACCGAGGCATAAGGACCTACAATTGTTTTGAAGCTGCAGAGATTAAACTGTAGATATCCAAAGTACCAAATATTGACAAAAGCTCACGGAAAATTCTGTAAGACAAGTATGATTTTTGTTGTAGGTTTGCAAGTCATTAATTATGACTGCAAAGCGAGATCTCTGTAGCCTGTAATACAGGCTGAAATCCACTTAAGCTGTCTGTCAGTAAGGAAAATACCCATGTCTCATATCTTATAGTCATGAATAATCCCATGTAATGTATTTATTTCAAATTAACCAGCAAAAATACTGATTTCTTTCTCTGCCTCCTCAAAGTTGTATGCTGAAGCTGAAAATATATATGCTTATTTCAGAACACTGTAAATGGAGGCCTACTAATCTTTATACTCCCCAAGTTCTGTTTTATGTTTGTGTTTCTTTTTCTATTTCTGAAAACTATCTGCATTAAAAATGTCTGTGAAACTTGGGTAATGGGAAGAGCAATGTATCTCAAAAGAAAAATAAAACCCAAGACGTTTTAAGCTAGCTGCAAAATAAATGTTGAGTGTTTTTCTTACTTTGCTTCGCTCACCTATTGGAGCCTAAATTTTTGAATTTGGCTCAAGAGTGAGACTGCTATTCCATCATTTCACACAGAAGACTATCATAGGTGTAAAGAGAGAGAAGCTTGATTCTTTTAAGGTTATTCAAAGACAAATTAATAAAGAATTGTGTGTACGCAACTGAACTTATAAAAATTGTACTATTTATGAAATGGATGGGGCTGTGTGTGTATATATGTATAAAATTGCAGTGTTTCTTGAACAAGGCAAGAAGGGGGAATGTTAAGTTTGTGCTGTTGTGGATAGGGAATTGCATATTTAAACTTGCAACTATCAGGAGTCTTAATACGAACTCCAGAGCTGATTTCTAGGAATGATGTATAATGTGCTCCAGATTAACAAAAAGGAAGTGAAATATTTTTTGTGTGTATGTTGATTTAGCATGATTAAAGTGGGATTTAATAATTTAGGATGTGTGTTTGTGGTTTTCTAGGACTATTATAAAACTTTGTCCTAGCACCTGGAGAGCATGGAGATGGATAAAACCTCCAGCATATCAAATGAGGTAATGAAACACAAGGCCTCTTCTAAGAGTACCTGGGGCTTTTTTACATTCCAACAAAGTGCGTGTTCAATAAGCAACAGATGTAGATTATATCATCAAACAGGATGCTGATTGAGACTGAATGTTCTTATAACAGTTTATTGTTTCATGGGCATTTTTCCTAGTCTGTTTTGCATCTCCTTTTTTAACTGATAGTGGATACCTGTGGTTTTGTACCTTTTTGCAACATAATATTGCAAGCACATTTATGGAAACTAAATTTTCTTTTATTTTCTCCTGAAAGTTCAATTTTTTTCCCGTCATGATTTCCAAAACCTCCTGAAGTTAAAGAGCTTATTGAATGTGTAGGTGCTTTTCATTTGAGGAGTTGTCTTAAATTCCATGGTCAGAAAGTCTGCATGACATAGTAGAATGTATTTTGAGAGGGTAAAAATTGGTCATAGATGCTTTAATTGTATAGTAGTTGAAGTCCTGGTTTAGGTGTCTAAATAGAGAGGATTGCTTGAAAACACTGAAGAAATGGTTTTCATAACTTTTTATTTCCATGGAAACTGTATCTGACATTATATCTTTCCTTTCCCTTGCCTTTAATTGCATTCTGTTTCCTTCCCCTTTCTTACTTGTTTTCATTACGATCACGTGTAAATTTTTGTGAAATTAGTAGTATATAATAAACATCAGCAAATAAGTACAACTGCTCCTTTTTCTTAAAAGATTAGTTACAAGCTAACTCTGACTGTTGTCTAGCTTCAGCAATATAGAGTATGCCAGCTTGACTTTTTTCTTCCATTTCGACAAAACCTGTCTTTGGAAGTAGAGGAGGTGGTACTTGACCACCTGTTCAACAAAACAACCACAAATAAAAGGTCTCAGAGCATAAAAAGGACACCATTATCATTAGACCTAGAGAATTTATGAAAAAATTTATTCTGTGGAGGGAATTCCCAAGAAAAGTAGAAGCTTTCACTGTCAAACAAAGACCAAGAACCTTTGAGTGGCTTGGATGTAAAGTTGTAAAAGAGAAATATGGGATAAAAAGGAGAAACTGAGTGTAGTTCCAATGGTTGTGTTACAATAGACAGGTCCAAATAGTTGGCGGGTGAGAGCATATGAAAGAGTAGTTCAGTTAATGAACCCTACCTAGGGCTGTGTCTACAAGTAGGATTGGTAGAAATGCCCTCTGAAGTAGCCAGGGAACTATTGATAAGACTGAGAAATCACCTTGTTATGATATGTTGTAATTATAAACCTAAAAAAAAAATCCAAGATAAGACCAATTTCTGAATGATATCTCAAGTTAACTGTCAACTTAGTGACATTGCAAATCTTGGGCTAAAATACTTTCTCAGCAATTAAAAGCAAAAATATCTAAATAATTTTCTTAAGGAAATACAAATAAAAAAGGGAAACCTCTCAAAAAGAATTAATGTATCATGGAGTTTAGTAATTGCTAAATAAATTGGAGAAAGCTTATAATCCTGAAGTGTTTCTGGATAATGAATCTTGTGTGTATGTTTCATTAGGAATCGAGGCATGTCTGGTTCAGACATTTGAACCAAGAACACAAACACAAACACGCTGCATTCCCAGGGCGCAGTGACTAATACTTCCAGTGAGATCTCAGCATTCCCTTTATAGATCAGGTGTTAATGTACACTGACTTTCCAACTTGCAGCACTGAAAATTAGTATCAATATGGTGGGCTAAATAAAGTATAACTCTGGAGCTGCAAGTACTTTTGGGATGAAGGACAAGTATTTTAAAGATTTTCTGCTAATGTCAAGTCAAAGTCTTTGATGCTAAAAATAAGAGATTAAAAGCCTTTATGAGATTGCAGATTGTTTATTCCTGTATACATATGCTCAATGGAAACAGATCAGTATACTATAGTAGCTGAATTACAAAACCAAATCCATGAAACTAGATGATGGTCAGAAAGTTGTATTCCATTTTTCTCATTTATGAGACTTCCTCTGTAGTGTATCTCTTAAACATCTATATTCTATGTCTCCAAGTATCTTTCTAAAGAGCAGTCAATGACAGCATCTCTAGGTTCAATATCATTATTAGTTTCCATCTTTTAATTTGGAAACTATTCAAAATTTTTAGTTTATTGCAGTAGTATAGAGACTTCCCCTCATTAATTTTTTTTTCTTTTATCTTCCACCTGTTTCACCCCCACTACTTCCCTTGACACCTTCATATGCACATAAATTACACGCTCAGACTAGAATTCGATATTTCACCTGCAGTTGTAGGGGAGCTCTGTAGTGAGGTTTTCTGGATTTGTTCATGGGGAATAGCTCTTTACCAATGCCCAAATCAAAATCTTTTTGAAATCTACTTCTCTCTGTCTGCCTGGAATATCACAGTGTCTAGCTGCTTGTTCCAGGTTTCCTCATCTGCTGAAGACAGGTACATGTCCTCCAGATGTTGGCTTACATTTTCGTATGTTCAATGAATGTTCATAGATTTCAATAATTTTCTGTCCAGGTATTTAATTTCTTTAGGTCCCCTTTGCTTCTTCTATTCTCCTATTTGTCTGAAGTTAGTGAGATTCTCCCTCCTAATATTTTTAAGTCAAGTGCAGTGTTACTGTGACAAGTCAGGAATCGGTATCACTTTTCAGTTGCTCGATTTGTTGCTTTTTATTTTCTTTCATTTTCTCTTAAGTTATTCACAGAAAAGCTTAGCTGCAAGTGGATCAGTAACTCACTTTTATTTACGTGTTTTCTTTTAATTCTTTTAACTTGGATAGTCTTCATATATCCACACATGTGTTATTATTCCTAGCTCTAATATCTCTCAGATGGCTAATGTTTTGTTGCATATCTACTGTAAGATCCTGTAGGTCATGTTTCCCACGATCAGACTGCTAGGACACTGGGGTTTGTGACTTCAGTACATATATGAGAATAAAAAATTCTGGGCCATGTTTGTTGTTTGTATATACAAGTAGTTCAGTTTTAAGTAGTGGTTTGGATATTTTATTTGTATTACAGCCCATGTCTGGATATCTTTAGAGTAGATCGGGGTTTGACTATAGAACCCTAAACATTTTAGAAAATATGTGCAGAGAGGTGTTAAGAAATTTCACATGTGAACTAGTGTATTTTTTTATTGGTATCCTATGTACTATATACCTTCTACTTTGTCAGGTTTCATGGTTTCCATAAAAAATGAAAAGCTGAATTTTGGCAGGTATAAATAGTCATGATTCATTGATTTCTTAAGCCAAATTATACTAGCTGAAAATTTAGATACTAGAATGCCAAAAATAATGAAAAATATTTTCATAAATATTTCCTGCTTTGAGTGTATTAAATATAAAGTTAATTATGGCCAAAAGGGCTTTAATCTGGAAAATAAGTTCTAGAAATTGAAATACAATGCATGACTTCATTTGACATGAGTATTTTACAGAGCCAAGTGCTAAGTCCTGCATATGGGTTGGGGCAATCCCAAGCACAGCTACAAGCTGGACAGATGATGGATTGAGAGCAGCCCTGAGGAGAAGGATTTGGGGGTGTTGGTGGATGAAAAGATCAATGTGGACCCAGCAAAGTGCACTCGCAGCCCAGAAAGCCAACTGTGTTCTGGGCTGCATCAAAAACAGGTCAAGGGAGGTGATTCTCCCCCTCTGCTCCACTCTCGTGAGACCTCACCTGGGGTACTGCATTCATTCAGTTCTATTTGCATTTCACTCATGATTGGAATCTGTCATCTTTGGACAATTGAAATAATTCTAGTTCTGAATAGCCTGCAGGATATGTTAACTAACAGATTTATCTTAATTTTTGCTCTTCTCCATCTCCGAGTTTTTCCTCATCCCTCTCTTTACTTCTTAAATTCCTGATGCTTTCTGTTTCTTCCGTGTTTTGGGTTTTTTGCGCCTTTCATCTTTTTAATGAACTAAATAAAAGTTGTTACAAGAACTTCAGAATAAATATATATGGGAATTTATGTATTTATTTAATTTGGTGCATACTCTTCTTTAAGTGCATTACCTAAAAGAAAAGGACCTTCTCAGTAGTTTCTCTTTCTACATACTGACACATGCCCTTTCAACAAGGAATTCCAACAAACATATCTTACCAAATTTATTGCAACAAACTAGGAGAGAAACAAAGAATGAATCATCAACCAAATAGTGGCTGAAATGCCCCAAGGGTATAAAGTGGGCCAAAGTTACCTGCCCAGGAAGCTGCATAGGTAGCCTTTTAAAGCAACCGCTTGGTGGTGCAGCCACAAGCCTCTGTTTATTTTGGAAGACCTTGATTTGTTTTCTTGTTGAATTATTAACTTCCTTTACTTGCACCTAGTTAGAACAACGTGTGTTGAGCAATTTTTAAATATTTTTTTTTTTGAACAGGCGTTAAAAACATATCTGGTAAACCTGGTTCTGATTTCACTGACAGTAGCATGAATGATTTTGTGCCAGCTAAAGGCGACAGACTTCATTCTTCTCTCACTTCTGTCAATTTTAGGCAAAGTATGCCTGTTTGTCTCATTTTCCTCTTACACTGGTTTAAGTTTAAAAGCACTGTACCAAGAGAAATGAGGTGGTTGAGAAAAATAAAAGGTTTCCTTGTACATATGCACATATTCTGTAATATTGCCTCTTTGTTTAGAAATAGGTGAAAGAAGAAAAAGGTGCTGTGAGATTTGAACCAATGTGTTGTGTTCTGACTGATCAAAACCACTATCTCTACTGGCAAATTATCTTAATTTTAAAGCAAGATTAAAAAAATGCTCTCTCTTATTAAGAATAGCAGTAATTCTAATCAACAGAATTTGATAATTTTGTAGACATTTTATCATGTATCTAATTTTAACAAATCAAGTTCTAGCAACATCCTTGTGGATTTGTCTCCTTACATGTTTGTTTCTTAGTGTTCTGATAAAGACAGAGTCTGGACCATAAATGTAAAATAGTTTGACAAATACCCTACTCAGCTGAACTGTAGATACTTCTTTCCTAATGACTTGAATTTTTGCCATTGAAGCCAAGGTATTTGTGAGCATCTGGGAGTTTCTAAAACAAATTTATATGTCTATATTTGTTTATATATTTACACCTTGCAAAGTGGTATTAGATCCTCATGTTGCACAACGAAAGACCTCTTCTATCTGGCTTCCTAACCTGAATGTCCTCTAATGATCTTAACATTTGCTGGCCTGTCCTATGGAAAAGAGAAAACATTAACTAAAGTGCTCATATGTAGAGCCTAGATGCTCTTACTTTTATTCCTGAAGTTGTTCACATAATAGCAATTCCATGTACTCACCAAAGTTCACAAGCATGTCTAAAACAATAGTTGTGCTGCTAGCTGTCATTGTTATAGCCTGTGCAGTAGAATTACTGTTCAGGTTACACCAGGACTTGCATTATATTGTTTTCCCATGGCCGTTATCAGCTGATCCAGTGTGTATGTTCTGTGGGAGCAGCAGAGTTCAGCAATTTAAGGTGGTGGGGTTTTTTGTTTATACCTCCATGTCTATTATTTTTTTAGTGGCAATCATTTACAAAAAGGAAGCTTCTGGATATGTTTATGGGGAAAACATGGTGTTCAGTTTGAAAAGGCAACAATTGGGTGGTGAATGTGATTGAATCAAGCATTCTGGGGGTATCTGTTTGAACAATTGGGTTATCTGAAAGAAAAGCAAAAAAGATTTGGAGTATGGGGATAGAGTGTTTAAAAAAAAATAAATTATTTAGCCAGAGTAATATTTTGGAGTAGCAGTGGCTGGACTGCAATGTCAAAAAGATGTTTCTTTCCTGTCATGTACATCTTGAAATTTCTTCTGATTTTTACAGTAGAGATATTGTTCAGGGCTTCTGCCAAAACATCAATTTTAATGGAGTTCAAAGGTTCTAATTTTTTTCTAGGTTGAAACCTGATCTACAAATTCAGAAAATCTGCTATGAGTTGAAGTTAGAAAACAAATTATGGTAATCAATTTAAGAATTTCTCAGTAAACTTGGAAGTATGAATATAATCCTCAAATTTTGTTTTGCTTTTTTCTTTCTTTCAGAACATATACCTAAGCTTTGAAACTCTGTTTTATTTGTAAGAGTCAAAGAAGGTTTGTTACCTTTCTTTATCATTGTGAGCAAATGCTTTCCGTTTCCATCATTATCTGGGGAAAATGTTACCTTTCTTGACAGCTAACAACAATGGAAGAGATAGTAAACTGAAGTTTTTGCTTTGTTGACATAAGCAGGCAGGTAACCAAGGAGATCTCTCTTCATACCAAAATAAGTGATCTCATGTGAGGCAAAGAGATGGTATGAGACTGATAGCAAGTGAACCTTGACGAGTCTGGTGAATACACTAAAAGTGTACGTATTCAGATTTATATAAATTATTATTGTTCTGGGTCTTACCTATGCAAACAGAATTCAGAATTATGCAGTGTGCAGCCTACTCAAACTAGAGATCCGATTCTCCTCTGTCAACATGTATCAGTTCCTCAGGGTTTAATACGATCATGAAGAGTGGGGTCTCCAGTAAGAAAGGGTCTCATCTGTTTGAGTTGCTCATGCTTTATAATAACAGAACCAATACTGACAGATCAATCTATTTAAACAAAGTAAAACAAAGTGGAATCAAAGCCTATTCCTCTTTTCCCAAACTATTTAGTTGCATATAAATAACTTAAGCAGCTTATTCATTATTTCTAGATTTGTTATTCTTAGCAATGGTCTGTACTTGTACCAGGTAATACATCTGCTTTAAATTGCATTGCTTTTTTTCTTATAATAGCTCTTGCTGCCAAAACACTTTCCCCCGCCTTGCAAACGTGACTCGATGTGCCTTAATATAGACAAGTTAGTGTTACGAGCCTTTACCCAGCTTCCATTCATTTTCAGGAATGATATAATCATTTTTGTCTGCTTTTATAGTAGTATGGGTCTGCCTCTTCAAAACCTGCTTGCAACTGTATATTTATGTCAGTCTAAATCAGTGTCCCAAGGAACTGTAAATATGATGTGCTCCATTTTCTCTACACTATGCTGCCTCATGGGAGAGGAGGCTGACTGCCTGGGATGCCTCGGTATACTGGAGGAAAAGCAGGTCGCACAGTTTTGCAGCATGAAAGCCTTGGGGGTGAACACAGGTTGGGTTGTCCCAAAGACTTTGTTATCACAACCGCTTAGCTTGAATTCCTAATTTCTTGGCATTCCCTGCACTTCCCAAACTACTGTCTTCAAAACTAATCTGTGGGTATTAACATAGCTGAAATGTGATGTAAGTAAGTTTAAGATATATAGCACGTGAAAACTTTGCCGTGTATTAGTATATACAGTAACAGATATCAGAACCTTACACTTCAATGAAAAATAATCTTTGGTATATTCTAGATGCCACTTGTCCTATTTACAAGGTTCAGATAATGTCTGTACTCAGATATTTTACCTAAACTGTTTTGTCTGTTACCAGAGAGCATCTCTGCCTTAATTATTAATTCAGCCAAGCATTTACAATTCAGAGAGCGTCCCAAAAAGACAAATGGCAACAGTCAGTTGAAAAAATGCAGCTTTTCTTTCCCCCCTAACTATAAACTCGCTTGTACGCTAAGGACAGGAAACCCTCTGGCACTGCCTATGTGCGTGTAGCAGCGCCATCTAGTGAGTCTGGCCCTGGCAGTGAACTACTCAGCAGAACTGGTTGACTTGGTGTTCAACCCATTCCCTGTTCATCTGTTTGCTACTCAACTATTTGGAAACATCATTACTCTGTTTTTTGTATTCTCCAGGTACTATCTTTCTCATAAATATTTGTCTGAGAGTATTGTGTTCTTTTTAAAGCGCTAATATGAGGTGGGGGTTTTGTACTTTTAAAAAAGTTGGTTTTGCCTCTTAGTCTTTGAAATAGGGTATGTTAGTTTTGCCTTACATTGACCAAATTTGCTCTTCTATTTATCTTTGAAGTGCAGAGAGGTACTGAGAGAAAAGCAAATTACTCGAGTAAGATGACTGACAGGTAAAAATGTCGTGAATCCACATGACACATAAGAAGAAAACTGTGAAGAAGAAAGTGTGATCCATGTGTACAAACATACAACTACCAGCAGGTTTATTATAGAGCAGAATAGCTATCATAAATAAGATGTTCCACACACATACTGCATTCTCCTCAAAGGTGTGGCTACTATTAGATAAACAGGTAGAACAAGCACTACAGTGTAATACTTCATGTTACTCAAAAGAAAAAAAAGCAAAAACAAAACCATCAGAAAAATATGTTTAACTATGATACTGTGATCAAACAACATTAAGTTTGATGCTTTCAGTTCACCTCAGCATGTATTAGATACTTTCTGGAATCAGAGGGTTTCAGTTAAGATCAGCATTGATCCTAAGCGTTGATGCTAAATAAACTCACTAGATAAACAGACAAAAAGTGGAAAATGCAAAAGTCTTTTGGCAGGCAGTTATTCGTTCCATGTTGCCTCATGTCTCTTAGCTATCAGTACTGAGATTATATGAACAAAGCCATGCAGGTGGAAAGCTAAGTTTCTCTATTGCACGTGTTTTCTCAAAACTCTCTACATCTCAGGAGTATTTTGGCTTCTCAACTTGTGTTTGTAACACTAAATATCTAAGCAGTTAATGGATCAGTTACTTTTATATTGGACTTAACTTCTGAAAAAGTTTTTGGTGCCCATGTTCCTAGCGGTTTGTAAGAATGACAGCTATAAAAAATATCAAATATTTTATGATTCTACATGGCAAATTCTAAAGTAAAAATGCACTTCCTTTTTTTTATGGAAGTGGCTAAAGTAAAGGAACGGATAATTGGAAATTAGTGGAGTTATTTTTCAGATTGCCACTTAAATCCAAGCAAGCTTGGAACAATAATCAAAGGATATTACCGTTTAGTAACTGTTTGCTAGTGAGTGACCAAATTTGAGAGGCTTAGTTATGAATTGGCTGAATTAACATCCTATTCACATAGATATACTGCAATTGGACAAATTGCAAATTTTTATATTTTTTGAAGCCACTAATAACTCATGATTTTCAACAGTTTATGTGGCAAATTTCACAACAAAGAAATTTTTGTCTCATAATTGAACCCACTCATAATGGTTTTTAAGAGCTATCTAGGAACTGGAGGTGCCTCACTGCCAGGTTACCATAGCAAGACTGTGCCCCCCTGAAGTTTTCAAATGTTGTTTGTCTCACCTCTTCAGTGGTGAAATTTTACTGTTTCTATAGCATCATATATTTATTATAAAAATATCCCTTCTGGTGATAAGACATTAAGACAGTCCCATCTAAGACAGACAACAAGTAGGGGATTTTCATCTTCGGAAGTATTGTCATGTTTTTGGTTTTATTTTTTCTTCTTTCTTTCAGTTTTTCTTAATTTTTGTTTCACTACTGGCAACATGTCAATGATGTCAGGATTACCCTACCATGAACAGAAGTCAGAAAGTACGTCAGCCCTAAAAGCTGTTTTTTGGAAAATAACGATACCACCAGTGCTTTATTTACATTCTCTGCTGACATTGGGCAGCCTAAGGTCTGTTGATGACTGGTGTGAATTTTAAGTCTTCAGAGTGCTCTAGCAATTTGAAGTTCAGTGCATATATAAACACAACAAGGGGAATAAAAGTGTGTTCATCTGAGAGTTGTGTGGTCTAGTCCTTAATCACATCCAAAAGTCTGGGAATTAAATCCCATATGGCTGTAGGAATATCTATCCATTGATTCAAGGTGTTAGTGGGTTATTTGATGAAAATAATGTAAACTATGCCACAGATACATCTGAAAGATGCTTTAGGGAAACCTGTTTAGTTTCTTTAGTAGGCTGGATTTATATAATGTATTAGTTTATGCAAATCTTATAAGACAGAAGCAAAAAATGAAGATAGTTATATGCATTTTCTAATCTTGGGTGTTGCATGTCTCCTATATTGCTGAACTAAAATTAATTTAATTACTATACTCAGTTACTTTTTTTGCTGCACTCTGCTCCTTCTGTGTCTGAGTGATGAAAGATAATGTAATAATTATGATTCTATGAATTACTCTAATTTTCTTTCAGAAATTCTTAAGTGCTTAGATTTAAAAAGCAAAGGTTTTTGCCTTCCAACTGATAGACGTGCAACTAAGAATAGTGAACACTGAGTAGTCAGTCACTGTAAGAATCTTTCACTTGCCACCCAGTGAAATCGATGGAATAAAAAAAGATATTATATTTTAAAGGCAAATAAGAAAAATGTCTAGCTCATTTGAAACTAAATTTTTTTGAGTATTTTCATTGTTAATTAAAAAAAATGGGCAAATGGGAACAAAATTAGGTGAATGACGATATTCACAGACAAAACTGAGTAACAATTTTTTTATTAAAAAAAAATAAATAACTGGACTCTCTCTGAGAGAGAGAGAGGGAGAGTGTCAAAGTCAGGTTTTATCTTTGGTGATTTGAGTGCCCGTAACACACCATTAGATTTGAGGAAATTTGTGTTTGAACTTACAATTGAGCTCCAGTTTGCTTGACAACCATCCTATTTCAGAGTCATCTTATGTCCTTGCATCTTTCATGTTATATAGTAGGCCAGATTTTTGTTTTCTATGATCAGCCTTTTATTCATTTCAATGGGGTTTTTCCTAGATTTAATTTGAAATAAGTGAGAGGAAATTTAGGCTGTGAATCACTTCTTTACTGTATTTCATAATATATTCTATATGTTTACAGCTACTGCTCATAATGAAGTTCCTGAAGGTGTAAACTCCGTTTACACGCATAAGGTGCATTTTTGTTTAACGTCAATTTTATTTCTTCTATTTCTAATTATTATTTATTTCTTTCTATTCTATAAATAGAACAATTTATTGTTTACTTTCCAGTCCTGCGTTCAGTTTTACAAAAGGAAAAGTATTGCAGGTTTTGTGGAATCATTTATAGAGTTCTTGCAGCATGTCATTACGAACAAAAGTTACCTTTGTAACTTCAGTGTTTGAATTTAATACAGGGAAGACTATGACTACAATTCTTTACACATCTAAAAATAATTTTCTGATTATGAAAGGTCACACTTTTTGTCCTTGCTAGCTTTTCAAAAGGTAATATTCCCTGTGTGGTGTTGCTTTAAGAGACTCGCTCTGTGTGCGTGCAAGAGAAGGAATCGGGATGTTAGCATTTGCGTAATAGTACTTGAAGTTATTTTTACAAAGCTTTATTTAAATGGTTAAAGGTGGTTTTTGTTTTCTCCATGCTTTTGGAAAAGCATCTTTAAACATTAAGAAGACAAACACACAACTCAATGATAAGGGAAAAATTTGTGAGCATAAATGATCAAAATTGCTTTTAGTGAGAAAAATGTCTGTATTGGGCAGCTTAGAGTGGTTGAGAAACAGAACATTCCTCAAAACAGATCTGAGTTTAACAGTCAACAGGACTTTTACACTGGATTATAGGTGATGGAAATATAGAAGCACATATTAGAAATGTGTATATATGTAGATATAATCAAAAATATTTTTAGTATATTCAAGTAGCTAACACCTAGGCTGTTAGATACAATTGACAGGCTGACCTTTCTTCTTTCTTGACCTCAGTTTGCATCTTATTGAACTTATAATTCAAGTTAGTATAATGTCAAGACTCTTCAAGTTGTAGATGAGACAAATTAAGAAACTATTGTACAAAAGGGCAAGGATTGTTGGAGATCTGCGTATGGGAGTTCACAGTGAAGTGTTATGGGTTAGCACAAAAGTGCAACCATGCCAAAGGCAATGTTGTAACAGATTGCATCATTTGATTGTTGTATTTCTTCCATCTGCTGTGTTTACCAAATGCCTATTTTGCTTCCCTGAATGACCAGGCTGAATCTTCTGTCATGCAACATTTCTGGGCCGTGAAGTTTTTACAGCTCTGTGAAGGAGCTAATCCAACTCCCTACATTGCTTCAGGACCACCTGAGGCATCAAAAATCTACACATTTCATGGGGGAAAGTTCTTCCCATGACCATTTTATCCAGGCAGCTGAGCTTCTGGTCATTCTACTGGCAAAACCATAAGGCAATACCTATTGAAACAGGATGCTAACCAAGTAAGGGTCTTGAAGACCATCTTAATATTTTTGCACATTAAAATTATTATTGATTCTGAGTCACAGTGATACGATTAATCCTGAAGGTTACATGTGTCCTCAAGATGTTGCCACATCAGAGGCTCATATTGAAACTAACACTGATGTTTGGTTTTCTGAGGGGGGTGATGGAGCGGGGTTAGTTTTGCTGTTTTTCTTTGTTAACAAAAGGGAAGGAGAGAAGTGAGAGACCAAAATTACAAGAGAATTCTTTTTTTTATTTTATTTTTTTTTTAGCAAGTATTTATTTACAGTACCTGAAAGCTGTTCATGTAGTTCAGATGTCTAAGCATGTTATCCACACTCCAAAGACTTCGGTGATTCCTTCTGGGAATAGTTATGAATAATTCTCTGAAAAATCAGTCTAATATTCATCACTGTTCAAAAAGTAAATAGAATGTTAGGTATTACTAGCAGAGGAATTTAAAGCAAATCAGGGACTAATTTATGCTGGTGGAGTAATCTATTTGTAAAGTGGTGTAATTTTGTAAATTAAAATTTTGAGTACTTCAGGCAATTTTGCTTGATTAATTTCGAAAAAAGTATCAAAAGTATCTAGTAGAACTA
This sequence comes from Psophia crepitans, assembly GCA_013399095.1. Lineage (NCBI taxonomy): Eukaryota > Metazoa > Chordata > Aves > Gruiformes > Psophiidae > Psophia > Psophia crepitans. The sequence goes on along the minus strand of VWZZ01005315.1, from coordinate 589,856 downwards.
GAAAGACCTTGATTGATCAAAAGCATGAAACATCTTTTGTATGGATTATAATATGAATGATAATAAATTACAATTTACCAGCTTGAAGAAAAGGTAAAAGGAAGAGGAGAAGGTAGAGGAATATACAAATATACAAATTGATATACCAAACAAAATTATTAGCTTGTAAATAAATTTATAGCTAATGGACAAAATTACTTTTTTGTAGAATTTCTATTTGTAGAACTCATTACCACAGGGTGTTGTGGAGACCAAAATCTTAAGGGAGTAGGAAAATTTATGGAGTATGTTTCCTGGATTACCTACTAAAATTGATGGTCTATTTATGACTTGCAGGTTCTGTAAGTCTCTAAGATTCTTAAAGCATAACACAGAGGCAATTAGAATAGAATAGAATAGAATAGAATCATTAAGGTTGGAAGTGACCTCAAGGACCATCTAGTCCAACCATCCCCCCACCACCTATTACCCACTAAACCACGTCCCTAAGTACCATATCTAACCTTTCCTTAAACACCCTCAGGGATGGTGACTCCACCACCTCCCTGGGCAACCCGTTCCAATGCCCGACCACCCTTTCAGAGAAGAATTTTCTCCTCATCTCCAACCTGAACCTTCCCTGGCGCAACTTGCAGCCATTTCCCCTTGTCCTGTCACTAGTTATCTGCGAGAAGAGGCCAACCCCCAGCTCACCACAACTCCCTTTCAGGAAGTTGTAGAGGGCAATAAGGTCTGCCCTGAGCCTCCTCTTCTCCAGACTAAACAAGCCCAGTTCCTTCAGCCGCTCCTCATAAGACCTGTGCTCCAGCCCCTTCACCAGTTTCGTTGCCCTTCTCTGGACACGCTCCAGGGCTTCGATATCTTTCTTGTGGTGAGGGGCCCAAAACTGGACACAGTACTCGAGGTGCGGCCTCACCAGGGCTGAGTACAGGGGGACAATCACCTCCCTGTTCCTGCTGGCTACACTATTCCTGATACAGGCCAGGATGCCGTTGGCCTTCTTGGCCACCTGGGCACACTGCCGGCTCATGTCCAGGCGAGCATCAATCAGCACTCCCAGGTCCTTTTCCTCTACACAGCTTTCCAGCCACCCCGCTCCCAGCCTGTAGCGCTGCCTGGGGTTGTTGTGGCCAAAGTGCAGGACCCGGCACTTTGCCACATTAAACCTCATCCCGTTGGCCTCTGCCCAGCGATCCAACCTGTCCAGGTCCCTCTGCAGAGCCATCCTACCCTCCGGCAGATCGACACTTCCCCCCAACTTGGTGTCGTCTGCAAACTTACTGAGGGTGCACTCAATTCCCTCATCCAAATCATCAACAAAGATGTTGAACAGGATGGGCCCCAGCACCGACCCCTGGGGCACACCACTCACGACCGGTCGCCAGTTGGATTTCACTCCATTCACCACCACTCTCTGAGCCCGGCCATCCAGCCAATTATGAACCCAGCGAAGAGTGTACCTGTCCAGACCATGGGCCGCCAGCTTCTCCAGGAGAATGCTGTGGGAGACCGTGTCAAAGGCTTTGCTGAAGTCTAGGTAGACTACATCAACAGCCTTTCCCTCATCCACCAGGTGGGTCACCTGGTCATAGAAAGAGATGAGGTTGGTCAGGCAGTGTATGTGCACTGTGATCTTCAGTTCCTTCAGGAATGTACATTGGACTAGGCAGACATAGACCACGTAAATTTGTTCAAATGTTCTGACAAGATGATGATAGAATATTCCAAATATTTTGGATTTATAATACCTGGTAAATGTTAAAATACTTCAGAGACATCTGGTTTGAGAAGACTGGAAATGCGGAAAAAGATATTGTGAGACGTATCTATTTTAGTATTATTTTATAACATACTTATTGTTTCTTTACAGTGTTTTTCCCTTCCATTTTTCAAGAAAACTTAAAAAAAAAAAAAAAAAGTGTTACTTCGTATTTCTGAATGTTTGCCATTAGGTAAAATGCTACATCAGTGTGAAGTGAAGAAACAACATCAGTCTCTCTATTTCCACTCGCACTATTCAGGTTTATTTTATTAAAGACATCTATGATTTGTTGATACCACTTGAACATTTCATTTCTTAAGGGAAACATAGTTTTAGAGCAAGAAGCCTCCAGAGCCTGCAAGCAGGAGGCAGAAGTGAGTGGGTTGATATTGAGAAAAGCACTGTTGATTGACATGATATATTGGTTTAGAGTATATTAACTTATCTCACACTTTAAAGAGTCAAAATTATCTCAGGAATGTGTTTAGAATCCTAACACCTCAACAGATGGAAAGGTCCCTTCTTTTATCGTTCTCCAAGATCACCTGGCAAAGATCGAGCCAAGGCTAAAAAGGTGTTTTACAGAATTTTAGTTTGTTCTGCAAATTATTTTTTTACACTACCAGAATAGTTTGCAGCCTTCCACAAACCAGAATGCATCTTCATAGCTTTTTTTGTTTAAAAAAAAAAAAAAAAAATCAGGAGAAGAGTTTATTTTAATTGCAGTGCGTACAGTATGTCATGGTCTAGTGCGTCAAGCATTGCTATTTTGTGTCTGTGCTTAATTCCAACTTTAGATGGACATAGATCGTAACTATAAACACCTGCCTAGCTTCATTAAGGACAGTAAAAATATCCCATTGTGGGAGGATCATAAGCTGTGTTTTAGGCAGTTTGTGTGTGATCTCCGACAAGAACATACCGTGCTACATATTTCTCACTGTCTGTATTCTCCGTCAGATGAGAAATATGAAATTCTGTCTCTGTCCTTGGCCACAATGTGCGCACATACGCACGCACATGCAGTGTATTCCAGCAGTACATATAGTAATTTTAAATAATTTTGCAATAGTCAGACTTTTTATGGAAAAATTAAAACATCACAACATTAGCTTAAAGCCTTAATGTATACAGATATTTTAGAGGTCATTTATAATCATTGTATTGCTGCCATATGTTTAAGGAAGATTAATTATATATATAAAAAAAAAGCTAGGTCAGTTCTGCTTTCATTTAAAAAAAAAAAGAGAGAGAGAATAAAAGATGAGGTTAGTGCTTAAAAAAGGATAGAAGCTTCCGTATAGGGATCCAAACATGAGTAACTTGCAAACAGTCCTATCATCTGTCAAACCAACTAGCACATCAAATTCATAAATAGCAGTGTGTAAAAAGGAAACTAGGAAAACCAAATTCCACTTTAAGCATCATAGAAATAGGAGTTTTTAATTAAAGCTGAGCACTGCTGGTGATATTATTAAAGCTCTTTACATGCTTTCGGGGTTTTTTTTGGGTTTTGTATTATTTTTCAGAACACTTCCCATCTATCGCAGCCACTTACAAACAGATAAACTGAGGCAAAAATAGATCAAGGGTTCCTGACTCCTTTTGATTTCAAGAGAACATGAGCATGCTTCATATACTGTAATGCAGAGACTCATGTACTGTTATAGCTTTCTTCTGGCCCACACTACTATCTCCTCAAAGCTGAAAGTAACGTGCACTACTTGGTTTTGTTATCATTAGATTTAGTTCAACAGGAAATCTCTGTCCACTGTATAATAATCCCAACACTCCTGGCTCTTTAATTACTAAAATATTGAACTGCTGAAATGTTAAATTTTAAAATAAATAACAAAATTGACCAAACAGAAACCCCATAATTTGGATTTTTATGTGGTTTTCAGTCACATGCAATACTGATGGGCATAAATCCAGCTTGTCGTGAAACTCCTGTTTAAAGCTGCTTGTCGACTTTCATGTGACCTTGGTCACATAGACCTTTGTTTCTAGCCCACATCTCCTCCTACTCAGGACACTGTTTCTGCTGCTAGAAAAGTCATAACCCCTACTGATTTCTATAGAACAACACTGAATATTTGAAATAGAATGACGTGGATGCTTGTAAGAGGTGTATTGGCGTAGCAGATGTGATAATTGGAATACACAGACTCTCAGCATCTCTGTCTTCCACTTGCTCCCTTCTAGATGGGCATTAGTATCTTTCTGAAGTCTCACCCATAAAGCAATTACTTCCCCACAAAACAGGAAGTACAGTGGTAGATATTTTAATTTCCCAAATTACATGACAGTGGTAATTTAAATGCTAAACCACCTCAAAATTTGGTCAATGTCTTACATTAACTGTGAATACTACAGAAAATAATTTCAGAGATAGCAATTTCTTTTTTTAATCTGCAATATCACTGTGCTAGTATGCAGCTCTTGGAATTTTGCAGTTGGTTATATTAACTCCAGCATCACATAGAATCTTTTGGCAGTGGATTCATTGTCACAAGACTGATATAAAGATAGCTTTGGGTAAGGTGTGGGGGTTTTTTGTTATTATTTTGCTTTTAAATCTTTCTCTGCGTGTATGTAATAGGTGTTGGGGGGACGGTTGGACTGGATGATCCTTGAGGTCTCTTCCAACCTTAATGATTCTATGATTCTATAGAAGTTTATAGAGAGAGAAATTTGTATATAATGAGGCCAAATTAAAGCCTCCTTCACTTGAAATATAACACTGGCAGGTAGACTCTAAGAAAGTAGTTGGCCCATGAGCTGCCCTATTCCAGCAATGTACAGGTTGGGTCACCTCATCTGCTGCCATAACTTGTACAATGTTTCCTGTCCAGAAAGCCGATACCTGTCCCGACCTAAACATTGTTGATGCATTCAAACTCTGTAGTGGAGGTGGATTTGTATTTCAGCTGTTCTGGAACATGCAAAGCGTTCCAATATGTTTTTATAAAAACAACTTCTAAGCTATCCACTTTTCTCCAGAAAAATCATTTGAGTGCTAGGAGCCATCATCTCCCATTGCAATAACACCTACAACTAAACTGAAGGTGCTGTTAAATCTTTGCTGTCTCTTTACAAAAGAACTAGCACAGAGTGATACACCAACAAAAAGTGAGGCATTTAACAAAGGAACGTGTACCTCTACTTTAACTGAAAAACATGGAAGGATTAACTGAAATCTTTGTCTTGATTATCCTGCCAGTTACATTTTCCACGAGAAAAGACAAAGGAGTTATTCTCGTGTATCTCTAGGGAATGAACACACAGAATTTAGAACATTCATTGGTGCCTGAATCTGCTATTAATTACTGCTGTAGTATGTCTGTGATGAGGTTCCTTTTGTCTCTTTAAAGATATGGTACCCAGACATTAGTTTCATAGATCAGATATGAGAGTTGATTGTTTGTAAATAATGGTAATTTCTCAAGAGTGTAAAACATGGCAGGCCCTCTAAGCTTTAAAAAATATAAAAGAAAATCAGGTGTGAGTGAAAGACTTTTCAAATGGTCCAGTGACCCATTGACATAGACAGCAGTACTACTAGAGGATTTGACTTAGGTGTTTTTTCAGTGAAAGATAGATAGGTATGGTTCAATAAGGAATTTATGCCAAGAAAAATCCTTCTACTTTGAAAAAGAACCTGAAGACTTTCTGAGACCTTTTCAAGTCTATCTGTAAATAACCAAAGGCTTTATTTTTATTTTTTTTTGTCATTGTGTCAAAAGGTGCCCAGAGGCTGATATATGGTAGTAATTTTCACTATATGCTTAATATTAAATTACTATGATAGATCTGTATTTTGGTGGGGTTTTGTTTTGGTTTTTTAGTGTTTTGTTTTGTTTTTTTTTTAATACAAGACAGCTTTTATGGAGAAGGAATTATTTTCTCACTCTGCCTTACCTTTTTTCTATTACTGCTTTGTTCTCTAGGTCCTAAAGAGAGCTGATGCAATCTTCTAGGGCCTAAGCCCCCTAAGTTCTTGTTGAAGCTAACAAGAGGTGAGAGCACTCACATTTTTATAGGGCCTGGCTTTTACTCATTTTAATGTTCTTTGCTCAGCCCCCATTAACTTTATAATGTGACTCATACTCTTAGGGGTGTTCCTATAACACCTTTGATTTCCCACCCCAGCACCCCTTTCTAGGCTGTCAGGTAAAGTCTGGAAGATAAATTAACTTTGTCTTCAGCATCCAGTCAGTAAAACTGTAAAGTCAGAGTAATAGAAAGGCAGCACTAAGGAGATATTCTGTTTTCTAGATATCTAATCCTAATTTTTCCTTGAGGGCAAAAAACACTGAAGTCCTATCAAAATGTGTTTCCTTTCTTGTCTTTGTACACAGCTAAATGCCTTCTGGTGGCAGGAGGAATCATGAAGACCTGAGAAATGAAGGTGGTTGACATATTGGATTTAGTTTGTGCTTAGTGGCTTAGTGGACGCAGGGCGTTACAGCAGCAAGGAACATGATTTCAGACCACATAACAACCAGTTCTCAAAAGCTAGGGGCTTTTTTTTTGTTTGTTTGGCTCTTTGTTTGGGGGTTGTTGTTGGGGTTTTTGGGGTGTGGTGTTGGTTTTTTTGGTGTTGTGGGTTTTTTAAAGATAAATATCTCTAAAAGGCAGAAAAAAATGAGGTAATAATGTTAAACATGCTTCAGAACCCCCTTATTCTTTCTGCTTCATATTTAAATTTTACCTTGCTTTTACTTCAAAGTACAGTTTCATAGTAAGAACAGCATATGCAAAACAGGTCTTTTTTATTTCACCTGAATATATATAACTCGGGAATGTTATTCACTGTGTTCTTCATTCTTGCTGCCTTTTCAGGGAAAAAAAAAAAAGAAAAAGGTTTTTGTTGTCGTAATCTCTCTTTCCCACCCCACCTCCCCATCTAATCCTATGCAACCTCCATATAAAATTAGCCATCTGTCTTGTTTACCTCTTCATTTCATTCCTCATAAGTCTAATTAAACTTGCCGAATGAACCTACAGGGTTACAGATATTTTTCTTGGAGTGATACTTTGAGACAAATTAAACCAGGCATGGGTCTTCTTCCTTTCATCTATGGACAAAACAAGTGCTCTAAGCCAAATACTACCTCTGAAGCATGCTGTGATCTCCAAGTTGATTGGGAGAGATGTTAGAGAGTGGAGGCTCTCCCTTTGCTCTGATGAGTGCTCTTGCTAGCACTTAGGAAAAAAAGGTTTGATAAACAGATCATGGTTTTTGGTCTCTTACTGCTGAGTGAGTTTTTCTTTAACCCTAAGCAGCATGTTATGCTTTATAGTGTTCTCCTGTAAAATTCTGTTTTGTGGGATGGGTTGTTTTTTTGGTTGGCTGTTTTGGAGTCTGTTTTTGTTTGTTGGGGGCAGAGGGGTGGTGTTTGATTTGATTTGGTTTGGTTAGGGAAAGAACAGGATAAGAATCGTAAGTTATCTTGAAAGTCACATATAGGTTCTGAGTTAGTTTCCCTTATTTCTTATATCAGAAACCCGAGACAAAAAGGTATCATTTTCCCTTATTTCCCCTTTTTCCCTTCTCCTGCCTTCCCCCTTTTTTGCACCTCTCCCCCCCTTTTATTTTTCCTTTACAGCTGGATAAGAAAGTATTATCTTACTTTGTTGTTACTTAAAGTGTCACAGGATCAAATTTCTGTTGCTGCACCAACTGTAACTAAATTGAAGTTCTTCTTGTGTTTTTTGGTGCTTCATCTACAAAGGAAGGGATGGTACTGTAAGGGCACAAGCTAGAATTAAACTCTTATTAATGGAAGAAAAAAACCTAATGTCAGGTACAAAATCCAGAAAACAAGCGTCAAACTCGTAGGCTGGTAACCGTGGCCCATGGCATCAATACACTGTGTTGTACAAACAGGTAGTCCAGAGACGAAGTAGTGCCTGCAAAGAAAGCTGGTGGAAGTAGGAATGTTAGTAGACTTTTTCTATTTTATATTAGGTCTGATTGAAATACAAGTTTTATTCTTTATAAGTTACGCTTCATAATGCTTTAGCTTAGGACAAAATAAAGTTATCAAATACAGGAGAATAAAAAGAAGCCATCATAGAAGAAAACCTAAAGCAGCAGTTAACTTTTCAACTCTCAGGCAAGAATTTACAAGAGGATTGAGAGGTTAGACTCGTTTAGTTACCTTTAAGGTAACAAAATTAGAGGAAAAGCTGTTTTCCATATTTGTATCAATAGAGATTTATATTAGTGATTAGGTCATGCAAGATAGGCTCCTCCCAAAGATAAGCATGCAACTGCTGCTAACCTCATGTTCGTATGAGGCTCATGCTCACTGATGCGAGATTTTTGTTTCTTTCTGATTTAATATCTAGACCTTGAGTAAGATTTATTCCTTGTAAACTGGCTACCTGTAAATCCTGAGATGTTAAGCAGAACTAATAAAACATCAGTATTAAGATTCCTTTCTTAAGGCTATTAGTGTTATACAGCAAGTACATTGTTTTTCTATTGAATTATTTTACCTCTTGTATTACATGGTTTAGTATTTTAACACCAGTACTTTGAGAGGATTGATTTCTCTAAAGCAAAGTCTTTTAATTTTTGTTTTCCAGTTCATATACAGAAGCTAGCAACATAGAAATCCACTGTAAGAATGCTATATAGCTTCTATTTTCTCTTTTTTATATTATGGTAAATTTTTCTCATCAAATGATAGAAGCTTTTTTTATTGTTTTGTCAAAGTGTTCTCTCTCATTTTTAGAGTCTGAAAACAAGCACTTAAGGTATGAGGACAACCTTGAGCAAAGAGATAAGAACAAGTTTATTTATGTTTAATAGCACTTTTTCTTACTAATATCATTCTACATTTTAAAAATCCTTCACAAATATTTTATGTATATGAAATAATCTTTCCAAAATGAAACGCTATGCTTGTAAATGTATTTTTCAGTGCCAAGAGGCAACTTTTTCCATATTATCAGGAAAGTGTAGCTCAGTATAATTCCTTGAAAAGTCCATATATCGCTTTAAAGCTCGATTTCATACTGCTTTGTAGTACTAAGCAGAGGGCATTATAGACAGCACTCTTTTTTTCTTCTTACATGTACTTTGATTACTATTTACAACAAATGAGAACTTTGGTTTTTAATGAAGTGAATGACATTTAATTAACTACTCCATGACTAGTTCAAAATAAATCTGAACAAAATAAACTCTGAACAAAATAAAAATAATTAATCTACAGAGATGGTTATCTTCTGTGAATCACCTAATGCCACCTACCTCAGATTGGCGTTTCAGGAACCATTAGTGAGGATTTTTCACTTTGTGACATGGCACAGTGATGGCAGTTATGTCCAATTAAAGCTTTTCCCAGTAGACAAGTTATTCTAATTATTTTTAAGGAACAGAAAAGGGGTGTCTGGTAAAGGATCATATGAAAGAACTCTTGAGTTTCTCCCTCTCCTGTACGTGCCATACTGCACATACAGATACATAGTTCATAACTGTGATCTTTAAGAAAACACTGAAGGAAAACATACACCTCTAATAGACTGATTAAATTTTATTCTGAAGTATGAAAAAAGTTTTCTATTTACAAATAGAAAAAATCTGTATTAAAAGACAAACATCAGTTTCATATTAAAAAACAATTTCTTTTTAGATTTACAAAGAATGTATAGTTCAGAGATTGTTAAAGTTCTTAATTTAGATGGATACTTTTTATTAGGCCTGACTACAGTGTGTGTGAAGACTTATTTATTGGATATGAATATTTATTGGGTGTAACTTCTATTTCACTGTTGAAATATATATATAAAAGTTAACTTTATCAATGATGTTTTATTTAGTGTTGAAGACAAGATTGTCTCTAAAAAGGCTGAATTCTGAAATGTGATGTCATAGTGCAAGGAGTTCGACCAAAGTCTGGTTTTAAAGAGGCCATATCATCTATCCATTAGTTGGTTGTACTTGTTGTCACCTGAAAATTTTCTACTTCCCCTCAGTCTAAGCGAGACAATAGTTCAGCAAGCCATTCAGATAACAGGATCAATTATTACATTATTTGGTTTAAAGGGGTTTTTTAAGGGATTGTTTTGGCAAGGTCATTTTTAATCAAAATCGCTTTAATCCAGAAACATGCAAACCCGCTCCATTAATAGTTGCATTAGCTGAGGAGGTGGTATTAAAGGAGCAGCTAACTATCACGGCAAGGAATCCCTAAGATGGCCTTCTTGCCACAGTCAATGTGTACGTAACTTTGGACATAAAAAGGTATAAAAAATTGCATAGAGGCTGTGAAGCTCCAGCCAGATTGCACATGCAGTTGCATGTAAAAGTAAAAACAGAATCAGCTTCGAAGTCTTGAACTTGCACCTCATGTTCAAATACAATTTTTCTCTATTATTGCTTCCTGTGCTTTGGTGGAGTTGTCCCACTAGTAAAAAGCCTGAATTGTTTCCTCTTTCATATTCCGAAGAACGTGTTACAACCTGTGTGTTCCTGCTACCTCCTTTCCCTGTCTCCCTTTTGCACCTGAGCTTTCCCTCTCTCCCCTTCTCATTCTTTTGTGTTTGTGTGTTTTGTTCTTGTTCTGGGTTTTTTTTAGACTAGCTGTCTATCAACAATTAATAAAATAACTATTTTCCCTGATGTTGCACTGTGGTTTGCAGGTACTCTGTCTTTTGCCAGACTTAACTAAGTTTCATTGGTCTTTAACAGAAGATGATATTGTGGTCACTGTTTTATTTTTTCAGTAACTGTTTGCATATTAGTTTGAATGTTTGTTGCTTTCCGTGTTCTTGGAGCTGCAGCGGGGGACTTCAACTACTGGTCCTGGAGTCCGAGGAAACACCTCACCCTCGGGGCCAAGTGATCACGACATCAATATGATGGATGAGCAAAATGGCGTTTATTAAACTGCGTCACAGGTTTATATACTCCCTTTATGGGGTGTGGCCACTGTGGGGCTCTGTGCAGGTCATAGGGGTGTGCCTAAGCTCACCGTACAACGCGAGATCTTCCGAACGGGATTCCCTACAAATGTTAATCCACCATGGCTAGCTCAGGGATGCCAAGATCCAATGTGATCAGACTCTGAATTCATGGTTTGAATAAGTGCAATTCACCTTTGGGTAAGGGTTCTTATCCCCTGCCATGAGAATTTCAGCCAAAAATAGTGGCTATAGACAAGAGAGAGGAAAATCAAAGATGAGGTAGGAGGAAGAANGTTTGAATGTTAATCCACCATGGCTAGCTCAGGGATGCCAAGATCCAATGTGAGATCCAATGTGATTCATGGTTTGAATAAGTGCAATTCACCTTTGGGTAAGGGTTCTTATCCCCTGCCATGAGAATTTCAGCCAAAAATAGTGGCTATAGACAAGAGAGAGGAAAATCAAAGATGAGGTAGGAGGAAGAAAAGGAAAGAGCCAGAATAGAAGAAAGTAAAAAAATTTGAGAGGAGTGTGATGAAACCAAGGTAGAGGAGAGAGACTTTTCACAATAGATCTCTGTGAAGTCAGTTCAGGAGATTTTGAGTGACTGTTGCCTTGCTTTTAGGAGGCAAAAGTCATGAAAAATGTCTCTTTCATTAAAAAGTGCTCAGCACTAGTCCATATGTAAAGTACCAACTTGCTTGAGGTTTGGGTATGACTAAAAAATTCTGAAACCCTTGTTGAATCAACAAGTTACCCTGACTTTTACAGTTTTACTTACTAAGAATAAAGAAAAAAAAAAAAGGAAAAAAAAATCAAACTTGCTCAATTTTGCCTGTGTATGTGGTTGTTTCTTCATATAAAAGCCTAAAAAGACTTATTTAATAGAACTTCTCCCCCAAGCCCAAGATTAATCTGAAAAAAGATATTGGGATTGAATTCTACAAATATGTTGCTTTTGCCAGCTGAAAATACTTTGAAGTGAAGTATTCACCTAACCCTTTGCAGACACCGTGCGCATGTACCCACCCACCCTTCCCTCCCCCCCTTCTGTATTGGAGAATACATTAAAGTGTTTTCCATTGCTTAGGCAATTGTGTGAACAGCAAAATTCACCTTTGAATTATATCAGCATCAAATATGGTGGGAGGTGGTGAGTGATTTCCTTTGCATCACTTGGGGTGGGTTGGTTTGTTCATTCATTCCTTTTCCTTCACTTATTCAAGTGTCTTTAGTGACCCATGAGTTTTTGCTCACTTTTGCTATTCCAATTGCCTTCTCTTTTCTACTGGCAGGAAGTGAGCAAGCAGCTGGTGGGTGCCTAATTGCTGAATGGACCCAACCTACTACAAGCATGACACTTTGAAACTTACTCTAACTTCCATCTTACAGACTGGGAATGAAAAGTAGACCATTTAGAAGTTTTCTTGGAAGTATTGAAAGCTAGGACTGAAAGAATTTTCCTATGCTTGTGCTTTGTATCAAAATCTGGTTTGTTTAGTTGCCCAGAGAAGTTCTGGATGCCCTATTCCTGGAAGTGTTCAAGACCAGGTTGGATGGAGCTTTGGAACCTGATCTAGTGGGTGCCATCCCTGCCTATGGCAGCAGGGTTGGAACCAGATGATCTTTTAAGATCCCTTCCAAACCCAACCATTCTATGATTCTATATGGTTATTGCAAGGTAAATCATAAATTATTAATTCTTAAGAGAAATTTACGTCCTTTATAAAACTTTACTGAACCTTTATGTTTTCGCTCTATTCAACACATGCCAAATCTCTACAAGAATCAATGCTAGCAGCTCCAACCAGGGGAAAAAAAAAAATCATGACATGGTTTGGCTTCAAGACATTTTCCATGGTTTGTTCATTTTCAGATCTTAAGATTCCTCCCACACCTCAGAACTACATTTTAAGGTGATGTTGCATACTTAGGATTCATTTCCAGTTTAAGAGAAAGGTGCAAGCAAATGCTGAAGGTTTGGCAATCAATATGGAGAGGCTTACTATGGTAGAAACTACAGGCTGAAATCTAGTCAGATTCTTGGAAATGGGATAAATTCAATATGTTTGAAACTCTTACTTTTTTCCAGTAAGAGGGAAAGGCATACTATAACTGTTACTGTAAATCTAGTAGTATGATTCAGAATTAGAAAAATGCGGCTCCAGCTCGATGTGATAAATTTATCAGCAGCTCCATCAGAAGTTATGAAAAAGAACTCTAGGAGCTGTGTTTTGCACGTGTTTGTGAGAGGGATAGAAAAAGGGAAAGAGGAAACTAGGTTCACATAAAAACAGTCTCATCTTGAGATTTCTGCAATAGTTTTGTAGAACTGGCTGAGCCTGGAAAAAGATACCAGTGAACAAGATTCCTATTAGCTTTAGCCCTTTTAAAGAATTTTTTTTTCCTAGCTTGATCAGTTTATGAACAAGGAATATTCAGCAATGGAATCAGCAGAGGAATCTTTGAAGCACTGTAAAATATGGAGAGCTGTATCCTTCCCTTGGTTTATTCCCTGCTATGAGTTGTATACTGTTTAATACCATCTCAGGATCTGACTCTGACTTCATTATGATCACTTGTTCCCCTAGTACGGTACACAGAAACAACATTGAAGGGAAAAATAATCTCCCTTACTTCATAGGACACCATAAAACACAATATGTGTTGGAGGGTACCTGGGATGGATAGTGTCTTGCCTTTTGTACCTGCTCTACTGGTAAACCTATTTAAGCCTATGCTGAAAATTGGAGATGAAGAGTTGTCTGGGACATATCCAGGAAGGCGAGAAGAGGGAGTGGTTGCTTTGGGATTCTTCCCAATGGGCAGAACCTTTCTTACACCACAATAAATTAAACCTTAGCTCTCTACAATAAGGTTGGGAAAGAGGATCAGAGAGCTGCGAACTACTTTGCCACCTTCTCTCTCTGCTCTGTGTGGCCTGGCAGCAGAAAGTTCAGTCTTTAATGCCAAGTCTGCCGTGAAAGTTGAAAAAGTCTGAGTACTGGAGTGCAAGTCTATTTATCGGTTTTGATAAATTTCTGTCTTCCACTTTACTTCCCTTATGCATGAAGAAAAGATTATAATGATGATTCCATGAAGTTAGAGGTCACTGTAGGCATTTCCCAAGAGGAACAGAAAAAGGAAAAAGTTTTTATACTGTATTGATACTGCAGCTTACATTTCATCAGGTTCATTCAGCAGTTTCAACAGACAGGGGTTGCTTATTACCTAAGCAGAGGACTTTAACAATCACAAAGTTCATGGTGTTTTCCTTTACGTGCTGTTTTAGGCTCATTGCAGACAAAAGCAACTGCCCCTGTATTGTATTCTCTCCTTTTAAAAGTACTCTTTACACAACAGGGACCTGAACTTTTAGAAATCTATTTGAATACGGTAAGAATTTGAAGCAATAAAGAATTAAAAAACCTGGAACACTGTTTTCTAATAAATAGTGAATCCTTTACAATCAATTTGCAATGAAATTTGGGATTACATTGGCCTAGTTTTTATTAGGGATCAATATAAATATGTATATTTTAAATGAGAAATTTAGAATTTGAACTAAGTCCAAGAAAAAGTACGGAAATGGCCAAGTCCAACAGAGGCTACTTAGACTTTCTTTTATTAGCTTACCAACTTTCCTTTTGATTTTTCTTGGCAGGAGGGAGAATTCTGCGCTTTCCTCTTACATATGTATGACATTCAGACAGACTAGTTTTCAGGTTTAGTAACATAGATTCTTCCAAAGCAACTGCATCTCAGGAGATTATTTCCTCTCAAAAAGGGTGGTCGGGCATTGGAATGGGTTGCCCAGGGAGGTGGTGGAGTCACCATCCGTAGGTGTGTTTAAAGAAAGATTGGATGTGGTACTTAAGGACATGGTTTAGTGGGTAATAGGTGGTAGGGGGATGGTTGGACTAGATGATCCTTGAGGTCTCTTCCAACCTTAATGATTCTATGGTATGGAATAAGCCATGTTGCTTTCCTCTGAAAAATGTCTAGCATTGTATATCCTACCAGAAGAGAAAGAGCAATTTCAGTCCAATCCAATTTTGGCATGTTGTTTCAGTGATGATCAAGTGAGTTGAATCCATTGGGTTTTAATCTACCCTTCAGAAATCTGATGTTTCTTTCTTCTTGACTATTCAGTATGCCTGCTGCCACGTGGCTTGATGCATTTCCTCGTTTGTGTTTCCTATGCCTCAGTATAACATTATTTTTCACAAAGATAAAAAATGCTCTTGTTCACTTTGTAAAATTGTGCAAATCAGAGCAATGTTTGAATTATTATTCTAGCTGCCAAAACTGAGGATTTTGGAGACAGTGTGTGATACAAGTGTCTAAAATACAAGCTAAGCGCAGTTTACTGGCTGGCCTGAGAGGCTAAAGGGCTGGATTTCTACCACAAATATTAACTGGGATGCTTAAAGCTCACGTGCCAGGACGTATCACTATTTCAGCTGCGCCAACCACTGTGCAGGCCTATTTCCTACTAAAGATCTATAGTTTCATTTCCTCAGAATCACATTTTTTAAGACTCCAAAGGTTACTGAACATGTTTGATATGCACCAGGAAATTGAGTTCAGTGTTCAGATTTGGCTACCTTTTCTCAGAAATTCAGACAAGAGGGCTAATATTATACTATTTTGAAGGACAGCTCAGAAAGTCTAAATCCAGTTTCCTCGTTGCCCTGGGATAATACAAGAATGATACTTATTTTTTATTTTTTTACTTTCCTGCAGAGTTTTTTTGCTAGCTGGCAGCTGAATTGCCCCAGTTGGGTAATTCTTCATCATCATGTTGAACCTGTAATACTTGCAGAAAATAGTGTTGGAGTTATGGGGCAAAGGGGAACACAACTAGAAGAAAACTTAAGCTTGGAGACCAAGGAGTCTTTTCAGTTTTTCTGGAGTCCTGTTCCCCAGTGTTACTGGCTGTGTTGTGGTCTGTGCTATATGGCCCAGTCAGAGGTGGCAGGAGGGCTCAGGTGGTAACAGGGGACTTTGCATGCCAGGGGGCTGGAGTAGTCCTGCACAGAGACATCCCTAGCAGGGGTCAGGGAGATTCCTTACCCCTTCCACCAGCTTTCAGCTTGTGCCTGAGGGAAATCAGAGCGGTGCAGTCATTGCACAGATCAGAATCCAAGCACATTTCCCAACTGCTGTGTAGCATGTTAGCGCTGAAGGTGGGGCAGTTTGTCAGGACCATAGAAAAATGGTGAAAAAGAGAGGAAAAAGTTGTGGTTTCTAGTAAAAGAAAAAATAACACTGATTAAAAAGTGCAGTCCTAAGTGAATGAGAGTGTTATGTGCATAGATTCTGGATATTTTAGAACAAATGCACAAAATTCAGTGCTATAGGGCATATCATTAATTAACTCTCTAAAATTACCTTCCCAGTTTGTATATTATATAGTTCTTTCTTTTGATAGTTGTATGTCACTACATACACGGTCATGAAACTGCTATATCAAGTTCCATAGTAGCAACAGGATCTCTGGGAATTCTATATTTACAAACTAAAAGAATTGCAAGTTATAAAGGTATAGTTTAGTGTTACAAATTAACCCTTAATTTGCTACAACTTTGATAATTTCACAACAATAACTTTATTTTCTGGTTAATTTTAAATCTGATCTTTGTAATCTCAGGCAGAGAACTATGCAAATTTTGCCTAGGTTATTGTTTGGCTTTTATGCTTTAGTAGGATT
This sequence comes from Psophia crepitans, assembly GCA_013399095.1. NCBI lineage: Eukaryota > Metazoa > Chordata > Aves > Gruiformes > Psophiidae > Psophia > Psophia crepitans. The sequence goes on along the minus strand of VWZZ01005315.1, from coordinate 573,459 downwards.
TTTACTTTTTGATCTCAGCTGGACTATAAATTGTTTAATATTTGCATACAGAACTAGCTCTTTGCCAGTGTCTCCTAGAAATTGGACAGCGTGCATATTTTTGAAGGGCCTTACTCTAATCTCACATAAAATCACTGTAAATCGCTTGTGATTCAGTGAGCTTCTTCACTGTCATGCATACAAAAAGAAAGTCCCTGGTGTACTGAGATAGCCACCTGTCATGCTGAATGTCTTTCCACCCCCTACCTTTATTCTATTTAATTCCTTTGTTTCTCTTTAAAATGTCAAATACTTTACTTTTTAAAGGAGAAGGAACTCCTTTTCTAACTGTGTACAATGCTTAGCAAAATTATATTTTCATTTCCTGGCCAAGGTACAGGGAAAACAAGACTAACAAATCATTATTTAATACCATAAAAATAGTCTATACTAGTAGTCATTGAATTATTTGCATTTTTTAATGAACTCCAGGTCAAAGCTATCCCTAGTCCTACTTTGCCATGTTGGAGAACAGCTCTTTGTCTTTCCTGCATAACACACCTGTACATGCATAGAAGCAGCAATGTGGAAAACATGTTCTTTAAAATGTCCAAATGTGAGTTCTGCAGGAAATAAAATAAAAAAAAAATAATAAAAAACCTATAAGATCACTTTCACTGCCTCTAAGGTCTTTATGAAATATTGTGCACAAAGATTGTTAAACTGATGTCAGTAGCAGGTAAAGCCTTGGGGTCATTCTAATTGACCAAGGGCAGCTTTCACGTTAGAGATTTTAAAAGATGAAGTTCATTAGTGTTTGCCTTCAGAGTCTGTGTATGAGACACCATAGACGTTAATGTGGAAGCCCAGGGAGGATGAATATGTTCGCTTGTTCTTGCCTTTGGCTACAATCTAACAGTCTTGTTTCTCTCAATGCACCAATATAACAATATGCAGTGAGGTCACTGGAACAGAATCCTCATATGGCTGTTATTAGCAGAATAGGAATTATGACCCATTGCTTTTGAATCCTGGACTACTTCAAGATTTGAGTTAGATTTAATCATTAGATTAATCTTGTAGATTGCAATAATCCTCTGCCTCTATTCAGTTTGGGGGTGATATTCCACACACTGTGAAGGTTCTTGAAGAGAAGCTGAGGTTTCAGGAGGGTTCAGCATCATTTTGGTATTCCCTATGAATTGTTAGGGATGGAGTAACAAACTCATGCAATATTATGCTGTCAGTTCTGCACAAAACATTCTAGAGGAAGTAGCACAGTTCTGTGGTGCTACTGTGTTGGTGGTTGGTTGGTTGGTTGGTTGGTTTTTTACTGTAGTAAGAAACAGTATTTATTCCCTTATTCAGAGCATGTACAAGAATATATATCTGTTCTGGCTGTAGATAGAAGCTGAGGATTTCGAGTAGGTCACAGTCCTATGCAACTGGAAAAGGAAAGAACACTGTCTATCCAGACTGTCGGGCAGAGAATTGAGGCAGAGAGACTTCAATCTCAGCACTTCATTTTTTCTGAAAATAAAAGGGGAGCAGAGGTGTGTATGAACAAATCTTCAGACTTTCTTTTCCCTTGTCTCTAAGTTTCTGTGATAATTAAAAGCTCTGTGAAACTGTTTTGGTTTTGGCAGGCTGTGAGCCATATTCCTTATTTGTCCTCCAGTCCTTCTGCTGAGCACAAGAGGTTCTATTACTCTTGTGTGTGAAGAGGTGAGGTCACGTTTGCTCCTTAAAGTCATTGGCAAAGAATAACAGAATAGATTGGAGAAGCTAGAGAGAGTGGAAGAAGAATGGACTGTACCAGAACCATGTTATTTCTAGTTTTTAAATGAGAAGTAAATGAATCAGAATTCCTGCCAGTGTACAGTGACGATATAGGTCCTAGGGGAAAAAAACATGAAGTCAGGCTTTTTTGTCTATGGAAGGATATAGGCCTATGAAAACTGAAGACCACAGACGCTCTTCAAAGAAGTTCATATGGTCAAAAACTCTTGAAACTTTGTCTTTGGCTTCTATTTGACACTAGCAACAGTGCTGCATGTTCCTTTCACTATCTTGTTATTCAGCCAGCCCAACTGACTCATACATTCATTAAACTCTCTGAAAGAACTACTGCTACAGACATGGCTGCCTCCTGCCTGCAGGGTGAGAGAAAGAGAGACTCCCCATCATAAGATTAGGGTTGAAACCAAATGACAAAAAGGGATCAGCTTGAGCAATTTAACTGAGGATACGCTTTGGGTAACTCAGGTAGAACTCTCTGATATGTTAAAACCAGTCTCCCAAACTTTGGATCCTACCCCTGTCATGAAATCTCAGCTGGGGCAGACAGCTTTCTTGAAATAAGAAATAGTTAACGTATTCAACTGAATTTACTTGGGAGATTGTAGAAGCTTGTCAAATCCTGGCTTCTCTTCACAAGTTCAATTCTAAATAAATACATGCTGTATAACATAGAATGCATAACTAAAGTTGTGGTACTACCACAGTAATTTTGCTTAAAACTTGTGAAGTTTTAAGAATCAAAATTGACAACTTAAACTGTTATCT
>VWZZ01005315.1:542138-570875 GCA_013399095.1 Psophia crepitans | reverse complement strand
TTTTTTTTTTTAACTTCCCTCCCTCCAAGCCTTCCCTTTTAAGAATAACATTATGGCTAAAATTTCATTATATTTACTAACACTCTGTTTTTTTAAAACTCTCATAGAATCTTTTTGCTTTTTAGAAAATCTCTGTAGAAAAGAGAAAGAACAAATTAGACTAAACAAAAGTTGAGAAAAGATAATATATTTAACATTGTGTATTGGTTAAAATAACAGGAAAAAATAGTAACTAATAATGTTCTGAATTGAAAACTAGCTCTGGGTCTCATTAAAACCTTAACTGCTTTAGGCTTTCCCTTCTCTCACCTGCCACCCACTGATGACCTATGAGTCACCAACTATTCCAGCTTCATCTGAAATCTTTATTAAATTATTTTAAACCCTAAAGCCCTGTGTGATACGAAAAAACAACAGATCAGCTTTTATACTTTTAAATTATAAGATTATCTGTAGATAACAGAAATAATAGTTTTCCATGTATGTACCTACATGCATATATGTATTAACATCTACAATATTCATAATTGTATGGTTTTAATGCTCATAAAGAGTAAATTATAAAAAATGATGACTTTTTAGCTCATTACAATTCACTGTTCATAAACCAACCCTTTCAGAAAATAACTAGAGGACTTTCAGATTTACTGAAAGTATCAGCCTCTAGGCAACAAGCAAAATGTTAATCAGGAAATATGTTTCTTCCCAAATTTTTTTCTTGTTGGTACGTACAACTCGAAATGGCTATTGACTTAAAGGTTTTTTTATTCAATAACATAAAATAATACGAAAAGCACTGTTTTGTCAGTGTTTTTTTCTTTTGACAAGAACTTGGCTTTAGTCATTGCCTAAATGCTTCTCCACAATTACATGTGCAAGTAACTACCTGCTGTTTGTCTCACCAAGGCACAGATAACAGGTCTGTGGAAAATTGCAAGGTCGTTGAAACTGAAAATCTCCTGCCGATCTGATGCAACTGCTCACTGAAGGCAACTGGACCTGGATGTGTCAAACAGTGGGTGAGGTTCCTAACCATTATACCGTCAGAAAAATTAGAGGTGCATTGTAGTGCTGCTTGGTTTCTGTGTGTCCTGAAGAGTAGTCATCATGGGTACCTACCTCCAAGAGAGGTTTTGCAGATGTAGATTCTGTAGTGGGAAGAAATCACTGTTAGTTACACCACAGCTCAAGGGGCACATATGTAAGCCACACCCCCTTCACCTGTATCTTTCACGAGTACTCTGCAGAAAAAGGTTTTCTACTTCATGGCTTAGGTGCCTCCTCATTCAGCATTTCAGATTTTATTAATTTTGCTAGCATTGCTAATTCTTCTTCTGTATCATATACGAAGTTAAGAAATTTACATATCAGTTAGGTGTAATTTCATTACCCTACCATGCAGCAAGGTATCTAAAAGGTAAAGGCTGCAATATTTAACTCCTTGAAGTCTCACTGTGAGTTTGTGATGGAACACAAAACACATCCAGGGCTCCAGAGTATTGTTCAGTCATTTAACTTTCTGGCCAACCCTTCTCTGCCACCTTCCCCTAGAATATGGGCTTATAAATAAAAAATAGCTCAAATAAAAATTCTTTCACCAAATCTATAGGATGAAGGAGCAATACTTGAAGAAAGGACCTGATGAGTAGCAACGGATAGTCAAAATAACAATATCAAAGTGGCTGATGCTTTACAGTGTGCACAGTGCGATGTGCGGCAGAGAATTACATAGGGGTTTAGGCTTCTCTATGATGAAGCATTTGCTCAAGTTCAAGCATGTGAATAATCTTACAGAAATTATTTCAGGTTTGTTACATTTCATTTAAACATGTGACTAATAACTCTCCTGGGTCAGGACATTAATCATGTCTGAATGTCTTCATCGATAGGTAAGATGATAACTCAGAGATGGTAATTTTGTGAATACGGTTTTATAACTCCTTTAATATACAGATCTATGTCACTGATGACTCATATGATGGAAAGAGCAGTTGAGAAGATCAGTGCCAGTACCAAAATATAACCTTCTTGCTGCATGAGCTAGACACACTGACATACCAGTATAACTTCTTCTGGCTTAATCTGAAATGGAATCCTGTCATGGTACACATTTTTTGGGGGTTTTTTTTTGGTTCCCCCCCCCCCCCTCCTTTCTTTTATCTTTTTTTTTGGGGATAATTAAGTGGATCCAAAAGTGATTCAGCTTTGGTTTTTAAGATAACCTTTATTTATGACAAATCTCCACTCTGGTCAGCTGTAAAGGCTGCTTCCTGCGTGTTGCTTAAGAGGGAATCAAGTCCACCCATTGTGACTTGGTTTTTTGCCTTCGTGCTTCTTTTCCTACCTATTTTACTCTCTCTTCCCTTCAAACAATTAAGTACCTCCTTTTATTTCTTAGTTATTTTGGTGTTAACTTCAATTTTATACTCTATCCTGGTTTTGTTAATGTATATAGCCATTTTACCATTTCTGTCTCCTTTTTTTTTCCTTCCCACTTGACCTATCTTCTCCTTGCCTCTTGCAGAAGTGAAAATATATCACCTCCATATCTAGAAATGCTCAGAGACTTCATGCTTATTTCTGGGTCCATTACAGAGTCTCCGTTCCATTTTGCATTTTATCATGTTTGCTTCTTACACTAAAAGCTAAAAATCCCAAAATGTGGCTGTCATACTAACATCTTAATGGAATCCCAAATCTTAAGACTAGTTGGTTGAATAAAGCTTGTTTTAAAAAGAAAAAAAATCACCAAACTGCCTCATCTGTAAAGCTACAAACATTTTTATAAAAAGAAGACACTTAAGTTTTATATATCTTTATCAGATAAATACCTTTTCAGGGAATGATTATATATCTGCTTTAATAACCTATGTGGGGAAAAAAATAGATTTCACTGTAGATATACAATTATAAATAATTAGAACAGAGTGAATAATGGCTGCAGTCTGATGCTGAATCATGGAACTCACTTTCCTTGAGGCAGATCACCAAAACATATAGTGTTTTAAAATTAATTATTTGCAAAGGTCAACAAAATAATTTATGGGACATTTTATGCAGATCAAAGAACTTTTGGTCCTTTTCTAAACTTGTAATAATGTAGATCATCTCAACTGCTGACCTTCAAAAGACCAGATTTGACGTCACCAAGTTCTGCTGAAATGACTGCCTGCTCATTATGTTCATAGCACAATGAATTTTCTAATCCTCACACCTAAGCAGATTACACTGTTGTCTAGTAGATGCTGCCCTTTGCTTTTTTATAAGCACCTTGTCAGACACTAAGTATTGCTGGGATAGAAACATCTTTTACTGTTCTTCTGACAGCCTACCATAACTATTTCTTATGAATAGAGGGGATCAAAAAAGAAAAAAATCTACAATATTCTTGAGTAGAAAATATAGAGGAAGAAATGTGGTGCTGTTCTTCCCACAGAAGGATCAGCTTGTGATGAACGACCAAAAATGAAGAGCTGTAGTTTCCTGCCTGCCTTTGTTCCTGGAGGAAAGTACCCTGCCACTGGTCTCTTTTCACTGTGCTTTATTTTTTTTTTAAACAGCCACTATTTTGTGTCTCTGTGGCTGAGAAAAGATTTGAAAAATTAGTGTTCTTTAATCCTCTCTCTCCTATTCTTGTGCTCTCATGCTGCGCAATATTAGAGAAACTCCTGTGTTTCTTAGGTCAAAATCTAGCTCAGTTGCCCAAGAACGACCCTTTCACTCTTATTGTGCTCCCAGTACTCTTTGACAAATTTAAATCTTATTCTGCGAAGCCCTTTCATTTAGGCTGAGCTTATTCCAATTTAAATAACCCATGGATGCGCAAGTCCTAATAAACATAACTAGAGATGAGAGGAAGTTCTGGATTCATTCTGAACTAGTGTAACATGCTTTGTAAGCTAGCACATTATCCATGTTGAAATTATCTATTCAGCTATTTAGATTAAAAAAAAAAACCAAACCAAACAAATGGGTCTATAGTGATGAATCTACCTTCTGCTTGTCAGTCAAACGAGCTGTACTTGTCTGTCTTCCAAGAAAAAAAAACAACTTTAAAAGCAAGACATCTTTTAAAATAACAAGGAGAACCAGTACAGTACTTAAATTCACACAGTTTATCTGAACGACAACTAATGCAACATTTCCTTAACTGTAGTAAAGCTAAACTAGAGACAGCCCACAGATATGGGCAGGTGGTGAGTGGGTAGCACTCCAGTACAGTCATGCCTGAGGAGTAATTGTATTGTAATTCGTAGTTTTTGGTAATTTGTATTTTTTGCTTTTGCTCTCACTTACCCAGTTTCCAGCAAGTGGATACTCTTCTCCCACCATGCACTCCTCTTACCTGACATGGACTGGGGGAGTGCAGACAACTGAGGAAAATTCTAAAATGCTCCAAAGAAAATTAAACTTTTCTCTCAATATTTTTAATAGTAAGACATATAAGACATATATGTTTTGTTGTGGTAAAGATGAGCTGTCGCAGTGTGAAGCCTTTATGAATTGTTGAAAATGTACACGGCTGCACCAAGTTCTCTACAGTGTTCTCCTTCAGATTACTTTTATCCCACGTAATTGTCTCCTTAATTCTCAGTAACTGTACCAAAGGAGTGTGAAAATAGATGGTGCTGTGCTATGACTTAGCAAACAATCTCAGGTCCTTCTCATATGTATATTGGGGGATTTTGTTTCCAAAACAGATTACGTTTTCTTCTGAAAACATCCTACTCACCAGCCCCTAGGGTGATGTTCAGGGTCTTACTCAACGGTTACACAGTAGGTAGGAAGAATCTTGTTGAACACATTTGACTTTTATGTGGAATGGCTTGGCATAGCGGCCAGGAAACACCGTAAAACTTCTAGGTTTGAATCTCTTTTGAAGCCTTCAACATTCTGCCTTGAACTCCCCATAAAAGTAATTTTTTCACCCACAGATATCTCCATTCTGCTGTCGCATCAGTGAATCTGCCTGGCTGATATTTTGCAAGGAAAGCGTTTGGGGAAAACTGTGTGTTCTTCTGGCTTTATTATGGCCTGCTCTTCAAGGATTTGAAAACAAAACTTATATCCAAAGTTGCTACTCTGAACTTAGACTGGATTTAGTTTTGCTCACCTCTTCAAATTTAACACTTAGTCCCTGTATGAGACCAGTTATCTTTGACAGTAAGTATGATTTCACCTTTTTTTGTGTATTGTAATACAGCCAACTCTGTTCAATTTTAGGTGCAGATGAGAAATTTCCCAACATTTAAATATCCACCTATGCCTTCTGTATTAGAGGTGCTTTCATCTGCACCCTTGCAGAAAATGAGAGTGGCAGTCAAGGCCATCTGGTAAGCACTGCTATTCTGTACGTCTGTACAAATATTTTATAGGATCAGTTTGCAATGCACAGATTAATTAAAGCACTACAAAAAAATCAATAGTATGGATTGACGCTAACCAGTGAAAATATCAGCTCCTTATTGAATGAAGCAATGCAGGTAGGCTAGCAATTGCAGGAGTTGTATAACTAGAGTAAAATAAATAGCATGCTGCAAAAAATGTAACTAGCCTTACTTTAATGCAGTAGAGGCGTTAAGAGTAGTGTTGCCCCCAAGGCATACACATGCAGTACTGTGTCTTTTAGTAAAAATTTACAACGTTGTGGAGAGCATTACAGAAAGCAGACAGGACTGTTACTCTTGATTTTGGCTGTGCAAAAGAGAATCCTAGTGAAATCTACCTAGTGACATCTAGAAATTTAGAAAAAAAACATATTGTGGTGGGTTGACCCTGGCTGAAGTCCAAGTGCCCACCAAAGCTGCTCTATCACTCCCCCTTCTTAACTAGACAGGGGAGAAAAGGTATAACAAATGGCTCCCAGGTCAAGATAAGGATGGGGAAAGGCTGTTCACCAATTACCATCCCAGACAAAACAGAACAGACTGAGAGGGGAATTGTTCTAATTTATTACCATACAAGCACAGAATAGAGCAGTGAGAAATAAAATCAAATCTTGAAACCTCTCCCCCCTCCCTTCTTCCCAGGCTTAAGTTCACTCCCAATCTCTCCCTCCTCCCCCCTCAGCAGCACAGGGGGACAGGGATGGGGGTTATGGTCAGTTGAAGACATGTTGTTTCAGCCGCTTCTTCTTCCTCAGGGGGAGGACTCTTCCCCTGCTGCAGCACGGGGTTCCTTTCACAGGAGACAGCCCTCCACGAACTTCTCCAACGTGAGTCCTTCCCACAGGCTACAGTCCTTCACGAACTGCTCCAATGCGGTTTCTTTTATGGGGTGCAGACCTTCACCAGCAAACTGCTTCAGCGTGGGCCCCTCATGGGGTCATAAGTCCTGCCAGTAAACCTGTTCTGGCGTGGGCTCCTCTCCCCATGGGGCCACAGGTCCTGCCAGGAACTTGCTCCAGCACAGGCTTCCCACGGGGTCATAGCCTCCTTTAGATGCCTCCACTTGCTCTGGCATGGGGTCCTCCACGGGCTGCAAGTGGAATGTCTACACCCCATCATCCCACCTCCATGGGCTGGCAGGGGAACAGCCTGCCTCACCATGGTCTTGTCCATGGGCCACAGGGGAATCTCTGCTTGGGTACCTGGAGCATCTCTTCCCCCTCCTTCTTCACTGACCTTGGTGTCTGCAAAGTTTCTTACATCTTTTCATTCCTCTCTCTGGCTGCAAAACCTCCCACGCTTGTTTGTTTTTGTGGTTTTTTTTTCTTCTTAACTCTGTTATCCCAGAGGCGCTACCACTGCTGTTGATTGGCTCGGCTTTGGCTAGCAGCAGGTCCATCTTGGAGCCGGCTGACATTAGCTCCATTGGTCACAGGGGAAGCTTCTTGCAGAAGCCACCCCTGTGGTCCCCCTCACTACCAAAACCTTGCCACACAAACTCAAAACACACACACACACACATATATATATATATGTCTATATATACAAAGCCAACGAAGCTGGCCAAACAAACATAAACTGCAGCAAAGGACAGAAAATTGCATTCTGAATATGCCAGTAAGACACTGGTCGAAGAAACAGAAAAGCAGACAAGTCCATGGGAGAAAATGTGAATAGACCAAACACCTGACCAGGATGTGTCATATTTCATAACTCTCAGTCAAGTTTTCTAGGAAAGACCACGGTACCAAATGTGTCTGCAATCAGTGTGATATGACACATGAATGCAACCTTTCCTAGCAACTGAACTGTTACTGTTGTAGGTACTGGTTCAAAATTCAGTATGTGTACACATTTTTGAAGAAAATAAACAAATATGTCCTCACTCTTCAAAAGACAAATACAGAACTACTGTAAAATTTAAGACATAAAGACACAAAATAAATCAGTTTATTATATGGTTTTACTTGACATCAGATATTGCTTGCTGCTGGGAATATTGTTTGACAAAGGACTGATTATAGAAGAAATGAAAGATTGATATTGAAAACTAATGAGATATTTACAGGTCACCCTTCTTTTAATTAAGAAATAGAAGGGTGATGATTATGTCAGTATCCATGAAGTAGAGAAGTAAAAATACCTATAGTCTGAATAAAAAAATATCTGCAACAGTCTCAAAATGTTCACAGGATTATTAGAATTCTATTAAATGATTTCCATTAGATTTTTCTGAAGAATTCAGTGGTGGCAAACTCTGATCCTGTTGGTTTCAGGAATATAGTGAGGTCGATAATCTTTTCTTTAGAAATGTATGCCTACAAATTTTATCCATGCAAGTTTGTCCCATTTTTAGGGAAGTTCACACTTTATCTCAAGATCTCATTATAGTAGAAGAGTTCATGACTCTACCCAGTTTGTAAATATTTTGCAGCAAAACCACTGCTGTCACCAAGAAAAACCCTCTACTTGTGCTACAATGACTTGTTACTTTTATTATCATCCAAATCTGAAATAGTTGCCAGGAATGAAAACCAGTTACATAAACTGTATTTTAGGAGTTCTGTTGAAGTTCTGTGTTGAAGTATTTTTTTTTAAAAAATTCAAATTTACAGCAATCATTTGCAAATTTCTAAATATTACGGTTATGGTTTCAAAGTACCAGTCATAACTCATTACTGTTGTGTACAGCAAACATGTTGTATCACAGCTTTAAATGGTAAATTTATAAAACGATTGCTATCTCCTATTATCACGCATCCCAACGAATAAGTTTATATATACAAAGTATGCCAGTTCATCCTTGTGAATGAGTGCTCCAGCCCTCTGATAATCTTTGTGGCCTCCTCTGGACTCACATCAGCAGCTCAAGGTCTTTCCTGTACTGGGAACCCCAGAGCTGGATGCAGTACTTCATGTTGGGTCTCATAAGAGTTCAGTAAATGGGGATAATCCCCTCCTTCAACCTGCTGGTCATACCTCTTTTGATGCAGCCTGATACAGTTGGCTTTCTGAACTGTAAGTGCACATTGCTGGGTCACATTGAACTTTTAGTCCACCAAGGTCTCCAAGTCCTTCTCTTCAGGGCTGCTCTCAATCCATTCTCCGCCCAGCTTGTAGTTGTGCTTGGGATTGTAGTTATGCTGAGTCATGTGCAGGACCTTGTACTTAGCCTTGTTGAACTTCATGAGGTTCACATGGGCCCCCTTCTCAAGCCTGTCAAGGTCCCTCTGGATGGCATCCCTTCCCTCCAGCATGTCAACCACATCACACAGCTTGGTGTCAGCGGCAGACTGGCTGAGGCTCAATCCCAACATCCATGTTGCTGACAAAAATGTTAAACAGTGCCAGTCCCAGTACCAACCCCTGAGGAACACCATTTGTCATTGGTCTCCACTCTTTGAGTGCAGCCATCCAGCCAATTCCTTATCCACCAAGTCATCCATCCATCGAATCCATGTCTCTCCAATTTAGAAAGAAGGATGTCGCGTGGGACAGTGTCAAATGCTTTGCACAAGTCCAGGTAGATGACTTACTCTTCCCTTATTCACCAACACCGTAACCCCATCACCAAAAGCCACCAATTTTTTCAGGCATGATTTGTCCTTAGTGAAGCCATGTAACATAAGGTACAAAAGATATTAAGGGATCTAGCAAATGGAGCAAGATGAATTCAAATACTATACAACGATTTAATTACAAAGCTGGTTAGTGAATGGATCTAGGTATCAAGATATCAGTTCTCTTTGTTTTTTGTAAGACTAGGTGATTTTCTATGTGTGTATGTGTGTGTCAGCCTAGTGGACCATTAGTGAAAAGGTCATACTACTTTGTAGTCAGGTAATGATGACATGTTGAGTCTCTGATGTTGACATCTGTATTACTTGTTGACATTGACCTGTGTATTATTGTGTATTTACACCTCTAGAGTAAACTCTTACACTCCACACAGATCGGTATTCGACTGCAGAGGCTTCAGGAGAGGGATCGTTGCACCTGCTAGATTTCTGGAATTTCAGGCTGCAAGGTTGTTTTTCAGCTTTCTGTGGCTTTTAAATAACACGAGAGATTACTGAAATAGCCTACTAAATGCAGCAATTGAATGTCTTTGAGAGTTGTAAGGTAGCTTGTTCTTCCTTTGAGAAGGAACTATTCCTTTGAGAAGGAACTATTTCTGCTTAAAGCAACAAATGAGCAATAATGTGTGATTAACCATGAAATATGTTGTTTCTGAGCCCCATTTTATCTGTTGTGTACAAGAGTCTCCTGATTTGTTAGAGTTCAAGAGTTGCCTGGAGAACTGGTCAGCTTTGCGTAGATGGTTCTGACATGCTGGCTTCTTCCATTTCTTTCCCTGAGATAAACTCATCTAAACTAGTATTGACTTTTCAAAGTTCATAAAATGTAAAGAATATTGACCCCAATATGCTAGCTCCAACACAGATAGGGAACAAATTCATGGTTTTCTGCATTTTATTGATGTCTCAGTATCATATAATTTGTCTTTCAGTCTTTCTGCCACATAAGTAGCTATTCATTCTATACCACATATCTAAATTTTCTATAAAGTGCACTGAGAGAGTAAATATTGAAGAATGATATTCACAGAAGTTCATAAATTTAATAGACAACTTCCTAACTCATCTGTGGGAAACTGAAAATGGGAACGGGCTAGATGTTGAGCTCTGGATTACAAGAAAACCATTTCTCCATGAATTCTCATGTAGGTTAGGCAACTAAGCTATGTGATTTTCCTCTCAACTATAAATAGATACTCATATACACAACTGAAACTAACAGTTCAGTGAAGAAGGTGCCTAGTGAAGAGAATAATTTCCATGTACTTGAAAGCAGTCAAGTACTCTGCTTCAGTTGCAGAAACTTTTGAGTTCTAGTTCCTATACTATTTTGATTTCCAGTGCCCTAAGAATATAGGATGTAGTCTGTCTTCTAGCCTCCTTTGAAGCTTTTTCACTCTGAATAAATAACCAGCAATAGACTGCAGAAAAGTCCTAACCTGACTGTCATCTTGTTCTGAGTGCTTTATCACAGGACCTGTAGAGTCAATCTCTCATTCGTTCTTCTTGTAGGACTAAAGCAAAAGGAGAGGAACAGGTGAGCAGCATAAGGTCAGTGCACAGAGAGAAAGAATTTTAATACAGATTCACTCAAATTAAATGTAAGGAAGCCAGTTAGCTAGCTACGATGTAGGTAGCAATCTACTTGAAGTAGCCAAGGGTTCCGCTCATGGTAATATTTTCAGTTAATTAGCAGGGTGAGCATCTTCCACAAAACACTGTATAAAACCAATTCACTTCATTGGAGAGATGATGATCACTTACTTCAAAAAGCCAAGCCTTTCATAATCAGTCTAGGAAGCCAAATTGCACACAATCCAGTGCTCCTTTGAGACACTAGCTTAGTGCCCTGGAAGATCCCAGAGCTGGTGAGCTGTGGACATTTTGGTGTCTTATTAAACTAATAAGCTGATGTCTAAATTGACCCAGAAGTTAATTATGGTGTGAAAAGCACACCTGTTGTATCACTTGCCACCAAACTAAGAGCGATTATATTAATAAAATTTAATTAAAACTTGTAATCAGTGAGCAGCAATCAATTGACACAGAAAATTGAGACAGTGTTTGAGTGACTCATACAGTAACCGTAGCATTTTAGGAATTTATGACATAATCATATATAATTATTTTAAATATTTTATAAACTGCAGTGAATTTCCTAATGCTGTTTGCTAATTATGTAATATAATTTTAGGAAAATTTAATGGATGTTGTAGTATAGCTAGGATGAGTCATTTGTCACCACAAGATTGTAGAGAATTCCTCACTCCTATAAATACAGCCATAGGCATTATGTATACAGTCTTTTTATTTCGGTGTGGTTTTTTTTTAAATACTTGTATGTCTAGTTACTATTGCTATTTTGATATACAGTAGTATAAATGTTACTTTATCTGAACACTAAACAGTACTGGCAGCAGTTAGAAACATCGTGCTTGAGCTACAGAACAATGAGCCTTCTAACACATTGTCTGTAGATTATTTTAGGAAAAAATCTAAAGCACCAATTCCTGGGTATTATAGAAGTACAGAATGAAAGAGTTCACTGTATAAATAGACTAGAACAAAGAACAGGGAATAAAAAAATGCGTGAAGAGATTGGAAGTTTTTATACAGAAAGTCAATGGTAGCACTGAGAATAGAATTCTTAGAACCTTTATGCTATTATTAAGTACTACTAATAATAATTATAGTATTGACTGAGAGCTTTGGTTAGGATTAAAATATCATTGAGTACAAGATCAGCAGACAGAAAAGACTGAAATTATTCTGAATATTGTCTATCTAATGTAAGAAAAGACAGATTGTTATAAAAAGCTATAGAGGAGGCAATATAGGAAAAGCTGTGAAAACAGGAGATAGACTAGGCTACATATTATCATCCTGACTACATCTTATTAATATGCTTCATTCTATACAAGACGTAAATTGAAATCCCCATTCAGAATGTTTTCATTCTACGCTAACAGGAAATACATGTCAAAGACCTGCTTAAATCTGTGCTCATATTGATCTTTAGACACCTGAAGAACGACCTTGTTCTTGAAAGTGCTGAGCTTTCAGTTACAGCCAGTGACAACTGTGATGCAAAACAAAAGTAATTCGCTGCTTTTTTTCTAGAAAGATTGCCATAAGCTTTAATTAAAAGAACAACAAGAAGACAGCTATGATATTACCTTTTAAAAATCCTAAGTGCTGATTGGATTTGGAAAGCATGAAACAAAAACTCCATTAAGTCTGCAAGTGCCTGAACCCACACATTGGTCACAAGTGACAATGCTTACAGTACCCTTATTCTGACATGACATGTCAGAACATGTAGTAACATGTGGGATGTAACGCAAAGATACCTCCCTGAAGGCAATAATACTTCTTATAAAGTTAGTTTTGGAAACTTTAGATGAGAAACTCAAAATTTCATTCCCATAACTGGCATAACAGAGGACAAATTGGCTGCTTCTCCCCAGTCGTGTTCCCAAAACTTGTTCCCATGATGGCAATCCATCTAGGAATATCCTCACATAATTTACATGCTCCTGAGTTATCTCTATAGCATCTTAGTTTTACCCACCCTGCCTGTCAACAAAGAAAGCTTCAGTGGATGCCATAACTTTTTGATTCATCAGTGTCAGCCTGATAATTATGTCAGTCACTCTGACTACTTGCACAATGTTTTGGGAATTGTAATCACATTGAACAAACTGGCAGTTTTTGTCCATCTACTAACGTGAATAAAAGTGTGAGTGTCTCCAGCCACACTACATTTAGTAACTAGGATTACCTTGGACACGGTCTCAGCAGCGACGCTTCCCATGAGGGAAGAGCTATACTTTCTATCATGTGAACATATATGGCTCAAGAAGGGAGAAAGCCCCTCTTCACAGAGTATTATCTTACCCCACAGACTATTCCTCTCTCTCTTTCTCTCTTAGTCCAAACAGAAACTATGTTCCCTAAGGCATCTTGTGAAAAGCAGATGACTTTTTAATACATAAGCCTCTATGGAAAAGATGGGCATTTTCTTCGCAGGTAGCTTGCATTTCTCTGGTGTAGCCAAAATAGTAAATGAGAAAGGCCACAGAGAGTTCTGAAGAACTTACAGAGAGATGGATATTGCTAATATCTGGACATGGCATAAGGACATCGTTGTACAAACCTTAAAATGAGGTTTGGTGCAATATCTGCTTCAGACGGTCTTCTATCTAGATGGCAGTAGTCTCCAAGACTTGTCATTCCCATTTCACGTACCATTTCAAGGGAGTGTTCTAATTCTTGGCCATGGAAAATTACTTTCCAGCAGGTCTTCCTGCTGAGGTTGAACAACCACGTATGTCCTCATGTGCTTCTGCAGCAAGACGGCACGTGCAGCCCATTAATTGGACTTGTAGGCTATTATTGTAGGTACTCTGGTAAGATATTATAGACACAGCTGATAAATTGAAAAGGCTCTTCAGGGTTATCAAAGGAGAAGTTGCAAAGAGTGACAGTGCCTTCATCTAGAGTTTGAGCTAAATATCACAGCTCTTTCAGGCAGGTCATTGAAGTATAGGGAAGAACTTTGACTCATCATGCAGGTAAGAGTACTTTGAGTTACTTCACAAGAAAGGAGATCAACCTGATTCTTCCTGACAGTTTAACAAATGAGTCATGCCATCTGTTTTTCATAGTAGTTCAGATCTCCCCAAACTTTCTGTAGACTAACTCTAGCAAAATATTTCCTATGAAACTGCAAATTATTGTTCAGCATGCTCATATGTCTACTAATTCTTTAGTTAATAAGACTTGGACTCAAGCAAGACTTCTTAAAAGAAAATGCAGTAACCTCACACATAAAGGGTCTTATAAATAAATAGTTGTCACTAAGTTCACTAAATATATCAGTTATCTGTTACTCAGATCAGCACATGTTAAAAAAAAGGCAAATAACCTCTGACAAATTTGCAGATATTTCGAGCAAAAATGACAACAATAAAGAAGCAGTAAAGATGAAAAACAATGACAAGCATATGAAAACATTCAGGATTCTGAGACACTTTCTTGAGAGCCAAAAACGTAAACATAACTGACTTTTTTGAGAGCTGATACCATCAAGTGTTTCATAGCAATTACCGTGGGGAACCCTACAATCACTGCTGTCCATCACATGAATGTCCTGAAAATGGACATCAGCTGCATTGTACTATGGTGTTCCATAGCCAGGTGCTGCAATACTGCAAGAAATACTTGTAGAACCTGATGTTTAATGAAGCATTGGTTTTTATTCTGTTCTTTTTTCTACTTTACTTTCTCTAGGGCTGGGAAGATTACATTTCTGGGCAGCAGGGAGATCAGAAACAGAGAGTGCTTCGCAGTTCAGGTTAGGTAATAAGTTCAAGGATTAATTGCAGAAGTTAGTGCACAGGAAGCTAGGGAGTCAAAGTACACTGCTCTAACTACCTTACCTACATCTGCAGCCAGATGTTTTTGAAATACGGAGATACAGTAAGGGAGCTTTGACTCTTTTCAGAAGTGATTCTGCTATACAAAGGTAATTGGTGTGTACCTCTCCAAGTGTAAATGAAAGCTGTTTGTTCCATCTTAGTATGCAATAATCTCTATAGCCAGGCACCATAAAGCAGCTGTTACTGAGTGGATGCCCAAAGCTCCACAGCAGTGTGAGCAGGTTGTCCCAGTTTCCCCAGTTGGGGCCTCTCCATACCCCAGGCTAGTCAAATGAAGTGCCTAGTAAATATGGTGTGGGTAATAATCGTTGTCGTTATGGCTATATGGCAGGATACTGCTTCAGCTGTCTCCATTAATTATTCAGTTATTAGTGGTCTCATCAGGACAAGGGCTTCAGCTCTGAGGCTTGATAGCTGGGATAATCTCATTGTCTTTGGCCAGGAAACGCAACTGGACAGTAATTTACAGTGAAATAATACAACCCCAGCTCCCCAGCACTGCCACCACTGTGTCATCATTATTCAAATGTGAAACAGCTGCCCCTCTCCATCCACCCCAGATTTTCAGACAGAAGATTTGCTGAATTTCTTCCTGTAAGTTTACAAGACTTTTTAAAACATGCATAAGTTTTGAACACGGAATGTTGCTCAATGATTTTATAGCTACCTTCACCGCCAATTTCAAGCTGCTTTGACAAGACATATCAAATGTCTGTCTTTAGGAAGCAGCTAAAGTCTTTGCATAACCCTAAAAAGCAGAGTTCATTGCACCTCATTTGGAAGTATGCTTGTTTTGCCACGGAACTCTCATAGCTTTCATGACAGCTGTATTTTGTTCTTAAAATAAGCTTAACCAACAAATGCCTTACATTGACCTATATGGAACAAACGGTTTAGGAGGAAGATAACTTACTAGTCTAAGTTATTTGAAAGCAGTGAAAAGGAGATGAAATTAATTTGGGCCAAAATAGATGGAAAAAAATTAGGCTAGAGTTTCTCAGTGGAGTCAGTAGGAGTTATTACTTAATAAAATGAATTTGTTGAGTAAAACAGTTGGTGCTGAGGATCCAGAGTTCATGCTGCACCCTTTTGTGGGTGTCGTGGGTCGCTACAGATGAACTCTACACTGTTTCTGTAGACAGAACACCATTAGAAGCTGCTGTGCATCTTTTGGTTGAGTTTTACTTTGCACGCCTTAATGTTGCTCTTCTATGTGAACCACATTGGTTACGTGGGGACTGTTGAAAGGATTCACTTCACAGAAAAGAAAAAAAAATAATATTCCAGGTTACATCTACATTAGCATTTTAATTCGTTGTGTGATTCTGGATCTGACAGAGGGATGCCAACCAACACCACCACCCCCACCCACTCCCAATAATCCAATGCATCCTAACCACTAAATGGGTCAGAAGGTGCTGCTAAGGTAGCTTTCCCATTGGCTGTACATATCTCAGGCTGCTATCTGAGGTCAGACTACCAACATAAATAGTGATCTAAATATACCAAATCATTTCCTTCAGGTATATTGGAACACATATTGTGGGACAACTTCCTTAAAAATCCCCTGGGTGTAATCCTTCATGTTACAATTCAGAAGGGAGACGGGAAGTCCAAACTTCAAAATCGTCTCCACCAGGAAACAAAACATCTTTTGTTTTACTTTGTGGGAACCGTTTTTGTGGTACAGAAATATACCCCATCAACTGTGTATTTGTTTGGGTTTGTTTCCCTGTTTGTTGCATCAATAAAATCTGCACCTGTGTGTTTTGGCATCAGGAGCAGTTAGTGTCTAGGCTGTATAAACATTTCCCACCTGCATTGCTTATCTCTTCTCCAGTAATAAATACCTACTGCACTTGCTGTGGGTAATTAGCAGGCCAGCTAATTCAGAAGAGGCAAATACTTTCTTTTGGACATCTGCAAATATTTTTTTTTTTCCTACAAGCACTTTTCTGTTAAAAATTATGAGATTTCTTTTTTTAAAGATATATAGGGAGAAAACAGAAAGCATTTCTAGATGATGTTATGATGAACAGGCATTAATAATTGACATTCATGGTGAGAGAGAAGGCAGTACACACTGAGGGATTGTGATGATATCATGGTAACCATGAGAGCAAAGCCCAAGTGGTCTGTGATGACGGCAGACATGTACATAGCTGTATACAAGCTGTTCCTCTGTTGGATGGTTTATATTTGATGGAAATCCGTTTATTAAATTCATATTTAAAATGTCTACACATCCTCCTGAAAGTTTGCTGGGGACAAGATTAGGTCAGCTCAGTTGTACAAACATGGGGAGAACAAACTGCTACTAGCTTCAAGCATTGCCCCAGTGAAATGAAGCAGAATTTCCATCCTTGTGTTACAAGGGGAAAAGTTGTGCTGCAAGGGAGGAACCTGCAGATGGACAAGCCTGCTTCCCTGGAGAGATAGGTGAGATTTTCATCCTGTGTGCCCAGGGCACAGGTTGTCTTATGAGAGATTACAGTCAGCTCCTATGAATTGTGGTACTTGCAATTTCCTTTGGTAATTTCCTCTGCAGTCCTATCCCAAGCCCTCCAAATATAGCACAAAGACGTATCTTCTCTGTGGTTACAGACATGCATCCTATTGCCCTTGCATAACTTAAAAACTATATGATCCTACAAACAACTGCTATGGCTTGTCTTTGTCAGACCCTAGCAAAGCAGTTTACAGTAACTTGTGAGAAAAAGATTATTTTTCAGACCTTTGATTGCCTTGATAATTAATACAGTTATCAAAATCCAAGTAGTTATTATTTTCACTCTAATTGTTAGCAACTCAGTTAATTAACTTGGTGGCAACCATTTCAAAGGGCAGCTTTTTGGCTGCCAAAGCATAACGCAGGAGGCCATCCTCAGGTTCCATCATTTCAGGATGGTGAAAACAGGCAGCTTCTGAGCTAAGTCCGGTACAGGACAGTGGGCCTCCAACCCACATTTAGCTGAGGTTTTACTGCCTCGGTTTTCTGCTGCCTTTCCTTCCCTGTAAGGGAAGGCTGCATGCTAGCAATGACACGGAGCAGGATACAGTGCTGCTGCTTGTTTCAACATGCTTAACTAAGGCTTTTTTGTACATTATTACTTTTTACTTGTGTTCAGCCAGTCTGTTTAGCTGCATGAGCTGGCAAAGCAACCGAGTTCTGACATCAGAGAATCCCTCTGGTATGAGAATTTCTTTGCTGGCAGACAGCTCTCTGCCTTCACACCACCAGTGGTGACAAGGGACCAGCCATCATTAGGTACTGTTATGCTGTAGTTACTAAGTATGCGTTCCTGGGAAAATAAACACGTAGCACGTAGTGGCAGAGCACTTGACACATAATGTGTTCTTTGTCTCTTTCCTGGTATACAGCTCTGCTGCGTTAGCCTCTGTTTTGGGTAGTACTTGTTTGACAGTAGTATTGCTTCAGGCCTAAGGATGAGCAGGTATGTCTTCGTTCTCTTGTCCTTCATGTAAAGGATGACAAAATCCTAAAAACTAAGAAATATAATGTTCATAGTCTCATCCTCAGCCTTCCAAGATAAAAACTGCGCTCTCACAAGCTGCTGTTAATTGAATGATTTATTTTTGGTGGTTGTTATTTCCTATTCTGCCTGAGTACATTAGTTGGACAGGTTTAAAAGTTTTTTTCTTTACTGATGGCTTGTATTTATTGAAATACACTCATGTAACCTAGGACTGCATACAGGATTGTGAGAAGTATTTGCTCTAAAGTCAACTAGATGTGCTAACACAGAGATAAAGAAACTGGTGGTTGGAAAAAAAAGAAAATCTCTTCAGGATTGGAGTTTTAGTTACCATTGCAATGTGAGATACCTAGTAATGGCACATCTGGGTAGGACCTAGTATGGATACATGATCGGTATAACTTGTGGCATCTCAGCCATCACTTTCCTTCAAAATGATTTTCAGGATTGCAGGAATGTCCATGAAATGCTATCTTAAGCAAGGAGTGGGTTCTTTGTCATTTAGTTATACCGTTACTGTTGTAATTTCAGATGGGAAGGGCAGGGCACTCTCCTGAGCAAATGAAGTGTCCCAGACTCAACTGAAGGATAAGAGGTAAATATTAGACCTTTTAAAAATGTGCTAGGAATTTTCCTATTTGTCTTAGTTCTTATGTAACATCCTTCTTAAAAACACGAGGACACTTAAAAAATGTATTTAAATTACAATCAAATTTGTGATAGAATGAGATCTGAATTTTTAAATATGTTCTTCATCACTCTTCACTGCCCAAATGCGTAAGGATCACTGCCCAAGTTCCTCCCTTTTTCTCATACAATTTCTGTACCCTAATTATCTGAATTCTTTCATACTTCTCCTGTTTTTATCTATATTAGTATTATTTCCACATAAGATATTTTTCATTTTTCTTGCTCACTAAAATATCACGAATGTTTTTATTAACCTTGGTGATGGCATTTTTTATTACAATGAGCATTTTTTTTGCAAGTCCTCAAACACTTCACATTATAAAGTGTTGCAGCTGTTGATCACTGCTTACAGGATGCCCCACAGTTTTCTGTGTTTAGTGTGCAGATACATAAAATTTTACAAGGAAGTCTTTAGAAATAGATAAGGAAAAAGAAATACAATGTAAATGTATCTCATTTGTTTTTCTCTCCCTTTCCCTGAGAGATAGAAAACAAGTGGAATACTCAACATTCCATTTTAAAGGCAAAACAAAGTACTTGAGCATCCTGCGGAAAGGGAGAAGGAAGGTTCAGTGGCAGGTAATTTTGTGTTCCATATTTATGAATTACAAATCCTTTTGAGGTAAGCAGAAACTTTTCTGGTGTCTGTCTGGAGGACCTATGTTGCTGATTGATTGTCCTTTTTCACTTGCACTTACTCTTCAGACTTTTGCGGCCATAATGTAGGTTAAAAGATTAATTTCTACAGGTTCTGAGGATCACCCATCAAGGCTGAATAATTTTTGTTGTATTTTTCACCCTATTTTTTCCCTGAGGGTTGAAGAACTAATAAGTTTGCGGTTTAGCAACTGAAATGAGCCTGTTTTGTTCCTATTAACTCTCAGATTTAGCTCAGGAGAAAGTACTCATCCATTTCCATCTGCAAATATGTGTCAGACCAGCCTATTACAGACCTGGAAGGCCACTGTAAAAATTGGCATTAGTTTCCCCATCGAAAAAAGTAGGAAACATATAGTATTGGCACAAACCAAATATTTCCTCTTTCAGATCAAGAGGTTTAAGTATGCACCATGTTTGTAGGCTGATAAATGAGGTCTCTTCCAACGAAGCTAAACTAAGTGGTTTTTTTTTTTCTGTTTGCTTTGTATTGGAATTGTTCAGTGAGGATGGAGCCCTTCTATTTGAATAGTACATTAAACAATTATTTGCTCATTTAGGCCACATTTTTTTCATCTGTTTCTCTCAGTAAGAGTGCCAGGTCAGGCTGTTTCTGTCACGTTGTCAACAGTTCGTTCCTGTCCCATGTAGTTATTTTCTGCAGGTTTATTTTTAGGCTGGATGTGTTCCCTGATGCAGTTTACATGACTTTATAAATAGTTGCATGAGAGCTACCTGGGGGGAAACAGGGAAAAGAAGAGTACATGGGAAAAGATGCTACTGAGCTAAAAGGAATGTCTGTGGAATCATGACTTTAAAACTCTCCTTTCTAGGATGATCTTCTGCCTCTTATTTGAGTCTTACAGTGTGTCTAAGTAAAAAGCCTTATCTTAGGCTCAGGTGTTTTGCCTACACACAGCCTCTATGTTCTTTGTCTGCGTTCAATATTGATTTCTTATCTTGCTTGGTTTCCCAAGATTTCTTAATACTTCCTTTTCAGATTTTAGGCGGTTGCAGTGATTTCTTTGACTTTATATGAAGCATTTTAGACTATTCTTTAATCTACTTCTGTGTATTGATTTTCTTGTCTGATGTTTCAGGTGCAAGAAAGTTATTTTAGTTTCAAAAAAGAATATCACTTGAATATTTTCTCATTAGTTTCAATACTGCATTGTGGCTGATTACATATTTTTTCAAGTTGTCCAAAATAGTGATATACTTTTATATACAGATACAGTGCATATTCAAACTGGGTTCACCCTCCAAAATCAGATGCAAACATATTTTATGTCTCTGGTTTACTTTGGAGATTGCATTATTTTATTAACATTTTAGAATTATTTATGGGTAGCAGATTTACATATTTAATATTACAAAATAAATTTTAAATGGAAATTATTCATTGAGGCTATGAATCTCTTTCTAGAGAGCAAGCAATATAACAGAATTCTTAATGTGAGATAGTTTCACAAATTATACTGTATTAGCAGAGTACGGACTAGAAATTTGACTCAAATGTCACTGAAGTTGATGGAAGTCTCTGCATTGGTACTTAGGGGGAATACACACTGGCTAATGATAGCTTAGGCTAAATCTCACTGACTTCTCACTAGTCAGTGAAGAGAGGGGAGCTTCTCCAAGGGACAGTTTAGAGCAGATGCCAAGCATAGCTGTTCTTATTCATGCCCTGGAGGATCATGTGGCAGAGTCCTCTTCAGTCTCTAATTATCCGTATAACCTGAGGTTTCTATAGCATCCAGTGCCATAGCAGCTAACCCTTCTCATGTTAATTAAATCAGCATTATGGTATGAAATGACAATATTAATTTTAACTTTACACAGAGTAAGTTGCCATGTTGGTAGGTTTTATAAAAATGTCTTATAAAATTCTATAAAGCATTTTATTATTATTTTCTATAAACATACCTAAAGACAATAAAATTAGCAGGAGAACATTTAAGCTCCTTTTTAGGCAGATTTCTTAAAGATAAATAAGGGCTCAGTGTAAGAAGAATGTGTCCCATTAGTTAGTAGTTAATAAGTACCATTACTTGCTAACCCTGATTAGTAAATTTGTTCCTCTTGGTTCAGGCATGCACACTACACATGCATACAATTTTGTAGAAAAAAGTCTGCAAGATTTATTGCATCTTGCCTTGGAGCTTTAAAGGGAAAAGATTAAAAAATGTAATAAGTCTGGGTCAAGGCATTTCGTGTCATAAAATACAAGAGGTCTCCGGCAAGTATTGCAAGTCCCAGAGGAAACAGGGAAAACAGTTCTAATGGTTTCATCCTAAGCCCCTGAAAATGTAAGCTTTTAGTTACCTCTAGTCAAATCAGGACACTATGTATTCTTGTTAGGTCAATACTTTTTTTTAATTTCGTTTCTTATTTCTTTTCTTTATTCAATGATTATATAGTTCACTTTCTCACTTCAGCTGGGCTGCGTAAGAATCTTCTACTTCCTGCACCCTGAGGCATTCCCAGTTTTGCTTTCAGTACAGTTATGAGCTCCACATGTCATCAAAGGAATACACAGGTTTTGGATGACTCCTTTTAGTTTCTCTTTCTCAGTTTACTGAGCAGCTGCAAAAAAACCAAACCAAAACAAAAAAAACCCAAAACGAAACAAAAACCCCCCAACAGTAGTGTTTAAACCATGGAGACATTTAAATTGTTTTCTTGTTAAAACATTATCATCTAAACTATTCATTTAATCAAGGCCTATGTAATCCCATGGCAAATACCATAACATTGTAAAAATTACCAGGTTCACAACTGTCCACAACCTGAAAACAGCGTTGAAAGATGTACAATGGAATCAAACTATCTACTAAAAAAATAAATGAATAAATCAGACAAAGTAAGCTACAGCACTCTGGTATCGATTAACATTAAACCAACACTCAAGATGACTGAGTTTGCACTGGAATGTACCTATTTTTCAACAGCAGTGCTGGTTTAAATAGTCTGCACCTCCAGTTGCTAATTCGTCCCCTTTCCTTTCAGTGTGCTGGGGCAGCTAGTTGTGCAGCTGCGAAGCTCAACCAACTCAAAACCATTATTTTCTCTGCTGGGTTACCTGTCAGTGAGATCAGTTCCCCAGTCTGGTTCACAGTGTGGATGAGCAACCACTTACGCCAGGACAACAGAAGAGAGAGCAAAACAGCAGGGATGAGAAGCCAGGATACTTTAACTGGCCAAAGGTTGTAAAAAGTTTTAAAGACA
This sequence comes from Psophia crepitans, assembly GCA_013399095.1. Lineage (NCBI taxonomy): Eukaryota > Metazoa > Chordata > Aves > Gruiformes > Psophiidae > Psophia > Psophia crepitans. The sequence goes on along the minus strand of VWZZ01005315.1, from coordinate 548,397 downwards.
GTGAAGATACCTTCCACACCTTCCCATGTTGGTACAGTTCAAAGAATCCGTATTTTCCCTCACATGTAAATTCAGCACCCTTTATTATATTGTGAAGTAGGGGAGTAATCAAACCAGAACAAATCATCCTTTCTGAAGAGCTGAGCTAATTTTGTCAGTGTAACTTCACACATTGCTACATACAGTTCATGCATATATATCTAGATGTTTTTCTTTCCATAGTGTATTATTTTGTTCCATAACATAACTTTGTAGATGTCCCTTCATGCATAAAAAAAGGGGAGGGGGTGAAAAAAAATCTATCATCTCTGCTCTCTAAGTGATGTTCAACACAAACAAATTCGAAGAATTGAAGGGCATTCTTTCTTTTGTTTATTCACTTCTATGCATAAGAAAAGGATTTTAAGAGCCCTACTAGATGTTCACAGGTGACATCATAAAAGAAGGAATCGTTTCTTTTTTTTCTTCAGTATTTCTGTGTCATGCCAGAGATTCTTTTTATTTATTTATTTCAGCTCAGTGAGTTATGCTGGCATTTCAGGTCCACTTACAGATTGTATTAGAGCATGAGTGTCATGGTGCTTTTTCAACATCTCTGTTTAATACAGCCTTCCTACCTGCACGTTCTGACACAAGGCAGACAGCCAATTTTAGAGGTTTCTGTTCCTAGGCACTTGTTCCTGACCCTGTGCTGCAGTTTTGGTAGTACCAACACTCCAGCACATGGAGTCACCTGGGTTATAAAAATTCTTCCAGGGTTTTCTGGTTTGTTATTTAATCTGAAAAAAATAATTGACAATAAATTTTGTCAAAATGGCAGGAAATGTTGGTAAGGGTGAAGACTGATATGTGAAATGCAGGAGTGTATTCTGTCGTATAGTTTATGATTAATAGTATATTTTTAATAAAGTTGTGTTTCTTCTCAAGGAGATTAAAATTTAAACCCATTTTGCAAAAGTCAGGGAAAAAAAACTTTTGTAGTCACTCGTCCTCTTTTTCCACACTACACACTTTTAGACATACACTTAATGCATCTATCCCTGTTACTCCTGTTGCCTGCAGATGTGAAACGCCTGCTCACGTTTGCTTCTTCATTCTATCCAATTTCTTTATCTTTTGATAATGCTTATTATTTCCAGAGGTTGTTTCTTTGTTGTCAATGGCCTGGGTCACAATTTCCATTGCACTGTTTGCTGTTTCTACAGTTCATGAATTTGGTAGCTGGAATAATGACAACAGAAACCCAACAGATAATACATATAAAATACAGCATTTAAAAGTAGCCTCATCACCAAAGAATTTGTTTCACATGGATAACACATGCCTGAAATTGCACTCTCAAATCTAATAATCTCATATCTAAACATAATCTAATATATCAGTTCTCCAAGACTTCCACATGTGTAGCCCCCTGAAGGTTATAAATTCATGCTCAAAGACGTTTGGATTAGCATCTATCTTGAGCGTATATTAGCTCCTCATCATCACATCATCATAATAATTTTGCATCTGCAGACCTGTGAAGTAAGAAAGAGAGCTATTATTTCTGCCTAAAAGGTGGCAAACTGCAGTACAGAAACATAACTCTTTCAAAATCATACAGAAAAATCTGTAGAACATCTGGGAATAATCTGAGAATCTTCTAATTTGTAAAATAGAATGAGGCTGCTGTTTCATCCTTCCTCCATCCACTAATCAAAATTACCAAAATAAGATTAAACATATCGTCAAAAGATGGTGCAATAATCTGTCACAAAGAGAAAGAAGAAGGATTGCATCACTTAGAGGAAAGCTACAATCCTGTTTGTGCACTAGACAGACTGTCTGCCATAGAAAATTCCACATGTGGAATCCGGGATCGATCCTTTGCTCTTGGCCCATTGGGGACTGGAGGTTTATGAGACACAATATTTCTTCTTGTGGATATGCTGCTTATTAAGTTGTTCTTTAGTAATGCTCAGCATAGTATAGTATTGAGCAATAGTGATCGTCCAGGCTGTAGAGCTCAATAGCTAAAAGCTGTCACATATTTTTTCCACTTCCCTGTCTGCTGCCAAGGATGAGAGGGGAGGGGACCTGCTCGGATCAGTGACTTTCTCTATGCAAATTCCCCCTCTCCCCCCAAAAAGGTTTAAATTTTTCATGGTTCATTTTGCATTGTGTGGGCTTGCCAGTTACATATTCTTGCAGGCAACTACTCTTTTTTCACACTGAAATCAGGACATGCTTTTTTGTTTTGTTTTGTTTTTAGTTTTTCATACTCACAAAATAACTTGCTTTAATATTTTCAGAAATGTTTTCCCAAAATTTATTGTCACAACAGTTCAGTCTCTTCACATCCTCAATAATTCCAGTGCCTATTCTCTGATACTTAAAATAGCTACTTATTTCTTTAGCTTCCACCTGCATCTTTTGGAAGTGTAGCAGCTTTATCTGTCATTACATTACTTTCTATTACTTTATCTCAGCCATTCTGCTCTAGTTCTTCATAATTTTCTTTTCAGTTACATTTCTTATTAAGAAACTCATATGATAGCTTTCCTAATAATCACTGACAATTTTTATTTCAGTTTGACGTTTTCTCTTTAATGTCTTTTAATCTAAGTCTGATCTTTTTTTATTATTATTCATTCATTTTCAGTAACCTATTATTCCATCTTTCATCTTTTCCTATACAATGAAGTTAAAATAATTTTATGGTTTAGGTATTCATTCCTCAACTATGAACTGTAAAGACTATGGGGAGATGAATAGGCTTTGTGTGACATATATTTTAGAAGCAGCCCTTTGCTTAGATTTAAAATAAACAGGAATTTAAAAGTTGATAAGAATGTAAATGAAGTGGAAATGTAAATCCATATGCCAAGCAAAGAACTTAGTTTCTTTTACCCATATATAACATAGGTTTTTCTTTAAATAGCCAATCACCAAGAAAAATAAATTCTAAGGCCGATTTATTCCTATTATTAGCTCTCCCGGAGAACTCTCCCAGAAATGGCGTGCACTTAAGTCTATATTACAGTCTCTTCTTGAGTAGAGACGTAATAATAGTATCTCACAGGACTACTTCAAGGCATAACTGGCTAAAGTTTGAAGAAACCATCACCAGCTTTCAGGTCATAAGAAACATGGCTCAGTACTATGAATAAATACGTTAATTTGTTGTCACTGAAAATTTACACACTTAAACCACAATATTTGTATAATGGTACATTAAGCAAAAGTTTTATTCTGGTTTGAATCCTTCATTATGAAAAACCATTTTACTACTTGGTAAAGTTTGCGGATTGTATGAACAGTGGTGATGGTAGAGCTGCTCCGGTAAATTGTATTGATACTACACTGTTAGACTTGAGGAGCTTATGTAGTACCCAACGGCACTGACTGTCTGTCGCTGAACTGACTGAAGGATCTCAAAGTATCCCCTCAAAGTATCCATCACAACCTCCACTTTTGTTACCACCTTTCCCTTACTTCTCTCATTTCAATGCCATAGTCTGGATGTATACAGTAACTGTTCAGGCTTTTCAATGGCACGAATATGAAAGAAACGCAATCCAAATATTTCTCATCAAGTAGAATTTTCTCTATTTCAATAACTGTTTCTTCCCTCCTTGATTACATTACATCTGTGGCTGCCTACTGTGGCTTGTAATTCCCTGCACAAGTGAGCAGTTGGATGTTTTGCTTCAGATATGAGAAATTTTTATGAAAAACAGATCTGTTATTCCAATAGACTTACTAACTTACAGATAGATGATTTACAATGTAAGATTTTTTAAAGTATTGTCTGATTTAAGACAGTTAAATTATTGTAAATTTGACAAATCTCTTGGGTATTCAATGTTGTTATGAGAAACATGACTTTAAATTTTTCTTTATCCTGATTTCACGGGAAATGTTCAATACTACACATTTAACTTTACTGGTAAAGACAAGTCTAAAATTCATGTCAACTCATTATAACCTTACATTTTATTTCATTTAAAAACAATTCTCATCCTATTTCTGCCACTTTTGACAAATGAAAAAAAACCACTTTGGTAGAAACAGGACAAAATCAGGGTCCTGAGATTATCTTTTCCTCTTCCACTTCCAAGAGAAATGCAAAGGTTTAAAAATGACTGAAGAAAACATGAAGCCCTATATTACTTAAATGAGTAAGGATTCTACAGATGGAGCTTGACATAAGGGTGATTCAGTGGTGTGGGTAAAACAGAAACTTCTGCAAACCTTTTTACACAAGTGGAAATCTCTCTCGTAGCATTTTTCTGATGCCTGGAAAGAAAAAAAATACCCTTTCCCTCCTTCTATATAATTTGTAATTGTGTGATTACTTATTCTGGGTATTTTCTTCTGGCCACCTCTCTGACTTCAGTGGGCATTGTATCAGGCCTTCTTAGCAAAAATCCTTAGGCTGGATCTGTAGCAAGTATAAATACATGGAGCATTGTTAACTTGAGTGGAATTTTGCAGCTCAGGTGGTTTGTTTGTGTTTTCATGAGATTGCAAGCCTCTATACATGCATCAACATAAAGAGATTGATATAAATGTTTACAAAATACCCACAGAGCAAATCCTTGCCAGTTGTGGTAGCTGCAGTAGTCTGTATTACAAAGAACTGTTTCTTGTGAACCAAAAAAAAAAAAAAAAAAAAAGAATGTTTGTGTTAGATTGCAAAGCTGCCATTGCATGCTCTTTATTTTTAACAAAATCAAAATCCATGATTCAGTAGCTAAATGAATACTGACATCAATGAGTGTTTTGCAATTTGATGCGAGCATGAGATAGGCCTAGATTTCTGTGGATGAGCGGTTCTTTTAGAGTCCAGTTTCAACGGTGAAATGTATCTTCAGTTTTATTTTGATGACATACGCAGGTACATAGTCAGCATCTTGTTGATTTGAAAAAGGTACAAAAGAAATGCAGAGACCTGACACTTTCATTGAAACCCTGGGAAATCAACGGCCCTCAGCATCTTTACAAATAGCATGTTAAGAAGTGCCTGAAGCCGATGACAAAAGTTGGAGTTCCCTGAATGAAACTCCAGATTTCACATAGCGTGAAATCTCCATTGAAAATACTTTGGTCTATGGCATTAAAATCAATACAATCTAAAAATTAAAAGAAACCAAAAAAAGTAGTACCAAAATGGATAACCCCAAACCTTCTGACTCATTACCTCCTTCAACTCCAAGGGTGTATATCCTTCAGCTGATACTAAAATACTTGGCATTAATCTATTGTTATGAATGTCACTGTTCTCTACAGTTTGCTTAGGATTACATTTTTTGGAGTATTATAATTGGCAATTTGGCAGAGCATGAAGTATGAGCTAATGAGTTGAAGGAACAGACTGTACTTGCAAATTCAAAGCCTTTACATATGAACTATCTTCAGTTTCTTCTGAAAATTTGTATCCTGAGTACCAGGTTCTAACCTCACTTGCAACTCCATTACCCTGTATTCAGCACAAAGAGTAACACTTTCTAATACAGTAGTTTACCCTCTGTAAAAAGTATCTCATATATTTAGTAATTCAAACACAACTTTGTTACTGATGCTCTGTAACTTTCTCAGCACTGACGAAGGTCAGAAAGTAAAGATAAATGTGCCCCTTTGCTTCTTCCTCTGATCTTTGTACATTAAACACTACTTAAAACGTTTTCTAAAAAGCTCCAGACCACTATTTTGACTCCATTTTCCTCTGGAGGACTGCTGAAGTATGCTGTCCCTGGCTCAAATTTCATTCATTCATTGGAAAGTCCCCTCCTATCCAGCCATTGTGATTCGGTGATGGTAGACAGCAGTAGAAAAGCCTTAAAACAGATAAAAACAAGTGAATATACTCCTTCAACCAAAAAAAGAGAGCTCTCCTTCTATCAACTATGATCAGGGAAATTTTGGTTCTACCTGGTGGTCCATCTTCCAACTTTTTAGAACCATAGAATCATAGAATGATTTGGGTTGGAAGGGACCACAAGGATCATCTAGTTTCAACCCTCCCCACCATGGGCAGGGACACCCTACACTAGACCAGATCACCCAAAGCCCCATCCAACCTGGTCTTGAACACTTCCAGGGATGGGGCATCCACAGCTTCTCTGGACAACCTGTTCCAGGGCCTCACCATCCACACAGTAAAGAATTTCTTTCTAATGTCCAATCTAAATCCCCCCTCTTTTAGTTTAAACCCATTCCCCCTTGTCCTGTCACTGAACTCCCTAATAAACTGCCCCTCACCAGCTTTACTGTAGGT
>VWZZ01005315.1:465282-534230 GCA_013399095.1 Psophia crepitans | reverse complement strand
CACAGAGCCAAGGCCTTTGCTGCTTCGCGCGCCGCCCCGCCGGCGGGACGGCTGGGGGTGTGCGGGGAGTTGGGAGGGGACAGACAGGGCAGCTGACCCCAACTGACCAAAGGGATATTCCATACCATATGGCGTCATGCTCGGTTTATAAGGGGTTTGAGAGGCAGAGGAAGGAGGGGCAGCAACGTTCGGAGTGATGGCGTTTGTCTTCCCAAGTCACCATTACGCGTGACGGAGCCCTGCTGTCCTGGGGATGGCTGAACCCCTGCCTGCCGTGGGCAGTGGGGAATGAATTCCTTGTTTTGCTTTGCTTGTGCACGCGGCTTTTGCTTCACTGATTAAACTCTCGTACCTGAGCCCACGAGTTTTCTCACTTTCCCCCTTCTGATTCTCTCCCCCTTCCTGAAGAGGGGGATGGAGCGAGCGTCTGCGTGAGGCTCAGCTGCCGGCTGGGGTAAAACCATGACAGTAGCATTGCATTAAGGTAGCATGAAGATTTTCCTTTTCCAGATTTACAAGGTGTAAGTGGCATATCATTTCTGGTGAATGATAACTTTAAGAAAAACAAGCTGTCCTGGCTTTGGCTAGGATAGAGCTAATTTTCAGGAGCAAGGCCAGGTGAGATGAGTTGGCTGGGGCTATTCCATATCAGGTGACAGGATGCTCCCCATAAAATGGGGCTGGCCTGGGAGGAGTGGGTTATTGCTGCTCTGGGTGTGGGCTGAGTGCGTGGTCTGTCATGGATTGGTAAAGTGCTCTCTCTTTGTTCTTGTGGTTGTTGGTTGTTGATTGGTAAATTGCTCTCCGTGTTATTGTGTTTATTTACATGCCATTATAACTACTACTGCTTTGTTTTTGTTTCCATTTCCCTTTGCTGGCCCATTAAATGGTTATTATCTCAAATCCAGGAGGTTTCCCCTTTGTTGTTCTCATTCTCCTTCCCATCCCACCAACCAGGGGAGTGAGCAAGTGGCTGTGTGGTGTTCAGCTGCAGGCTGGGGCTGAATGATGACACATGTAACTGCAGATTTCAGGAAGAAAAAGTATTTGTTGGCTTGTATAGATTTTCTTTCTTCAGTTCAACACAAGAAACCAAATGTGAAAAGTTAAATCAGCCCTTCTAGTATTGAGTTGGCAATATCACCTGAGCTGTAGAAGGTGACATTTCCTATTTGTTAAAATTTCACAGCATCTTGTTCTCTGTGCAGTTTTTATCTCTGATGGATCTTGGTTTTGAGCTTTTATACTAGGGAATTAAGGACTTAAAAATAAAGTAACTCCAGGATCATAGTAAAACCATATCCATGCCCAATTAATGGACATTTTTGATGGGTTAAGTGCAGCGGCTTGGCTTGGCATATAGCACTCCTGAGGAGCGGAAGAGTTTTCTTCTACTGTTACCAGTAACTTGAATGTATGAACGGGCATAATTCTAGTATCATGTCTGTATCGCTGATGCTGCATGTTTGAAACATTGGAACCTCACTATCTTCATTTCTGTACCCAATTTGAATGATCATTTCCATCCATACTAATTCTTGCAAATAGTGCATCTTGCCATAAAACTTGAAACATGTGGAAGGGACTTTGTTATCTTACGTAGCTGCTATACTGTAGGACTTAAAATGCAAAGGTTATTAATAGAGGTTATATGTTAATCAATCTGCAAAGACTAGGAGGAGATAATGAAAAAGATAGAATAAACTGTAAGGTGACATCACCAGTGATTGGATCTACTGTGTGTGGATAACCTTTGAGGAGCAGGGCTGAGAAGGAGCCAAGTTTGAGGAACTCACTGGCACATCTGTACAACTCAGTTTCCTTGGATGTTAACCTCTCCTGGGTTTTCAGGTTTTAAGAGCCTTTCACTTTGAGTTCTACAATTAAAAAAAAAAAAATCCAAAATATTGTAAGCTTTCCAGAAGACCACGTAGAACATTTTAATCTGGAAAATAATGCAATGCAACCTGTATTTTTCCTATTTACACTCAAATAAAACCTATTTCCTTTCACAATAAACTCAATACACAGTGCTGGAATCCTTACTCTAAATCAAAAAGTTATAGGAAAACAGTAGCAGAGGGGGCTGTGAGAAGTCACGTGTGTCACCACTTTGTGCTGAGCTGTAATCCATCCTGTTGCTCCTCAACCTCTATTTGTACAGCTGATATTTAAATATACTTAAAATCTATTTTTCTTATTGAGAATTTCCTGTAGGGCCTCATAACTTGACCACAGAATTTGTCCATTGTTTTATCCTAGGATAATGTATGCATTTCCAAGTGGAGGACTTAGCCATCTTCATTATATAATGCCAAATATTCAGACAATAGAAGCTAAGCCTGTTGTCAAATTGCATTTCCAATTGACATTCTGTGAGACATTAGAAGTCGCTACATATCTTCAGTGCATGTGGGAGTCATGACATTAAAAATTACATAAAACTTATTATGCAGACAGAAAATAAACATTTTCTTCCCTTAAAGAATTTAAGATTGATGGATAATTACTTTGCTTGCCAAGGAGAGACTTCCATAATCAGTATAAATCATAAGGTCATTAAATTGGTAGGGCAATGAGAAATAAATCAATGCCCTGAAGATGACTTGTAATTGCTTGTTGCAGGATACATGGCTGAATGATATTTTGTAAAGACCACACTGTGCATCTACCTAATTGGTTTGGATGTGTTAGAGAGTCTATAACAGAGGTAGTGGAATAAGTCAAAGACCATGCACGTATGAACCAGATGGCTTATGTGTCCGTGGGACACTCAGGAAAATCTGTACTTAATGCTGGGTCCCAACTCTATCAGGAAATTCTGAGGCTGCCTTAAGAAAGGACAGCAAAAGAAACAAAAGGTTGATGCAATTAATTTTGTGTAATGTTTCTAAAGCCAATGATATGGAGACAAAAGTGACATGCAGTCATAGTGACAGCAATGCTATTTTGGAATGTTCTACTTGTACATCTTTCATGATTGGACTCAAATGACCACAAAGTGACACTTCTTGCAGAAGAAGCCAGCTCTTTCTTGTAGCAAAATCTGATAAATAGTTTTGAACTGAAATATCAAGAAATTAAGATTTTGCGGTTTGTGACCTTTTAGCACTGTGTGTTTATAAATAATATATTCATCAAAATATACTTTATACGTGCATCTGCAGAAAGGCAGTAAATAACTATTCTAAAATTGAAGTAAATTGTGGTACAGGATTATCAGTGGGCTCCACATTCTAGAAAATTGCCTTGAGCCTGTTTCACAACCTGGGCAAAATGAACGTGCATATCTAAAGCACATATTGTTTTCCCTGTGGATTCTGGACTTTTTTGTTCTCAGTTAACACCTACATCAGTCTGGATTACTCCACTAAACACAGTAGAATCATTCCAGATTTACATCAGTATCATTTGGTTTTAACATGCTTGTTACTAGTGAAGTAAAAGGCAGGGATTTATTAAATGTTGTTGCTCATTCAACATGTTTAGTTTCAAGCAAACATATTTGTTTAGTATGGATGACAACGATGAACTAGTTATATGACATTAGGGCTTAATAAATGTTTAATTCCTGTTGCACTGGGAGCTGTACAAATACAGAAAAAGATATGTTCCTTAACTCCTGATCTCTTAAAACTGCAAATGCAAATAATGGGCTTGGCAAAGTGATGCATTGTGCAAACAAATGAAAAAAGTACAATTAACATAGTTTTGTTAGTTATGTATTGTGGCTCTGTCTCTAGGTTTTCTTTGTTCTTGTTGGTTTGTGGTTTTTTGGTTTTTGGTGTGGGTTTTTTTTTTTTTCTGGGAGAAGACATAATGGAAAGAGGAGACAGTAGGAATAGCCAGAGTATTTACTGTAAAAAAAGCTGGAAAGGCATAAAAGTTGAGGACTACGTATTTGCCCAGTAAGTTACTAAGAAGAGCAAAGCAAGTCTGAAATGATTATTTAATCTGAATCTCTCAGATGTTTGTTACCTGAGAATATGCACATACACAAGTGTTAGACTCTCCAGAGTGCTTATTAAAGCCGTTCACTCTCTGCGGATTGCCATGGCTACTATCCTAGCATGTAATTCAAAGAGCAGTGAATATGGCATCATTCAAAATTCCGAACATTATTCTAGATTATAAAGATTGGGGCAATATAAAAATTTTTAAGGAGCCAAAGCAAAAACTGAATCAGAATTCCAAAGCATACAGGCTGTTCAAAATTGAGATTCATCCTTCTGAATGACGCTGGTCAATATCTTTCTAAAACCAAACTAGGTGAGCAAAGCAAAAATTTTGTTTTACACATTTTCCTCATGGTTAAATTCAGTTTTAAATTTCATTTATGTTTATATTTAATGTTAAAGCTATGATGTCAAATGAGCAAGAATAGCAAAATAGTTTCTGATCTGCCAAATTACAGCTAAACCTATTTAGCTGGTTTGGAATGAAGAACTCAACTATCTTGAGGATTTCATAGCTATCTCTATTTGCCTGAATTATGCTGAGTTGGTCTGAAGAAGAAATTCCAAACGCTTTGAATTATGTGATAACGTGAGCAGTCAGAAAATAGACTGCAGTGTCAACCATGATCAGTTTTAACATGGATACTTCACTCCAATAGTCACAGTCTTCTAGTAAAATTCCTATATTTTACTTCGACTTTCATACCGTCTCAGACCTTTTCTGAATCATGACAACTGCTTTTTCTCTGGTGAGGTTTAAACAATTGTCCTTTTCTGTTATCCATGAACAACTGAAAAAGAGCTCACTCTTTTCTGAAAAGTTGAGGTGGTTATGTTTCAGCAATTGTTTCTTAGAGAAGATATTGGGCCAAATTTTCAGATGAAAGAGTTCAGTGCTGTTCCATCAAACCTGTTTCTTTTAATGTAACAATGTATGCAGTCAAGAAGAGAGTACAGAGGAGCGGTGAACAAAGAGGCCTCTGAGCCACATGAAGTTTGAATTTTGTTGAATGCCTAAAAAAAAATTCTATTAAATAGTAGAAAAAAAGATTTAAAGTTTTCAAGGCTTCAGCTGGATAAACTAGAGCCACAGTATCTACTACTGTTCGTTGCTCTTTTGTTGCATCTCTGCCTAGAGAAGGGAAAAAGAAGTCTTTGAAACCTTTTCCAAACAATGATCTTGAGTAGTTTTCTTGGACTTGAACTCTGAAAGAAGTTTATATCTTACCAGAACCTGGGAGCATATTCTTTTTTCAGCAACATCAGTGGACATTTTCATTTCCACCAGCACTGGTGGTGGTACAGATTGGCAGCTGTACTTAATCTTCATGGTAGTGAGGTCTGTGCTTCACAAGTTAGATAAAGAGAAGCTGATCTTCCTGTTAAGTATCTGAACTTAGATGCTTACATGTAAATTGTGCAGAAGATTAGGGTAAGATTTTTGAGTAAATGTCTAAATGCCTTTGAGAACAAACCAGAGAAACATTTAGGCAGGGAAGTAGACTAAAAGATCTTTTCTATCTGTTTTCTACAGTTCTGTGATAGCTCCATGCCATTCCTTTTCACCTTCCCTACACTTCCACCAGGACCTGGTAGAAGAATTGCAAATGTGGCAGATGCAATTTCAATATTACCTGGAGAGGCAGACAGAAAGAGGGAAGCCAAAACCATTTCTTATTTTATTTTGGGAATTACAGTTGAGGATAAGGCGTGTATTCCCTTGGCCAGGGAGGCGGAGGGAAAGGAGGGATAATGCCAGCTGCTCTGCTACTCATGAAAGCAAGATCTCACTAATTTGAAGTTCTTCGCCACCTACATACAGAGAATAATAATCTCCTAAAAATATTTATACATCCATACTGATTTCAAATAGAACACATGCTTCCAAAAATGTAATAAAGAGATGTATGTTCCAATAATGAAGGTTATAAAATATTTAAATACTTCCTCCGCTTCTCTCAAGAGGAAATGCCAAATAGCAAAGAGGAAGGAGATTCCAACTTCTTTTGTTTTTAGTGTGAGGTTCTTATTCCCCTTTGCTTTATCACTCTCTTCTCCCAGAATAAAAACCTATTACTATTTTGTGATGCATATCCTGATCCAAACTTCATACATATGCATTACCATATGTTTCACACATCATATGCTTTCCTTAGCTTCATTTCAGGTTCAACATCAACACTCTTTACCCATCACGCTTATATACACATACTTTGTTCATTTCACACATCTTCCTATGTTTGCAGAGTTGAATTGACTATACATCTTATGCGAAAGAAGAGACTCAAACCCATATGTAGGCCCTTCTACGTCATTCTTACTCACTAGATATTTGAAAAGAATAGCATAAGATATTCACTGACTATGCAAATCCAACCTAAACTCCCTTCCCTATGCAGGAGTATAATTTCAGTGAAATTAAGAAAGAAAACAATTATTTTATGTAAAGCATCAAGAGGAGAAATTGCAAGCAGATTTGGGTATCTCTAGCCAGCATTCCAAAATAGAATTTTAGATTCCCTCCCACCTAATAGAATGCCTTGCTTAGTTTAATGCCCAGGTTACCTGGGGACAGTTAGTTGTCTGGGAAGGGATCCTGAGGCCAACCTCTTGGTACAACCTAGAGCAAAGACTTAGTTCACAGCCTGCAAGCCCTGATGCAGCTCAGGATGCTCAAGACAGACCTAGACACACATTTTGGACTCCAAAGAGGGTATCATGGTTTTCCAGACAATGAAGGCCCTGTATAAGGAATCCTGCTTCTAATGAGTGAAGGGCAGAAAGGAAAAGTTTGAGGTTGTGGGTAGGTTTCAGCTGGGATAGAGTTAATTTGCTTCCTAGCAGCAGGTATAGTGCTGTGTTTTGGATTTAGGATCAGAACAATGTTGATAACACTCTGACGTTTTTAGTTGTTGTCAAGCAATCAAGGACTTTTCAGTTTCTCTTACTGGCCTGCCAACAAGAAGTCAGGGGCGCTGGGAGGGGGCATAGCCAGGACAGCTGAACCAAACTGGCCAAGAGGTTATTCCATACCGTATGATGTCACGGTCCGTGTATAACTGGGGGAGTTGGCCAGGAGGTGGCTGATCAGGAACTAGCTGAGGTAGTGAGCAATTGCGCTGTGCAATCACTTGTTTTGTATATTCTTGTATCATTTTAATAATAGTTGTTGTTATTCTCTTCCTTTTCTCTCCTCTTAAACTGCCTTTATCTCAACTCACAAGTTTTCTCACTTTTTCTTTTTGATTCTCTTGCCCAGCCCACTGTGGGGAGAGTGAGCGAACAGCTGTGTTGTGCTTAGCTGCTGGCTGGTGTTAAACCACAACAGGTGGTGGTTCCCAGCTCTAAATCTCCTGAGAAACTGCTAAGGACCTGCCTATGGAGGACCTTTCCCATTTGAAGCATTCTTCTAAGATATTGCAGTGAATAGGTGAAATGACTGCTACACAGGGCACAGAGCAGGAATTGTAAGGGGTTTTTCCTGGAAGTCTTGGGTTTTTTGGTTGGGTAGGTTTTTTAGTTGTTTTTTGAGGTTTTCTTTTTTGTGGGGGTGGGGGGTATTCTGTGGTTTACCTGCCTGTAGGAGGGTAGCTGAGGAAGGAATTGAAAGGAATTTTATTTTTTTCCCCCAGTGGAAGCAAGCTGATATAGCAGCCCTTTTCTTAAATTTTGCTTTAAGACCATAACTATATCATTACAGTATGCTAATGTACTTGAAACAGGTATTGTAAAATAGCATTTCTTATTATGTTTAAATTTTACAGTCTGCACTTGGAATTGTGAATCTCAACATTTCCAGATTTATAATAGGCATTCCACCAACAGATTTAGGATCTTACAAGGGACCGCTATATGCATATCTTGGCAATCATCCTTTTGAGTTGTTTTCTACTTAGTATTTAGTTATGGTGATACTAAGCATTTATGTTGTGGATGCTTACAAATGGTAGCAAAATTACGAGTTCTGTTTTAGAGGAAGAATTTGTTTGCTTGGTTTATTGATCTGTATGGTAATCTTTTGGTTCCCAAGATGAGAGATCTAGTGCTATTTGGTGTTACTCATGGACAAACTGACTTTTGGACTTACTTAGATATTAAAGAACAAATCCTTCAATTTTTTTTTCAGTTCGTTATAGTCATTAATGTAATAATTTTAGATTAATCATAATGCAGTCAATGTTCTCATGTATGGGGTGGCTAACCAAAAATTTGAGTAATAATTCTGTTCTGCTGATACCTGATAAAAAGCTGATGGGTTTCACAAAGTACAAATGCTATGCCTCTTATTATGAGGAGCATACACAATCTGGATATTTATGTTTATATACCTACTGTCCCTATTCGAATATACTTCATTTTTAACTGTGTTTTGCAGTTCTATTTCAGAAAGTGTGAAAGTGGAATATCCTGTAAAATAAATAATGATTTAATGATTTGACTGCTTACCAGGAAAGTGGAATACTGGAGTTCGTCTCCCTTCTCCAAATTGTCATGTACTAGCAGCATTTGAGGAAGGAGGTGGGAATTAAGTGTTGTGTTGGCTAAGGGTACAAGGGCCTTAGAAGGATCCTGTTCCTCACTAACCTGAGCTGCTCAGGGCAGCAAACCCCAGGGTGCAGGTGTGAGCTATTGCTTTAGAATTCTGCAATGTCCTGGTTCATCACTGTCATTAACCTTTGTTGGGGGAGGCACTTCACTTGACCTCTACCCTTTCAGAACCCTAAATATCAGAGGAAACAACCACTCATTTGATATTTATACAGATAAGAATACAGCTTTATTCTCCTTTGACATTTATATACAGTTACATTATGGTTTTTCAGATAAATGTCAAATGAAAGGTTTTCAAATCTGACATTTTTTAATAGTATGCCTAAAAATGTTGTGGTCAAATGGAGGACTGTGATTCATGTGGCACTTAGAATGGTCTACCTGTCTTCTTCACACAATGTGAAGGCTAATACCAGCTAAACAGAGATCAGCAGAAATCAGTACTGTAACACCTAACCAGAAAGGATAACAGGAGAGTTCTCTGCAGAATTCTTCAAGTTGAAGCAAAAAAACCTCATTGTCAAGTAACAGACACTCCTAGTCTTACTATCAAAGAGGTGAATAACCATTTTAACTTCTCTGATGAGGTTCTAGATATTTCGCAGATGGAGGATTTAAAATTTAATACCAGATTTACTTATTTGTAGATACTTGACATTATGCAGGATTTTGATTTAGCCCAGTGATACCACAACATACTGAAATCTTAATCCACGTGCAAATTATACTTCATAGACTACATTAATTGCACTACAGAGTTGAACCACAATAGAAGTCCGATTCTCATTACTGGTCTATATAATATGTTCACTGTCAAGACACTGGGCACCTCCAGTTGCCAGGAAGGTATATAAGATTTGAAACTAGCTCAAGCCTATTGCTCTCTTCAAAGTTCGATTTGTTGGGTTTTTTTCAGCTTTTATACTCTGTGTTGGATTGAGCCACCTACACACTCCCCCCACATTAGTCTGGCTAACTCAGGAACACTTACAATCTTTTGATTAACAGAAACATGATGCTATATTCTGAATATAAGAGCTTGAAAGGATACGAGTAAATACTGACAAGTTTTGTCAATAAATAACTTTGCAATCCATGTTACAGTGGTATAAGCCCTTTTAAAAAAGTTTCAGTGAGATTTCATCGTCATACAGGATTTTCTTTTGCTCTTTTACAGGAGAAAGGGACCTAGCCCCACACTGGTTCAGATATGTACATTGATTTGATGCACACAGAATTTACTGCCCAATGATTAATTGATCTTCTAAGAATGCTCTATTTTATAGACACAGTTACTTCTGCTGTCACTAAAAGTCACTGGCCAACAGGATGCTACCATTGACTTTTTGATTTGTATCAATTTCTAATAGGTGACCATTAATAAAAAATACATTAATCACATATTAACATTTTATATTTTATGTATACTCCGCAGTGAACTATGCTCAACTAAATCCAAGGGTTATAGTACAATTCAGTCTTATATAAAAGTGTTTAAGAGGCACCATTACACTCTCATGCAAACTACCAGGGCTTGAGGCACAGGCCCATAGGGATCACTGCCAGCTTCCCAGAAGGAAAGTGGTCTGGGTGCAAACTGTCTCTTGTTCTCCTGCTTTGGTGCTGCCCTGCTGGCAGGCTTAGGGAGGGACTGGAGTAATTTGTTCCTAGTGTAGGGCCTACCAGCAAACGTCATTAACGTAACACCCCTTTGGAGCAAAGATTTATGAAAGGGGACAAAACAGCAAACCATCAGGAATGCTCCTGATAGAGACTGTGAATGCATAGACTGCATAACCTTTAAATAGTGTGTGTGTGTGTGTGTGAGAGAAAAGGACTTGTGAGAGATGCAGATATGTTTTTAGTTTTCAAGTATGTTTAGGTGTACCAAAGGTGGTACCTACAGTCAGTCCTTAGAGTTGCAACAAAATCTTAAAAAATAGAACATTTAAGAACGTTGTTTCCTCTTTACTGATTACCTTTAGCTCAGAGACCTCTATGAAGCTATATAGAATATCCTTAAGTAAAATTTGTTGTGGGCAGTAGTTTAACACGGACAGTAATAGCAGGCAGGAAAAGAGATTTACAACTTCAAGCTGCAAATCCAGATGCCGCTTCACCTGCGTGTCTTTGTTCCACCTCTTTCTTTTCTTACGATTAACCGTGTTGTTTGTAATAACACAAACACATTTTGCTTATTTGAGACAAGGGAGCTTCTTTTCTGCAATTTTATTTATAAACTTTAGCCCAAAGTTGCAACTGATATTGTGAGCTCTAGACCTATCTTTTCAACAGCAATGTGTATTTCCTTGTGAGGTATTGCTGAACTGAAACTCCACTTTTTTTTTTTTCCATATTATTGTGAAATCAAGTATATAGAGTTATTTCAGCTGTTCATGGGGTGTTTTATTTAATGATACATACCACCCTTATCCTGGCAGCATGCCCAGAAGTATCTCACTATGCTTCAGACAATGATCATTAAATGTCATTAATTACCTCCATGGAACAAGACAGGGAAGAAAGTACAGAGTGAACTAGTTTTTGTTTTCATCTAGTTTTGCATGCTTTTGCCTCCAGGAATTCTGCACCAAAAGAACAAGTTCTGCTCACCACTGCCCCCTATATCCCCCCACTGCTGCTGTTAACCATACTCCTTAAATGGCCATAGGCCAAAAGTGCAGTCCTTTAAGCTCTGTACACAGATAACTACAGACAGTTGAAGCTGGCTTGGGCCCAGTTTTCATTTGAAGCATGTGCTGGTCTTTGGGGTTATAGATCCACCCACACCCCCCAGAAGAGGAAACTGAAATCAGAATTAGACTGTTAGCTTTTGAGATAAGAATATATTTCGAAAATAAATTCTTATGAATTATAAAAAGGTGGTACTTTTGCTTTAAACCATGTTTGAGGATGAATCATAACATCTTGAGACAGCTAAAAGTCTTATTACTGACATTCGTATTTTGTTCATGAAAAGAATTTCACCCATCAGGAATTTCTAATTATATTGGCTGATCATTACAGCATTGCAGATGTGAGCAAGCATGTTTAAAGGCAGAAAGAAAATCTGTATAGTGAGGACTTTCTTCATCATTTTGATGTATGTGCAGATGAATAATGGCAAGGTAGAAGGGAGAAAAATAGAAAAATGCTGGAGTGTAGAATTACGAAACCGAGTAACTCCATATTTACCACCTAATATCTCTTGAATATTTTTTTCTGGAAGTTGGGGATGGTGAGGGAGGCAAACAAACCTTCAACCCATTTGTGTTACTTACCCCATAATATATGAAAATGTGTCTTACCCTCATAGACTAATCACCAGCGGAGAAATCTGCCATAATTCCAATGCAAAACATTCCCAGCAGAGGCCCTGATCAGTATGGCACTTCAAACCAGCTATGTCAAAATATAATTTTTGTCATTTTTCTGTGGAGAGTTCTGAAGTGGACAGAAGGGTTCATCTGAGCTTTGTCAGTCTATGGGAAACACACAAACTGAAATTGGATCTAGATCAGAGTTAACCATTACATTACTGTTCTTTTGATTCCCAGAGAATTCGTATGACACCCCTCAGGACACGATTATAAAATTGAAACTTCACTGAAAATATTAGGCCTCATTTTCTTAACAAACATGACTTTTAACTGTACTAGATGAATCCTACGTGCTAATGATCAAGGAATTTAATTCTTTGTCCTTAAATGCATGAACTTTTTATTCCTTTTTACTTTTGTCTGACAACAGAATGAAACAAAATAAAAAAAAGTTAAAAAAAAATCACCCAAATTTCCTTCCTGGTTTAGAGTTTCAGTATCATTTTACTACTGTTGGCTAAAAGAGCTATCATAGGGAAACGGACATATTCAAACTTTATGAAAATAATTTGATTTTTAGTAAAAATAATAAATATAACCATTTTTGTGGTCATATGATTAAATAAACAACAGAATTGGAAACCCTTATTTGGTACTAATCAACATGGTATCTGGTTTGGTATTCCCCCTTTAAGATAATGAATATTTCAATGGAAGATGCTGTATGTTGATGAATTTACTTTGCACTAAACAGCTGTTCAGCTGGTTGGCCCTGGTCAACTCTTCAGGAATTGTTTGAAGTTTTTTTTTTTCTGAATACTATAAAGGTAATTAAGGTTTTTTCCCCCTTCCTTTTTCCAAACTAATTGTAATGAAAATTTACTTTACCAAAATGTGTAAGTTAGATACCAGATATGAAATTGACAATTTTCATATGTGATTTAGATAGACTCAGGTTGAACATATCCTGGCATAACTGAGTAGCTTAACAGTAGTTCTATTAAGAGGACTAATGAGTTAGATCTCTGTCTTCACTATATCCTTATCTTCATTTTAAAATGTGTTTCAAAACTAAGAAGAATATATAAAGTAAACTGGAAAACAGAAAAAAAATGCTTATTCTATCGTTCAAAAAATGGGAAAGAATTGAGAAAGAAAACAGTAAGAGATTGAATAATGACTTTTACTTAATTGAACTGTTCAAAGATACTGCACAGACCTTCTAAGCCCCATTTTATGTCATATGCCACCAACTAAATTTTTTAATTTTATTTTATTCATTACCTATCCCTATGCAAAGAAACAACAGGAATTGGGAGAAATTAGTTTATGCTTCTTAAAAATGGGCACTTTGAATTAGGTTGAATGAGAAAGTAAAACAAAAGAAAAAAATCCAAACCAAAAAAACCCCCACCAGCCCAAAACATCACTTGTAAAGATCTGATGGGCCAGTTAAAAAAGAATGGCCATTGCCACACTCAGAATTTGGTTATTGCATGTCTGGGCCAGGTTTGCCTTCTCACCATTAGAAGAAAATTCACATCTGCTTAAGTTTTTTTAGTAATCTATAATCCCAGCTGCTGAAATTAGAAACAGGTGCCAGTTAAATGAAAATGTGATGTAAAAAAACCCAAAAACCTACACAATATGTTTTTCATAAGATGGGGGAAGTATAAGAAAGAAGACAAAGATTGTTTGCAACTCATACAGTCAGAGAATCAAGGAGTCTAAATAAAAAAAAAATTATCATGAAGATAGGACGTTAAACATTATTTCACCCTTACATATTAACATGTGAAACAGCGAACAACGTTTCTACTTGTCCATTATTTATATCAGTATGAAAATTTGAGATGAGAAAGTCCGTTATGGTTTTCTAGTCTGGTCTCTATTCTGGATGTGTAAGACTTTGTATTCCCCCTCAGCTTTCTCCATGAGAGACCAACTGATCATAAAAAATAATCGTGTCAGCAGATAAGCAAACTACCAACACTAAAGAACAACTAAAAAGATGATCAAAAGGTAGACAGCACTAAAATTTGAAATAGGCAATTGGACTGACTAGATCAGAAGGAAGGACCAGATTCGAGATGGCACAAATGTGGCTGTTGCCACACGAGTTGTGGACTATCTTGCTGTCTAAAATTTGTTGGCAGGAAGTTTTTAAAATAATACCTATAAAAGTAAATTTGTACAAGATTACTTCATTTTAAAAAGGCTGTATTGAAGATACAATTTTTTCAAATAAAGGGGACCATCTAGTCCCTTATAATACTTAGGCTCCAAAACTACAGGTTGGGTAGGAGACAATCTACATAGCATGCCATTCATTTTAAGGCTACGCTGGAAAAATAAAACTTGATTTTTTTCTTGCTAGGAAAGAGCAAGGTTTATAGCCAGAATGTTAGGGTAAATGATACTGTCACAGCAGAGAAAACAACTGATAGAGCATTTGATAGCTGTTTTGCTTTCCAACGGATCTTTTACATTCATAGAGTTTAAAAGTCACAGTCTGTCAAACAGCTTAAAAACTACAGGAATAATTTTGTGAAACCCCGAAGTATGAACTAGATGTTTCATCTTTCCTTTCTTTCAAGGTCTCAAAAGTTTAAATTTAGGGATATAAGAGAAATCATAACATAAAGCTAAATAAAACAAGACAGATTCTAAACCATTTGAAAATTATAAGGTTAGGAAATACTAATATTTTTTAATTACAATGATGCAAATCTTCAGGATATGTGAGAATTAAAGTCATAGTTCTCTTTGACCTCACAGAAAACAGAAACAAGTAATTTGTTGAGACACCCAAGCTCTTAAAGCTGCCTTATTTTACAAGGAAAAAGTTATGAATCTACCACATGGAAATTGCACTTAATTGAAATGGAGATTTACTCCTAATCGCTTCTGTTGCAAGTGAACTCCAGAAGTTAAAACATACTTGCATACTATAATTAAATACTGTACTTCCATATTGCTTTTATTGTCATTTATAAAACAGATAGAAGACTGTATTTATTTTATCATACTATTTTTAAATAGTATTACACTTTTATTACAAGTGAGCATTTCTGATTTGTGTCCAAGAAGGTTAAAAAAAAAAAAGCTGTTTGAAATAAATGCTGAAACAGTTAAAAGTCTATTACCATAGAAAAATTTACCTCCAGTAAATTAATCTAAACTTGAAAGAATATTCTATTCTTCTATGTTTATGAACAGTTTTGAGCGCTCAGGAACTTTATAGTGAAACAAAGTTTTAATGCAGTACTAATAAGTTTGAAATCAAACAATGTTGACTTTAATTTTTAGCAATCTAAGGAAAACTGTTTCATTTGGCAGTTTGAAGGGACAAGGTATATGTTCTGCTTTGAAATTTTTCTAACATTTCTTTGTTCTATTTCTAGTGAAAATATAGAATTGTCAAATTTTCTTGTAGAAAATTGTCAGAATGTCTAATTTTGGAACACACCAAATTGAAATTTTTTCTTGAACCTAAAACCCTTTTTTTTTTTAAACAGTATCTTATTAGACTCCTGAGTTTTTCACAGCATGGTCCAAAACCTACATATCCAGGTGTGTCTACAGCTTTCATTTGCTAGAGACAGCTAGTAGGATTTACTCATTTATTTAAGAATATTATCATAGCTGGTAGTCAGGACATAGTTCTGAACAGTGGCAGTCTCGAATTTTTATCCTTGATTTCATATTTTCTCCAATGACTCTGTAACATAAAATGTGTATATAAACTTAGGAATAGACAGTAAAATCAAAGTTTATTTCCTTTCAGATTTGCTGTGATCAACAGTACAATGGGCATCTCGTGGTCTTTGAACCTTATGAGTTTAGGCACTTCCAGGAGCTGATGTCAGCAAACAAACAGTGGTTTTACAGTTGGGCATCTAAATTCTCATTTATGTCCTGGACAGGTAAGCCCGTTACCCCATTTCGCTCTAAGTACCTAGCTCGTGTGTGTAAAGACTGAATTTAACAGAGCTGGGAGATGGCGGAGAGTAAAACAAACAGAAATTGATTCCAGTGGTAGGGTCAGGAAGCATCAGGGCAGGGCACACTGTGTACCAAGCTCTTTCCCGATGAAACAAGAAACAATTGTATTCAAGCCAAAACATATGGTGGGAGGAAGGGGAGGAGCTGCTTGCCAAGCCAAATATAAAGAGGCACTGCTCTTGAATTTAAGGAGCAAGAGTAGATGGGAGAAGAGCTAAAATGAGCTTTTCTCTGATGATTTAAGAAATATTTATGATAGAGCCTTCTCAGAGAAAAGGGGATTATTGGAATATCACACTACTACTCAGTGTTTCTTAAGAATAATTACTTTTTTTCCCTATTCTGCCCACATGCTTGATACTATGTCAGCATAAAAGAAGGCATAGCTCATGTTTCAAGTAAGTAATTTTTCATTAACAGTCATGAATCTTGTGACAAGCAGCAGCGGTCTTCAAACTGCCCAAACCAGAGTTTCTAACTATAACTTATTCAAGATTCTTAATTATCTACAGTAGGTTCTGAAAACAATACCATAACATATGACTGAATTTGAATATAAGAGATCATAATTGGCTGTACAACAGTGGTACCAGACTCTGAAATCTGCTTTCTATTACTTTTTATTGTACTTGGCCTTTTAGCACGTGGAGTTTGGTGAGATCTTAAGGAACACATAATTATTGTATTTTTAGACATGTGATGAATCAACTTCATTGATAACTAGATATTCTGAAATTAAATTGATCTCAAAGATTTTCATAAAAAACAATATATGGTATTTTGTGGAAAGTGTAAAAACAGAACATTCTGTACCTGAAATACCTTAACGATCCCCACCTTCTGTGAAAAATGTCCTCTTTGTGAATGAAAAGTTAACAGAAGTTCTTCATTTTCAGCACATCTAAATTAGCACGTTAAAAAGAAGACTGGTGGAAATTTTTTACTTTTTTACCTTTGCATGTCATTGTCTGCTGTGATACCAATGACAACTTTTGAGAAGATATCTGCAACCCAGAAATGTCATAAAATTGACCTACCATCTTACTTGCTGATGCAGCATCGTGAAACAGTAGCACACCACAAAGATCATGTCCCTCCAGTAAGGACCCACAGGAATTTTTAAGTCATTGTGAGGAAGTTTGCATCTTGGTTTACTACCATTCCCTGTCAAAACAGGATTCATTTTTTTGTTAAAATTTTGCATTAATTTTGACCATCAAATTCAATCCCTCTCCCCCATACTCTCTTCTGTTACTCTATATTACTTTGGCTTTTCTTCCAAAAGAACTTTGGCAGTAAAAATGAATGTTTTCAGCACCTGACATATAATGCAATTACAGGAATTTCCTCACCTGAGCCCATTTGTTACCTCTGGGGAAGATCTGCCAGTCAGGTTTGCGACAGGAGCAAGCAGAGACTTCCATGAGCAAGGAGGAAGCAGAAAGTTCAGCTCCTTGGGATGACAGTTTCCTGCAGTGTCCTGTGAGTGCTCACCTTCTCTTCATTTCCTGCGCTAATGAACACAACCATGACGGGCGTGTACAGAGAGAGGTGGCCCTACAGTGATGCAGGGAAGACAGTAAGGGCAAACATCTCTGAGACAGGAAGGTGGGTAAAGCCACTGTGTAATTCACTGTGGCACATGAGACAAGGCCACCAAAAAAAAAAAAAGAAAAGGTTAGAGTGGAAATTTGAAATGTATAAATTTGGAGCAATTCCCAACTCCAAGACTGGAATATTAGAACAAGGTCTATATATTCAATGCAGAATAAAAGCCACAAGACAGTGATTGTAAAGTCTTCTTTTTTAGTGTATTGTGTGTGGGTTTTTTCTTTGGATGAAGCTTTTCTTGGTTTTTTTTTTTGGATTTATTGCATTGAACACATGGCTGAAATATGTGTGTACTACCTAATGTGCTGCTTCTCTCAAAACAGTAATTTAAGATGAATCTCATTTAAACCCTCTTTCTGAACAGATAAACAAAGCGGTAATGTATTTTTAATGAGGTAAGGTGATTTCTTGCTGTGCAAATGTGCCTAGACCTGTAAAAACACCGTTTTCTTTCTACCCAGTGAGGATAATGATGAGTATTTATCAATGCATCATTATCCTATTTGCTGGTAAGACTGACCCAGTGAGCTACATATAAGAACTAGGGACTCCTCTATCAATATAAAGGTCAGTATTGCTGTTCTGAAATTGCATTTTTTCATTGTTTGAATTGTTATAATGTCATTGTCATAAATTTTCACAATCTTGTTTGTTTGAATTACAGCTTATGGTTGAATTTGTCATGAGAGTTGGGTTTTGACGTTTTTCTTTTTTTTTTTACCGAGGCTGCCCTGTTACTGCTGATGATTGCATTCAAAATGGCACCCAATAGATCTGTGTGGGATATTTTTGGGTTTCACCATGCTCTGAATAGCTTCTCATGGTCAGAACAAAATCATACTCTTCCTTTCTGAAAAAACTTTGCTGTCATGCTGAAGAAGCTTCTTAGAAAATACAGGATCATTCGTTTAGCAGTTTTTATTTCTCTCCCTTTTCTTTTTTTAAAATCTGTTTTCTAGGGAGGTATGGAAAGGATTGAAAAAGAACAATAAAAGTGTTCTCAAAGCACAACATGACAACATTTTTTGAAAATAAAGCCAGAAAGAAGGTTGAAAAAATACCTGAAATGCCACTTCTGAAATACAGTAATTTCCCCACAAAAAAAAAAGACAGGAAATGAATCTCCCCCAAATGAAAGTAAATTGTACTCTTTATCCAAACCCACCTGAATCTTTTTGGTTCTACTTAACATGAAGCACTCTTGATACCTGGGGAAACTTCAGTTATCGTTCTATATTAGACTCTTCAGATTGTGTTAGAATAATGCATGATTTTGTGTATTTTTATATTATGCTGATCTTTTTTTTCTTTTCTTAGTGTTATCTAAATTGGTTTCTGACATTTACATAATACTATTACTACGATTATTACTGTTTGGGGTATGGCTTTTGTTTTCTTTTTATGTTTTAGACATGGTAACAGGTAGAAGTTCTAATCTGGATCACAGACATATTGCAAATTCATTTTGTAATTTTTTTTTTTGGGGGGGAGGAATGAGGGAGTGTGGTGGGGTATATTGTATTTTACACTACATAAATTCTATTAATTTCTTGTTGTCATCTTAATTTTTAATTTATGCTAGTCATGGGATTATTACTCATACCTAAATTTAGCAAAGCCCTAAAGTACAGAGTTATCTGATTTGATATAAGGCAATGGAAAAGTTCACATTTATGTAAAATCTCTGCTTTTGGGCACAGGTATAACATAAGCAGAAACTTTCAAGGAAAAGGCGTACTTTGATCAAGAGGCGTTTGATGTAATATCTAAATGGTTAATGTATTTTTTTTGCAAAAAATAGATCTGAGAGAATCTTGGAAACTTGTCCTTTCATTTCCTATTTGTTGAAAAGCCACTTCCACAAAATAATGATTAATTCTAAATTGGACTCCAAGAGGTTTTTAATATTGCTAAATTTGCAAGAGTATTTAGTGAATTATTGGCACTAGTATTTTTTTTCCAGCTGGGAATTCTTGTGGAAATATACCTTTTTTTTTAAAATATCTAAGGTCAACTTGTTAACTAATCAGTAATAACAAATACTGATCTCAAAATGCAGATTCTAGACAAAGACAAGGAAACCTGTTTTAGGAGCATTTAGTCTCAATGAATGGACATTCGTTTTGAAGAAAACTGAGCACTGCCATCTTTTGTTGTAAGAGACTAACTGCAACGTTCAAATGACAATATTTGGATCAGTTCTCATTTGTAAACACTACTTTCTATCAGGAAGTTTGTTTATCACTAATAAGACACATGTTTTTTCTTAGTAAATCCAAGAAAAAACATTTTGTGTATTTGGTGAATATTTGCTGAGCAAGAAGACTTCAAGCATGAACACACTTATGAACAAGAGTCAGGTCAGGATCTATACTTTTATAAATAAAAACACTTCAGGCCAAATCCATAAAAATAAATATGGTCTTTTTTTAGGATAAAGAAGATAATGCATTCAAGTTTGATTTGTTAATGCACCTGATGTTTTTAAAAGAAAAGAAAAAGTGCTTACCTGTAACCTATACTGCTGCTGAATCACAGTTTATATTCTGAGAAGAGAGATCAAGCCTCGGGCAGTCAAGCCTTTGCTTTCTGTTTTCTAGCTCAGGAAGAAAAGTGTGACATAAAAAATGTCAGGTAATGTACATGAAAATGTAGAAACTTTTATGTCTCTGATTTTACGCGTTGTGCATTATGGCATCTTAACAAGGACAGGTGCTCCATGATCAAAGGAGCTTTAAGAAATAGCTTAGTGAAATTCCATAGTGGCTTTCAAAACTGGGAGTTCTGTGCTTATTAAATGTTTGTCCAAGTCTTCATTTTCCCAAGTAGGAAGGCATGTTGGATCCACACCTACCATTTTTGTATGCATAATTTACTTATTTATATCCATTACGCCTTATCTGAGTTCTTCCTGACACTTTTGTAGAACTGCCACCAGCCATCCTAAAGTGCAGTAGGGAGTGTGAAACCTGAATTCTCCTCCACAGTTGTGGCTGTAAAGTCTTCTTTATATTCCCCATTCAGATGCCACCCCAGTCTGAACACTAGAAATATCTGAAAGGGCAACCACTATATTCTTGCTCTATCCAAGCCCCAGATGTTCTAAGCTCAATAGGCAGTGCAGGTTTTTTATGCTTTTTGGGTTTTTTGTTGGTTTTTTTTTTTCCTGAGACTATCCAAATCTATACTATAAATATGTCACTTTACGAGCAGAATTGTTTTCTAAACCACTATCAATACTTTAATACAAAATGTCTTTTCCTTTGGTTTCTCTAAATTTAGTTTCTAGCTTATAGTGCTTGACCAGACATTGGGAAATCTGATTTATTTAGTTCTTAAGTTTTTTAATGGTCCATTTCCTTTAAAAAGGATTGAATCAAAACATTATTTTCCTTTATTTGTATTTTACATGTACAGGAAATTAATCAGCTTTTATAAGACAAGTAACAAACACTGTCAGATCTTAGTCTTTGTATCTGTCAAGAGCCTAGATTTAGTAATATTCCAGCAGCTTGTATGAAGGAGCTTTGGAAAGTGCATTAAATGCCAAACAGCTCATCTCGTAAAAAAATCAACTGAGGAATAAGTCCACTCAGGATCAGGACACAACCTTCTCCTTCCAGTTATCAGGACCTTTGTGTTTCAGTGTCATCTATGATATTTGTGTCTTCCGCAAGTCTGAAGCTAAACAGATCAGTGTCACTGGTGGCTGTGGCAAGTCCCTGAGTAAGCAGAGTAATTACATGACCTCATGTATATATTTGGATGTGTGGGGCATGACTGGTGTGAGCCTGAACTTAGGAAAGAAGAGCCCTATGACCTCCTGTTATTCAGCTATGGACTGGCCTACAGACCTCTGCCTTGCCCTGAAGGCTATCCTAAAATCTGAGCTAGAATAGTTAGATAAAGGTTCCCATAACTCTTAGAATTCTATCATTCTCACTTCTTTCAAAATCCAATTTGTGGAATAAAATCTCTCTATAATCCATTTTGATAGAAATAATTAGACTCTAAACATCTTAATATATATTTAATACATTAATATATTCAATCAATGAGCTTATCATGCAACTTTTATTCTTAGTTTTCCCAACAGACTATGGTAATGACCATTTCACAGTCTCAGAAAATGAACTGCAAAAATCTCATTTGGCTCTACGAGCAAGAAGTATTTGCTCAAACAGCAAAATGTTAATGAGCACACTCCTATTAATCTCTGTGCCTTGTTGACACAATTTGTTAACAAGGTTTCACATAAAAATTACTGAGCCATTTCATTCTACGTCCTTAGTTTTCTTGGATATGTAAGAACTGAATTCTGAAAGACATCAGTGCCACTGATTTGTGTCATCTTTATGTAATCTCTCTTACAGATTTGGCCATGCCAGTGTTTTTATGAATATTAGTACAATTACACATTAATAGAATGCCCAAACAACCTAATTATTAGTTTACTACAGGTATAGTTCAAGACATTTACTGGAGGTATAGTTTAATATATTCATTCTGTCTGAGCAATTTCTGGTTTGGGGGATTTTTTTAAAATTATTTTTAATAACAATAAAAAAGCATGATTTTTTAAAACCAAATATGTTGGGTTGCTTATGGGCAATGCAAAAAACTCAGTCTAATAACAAATGTAAAAGCAATACAAATCACTTGTTCAACAACCATAATGCATTTCTTTCACAGACTGGGATTTTCAAACTCTTCTCCCCTATACTGCAGAATGACAGTAAAGCAGCCACCCGCTGCTGGAAGCGAAATTACTAGATTTGAGAAGTCGGGCATATCCTGGAGTGCTTCTAGTTCATTCATGATCTTGTACTTTCCTTACAAAGTTCTGCTTCCCAAGTAATTAGGTGGTATCTACTTACATGGAGTAGACTAACCTCTGTCTCACACATTCATGCCTCATTTCCTCATTTAATGCTCTTTTCAGTCTTGTTATTTATTTTCTTTAATATTACACTTCCAGCTCTATAGCCAGATGAGTCACACTCATTGCCATCCACAACAGCACTCTCCAAGGCCTGCGAAACAATAAAGTAATTTATTTCCACTGAAGTTATATACAGTCAGAGAAGCTAACCTTTATTTTAGTGGCACTTGAATTAGGATGAAGTTCCATTGAGAAAAGACTATTCATAATAAAATACAGAAGAACATCATGTATTTTATATTAAAAAAAAAAAAAAGAACCCACACCACCACAACATACCAAGATAGTGGTATGAGACACAGTGGCTTATATTCACAGATTATTTTTTTTTCTTCATTCAGAAACACAAAATTAAAAAGACTGAAAATTTCAGAGCACTTTTCTTCTTTGCCATAGAAAAGGGAAGATCAAGTTTTCAGAACATCCTACACTAAACGCAGAATGACGGAATTATATTCTTCACAACTGAAGAGTAATTTCTCATTTCAAAATATCGTTTCCTCTGAGTTCAGCTGTCATTATGTGCCCATCATAATTACATTTTACAATTAGAGTTTGGGATAAGAAAGGAATTGTTACTTTCCTGAAGATGACATTGACAGAGGGACAATAAGATGCCTATGAGGTAAGAGAGAGGTAATCCCTTCTAACATACAGAAAAAAATATTGCTAGAGAAGAATGAAGATATCCAGAACCCAAACACAGAAGAATCTATTAACCTCTAACAGAGGGGGAACACCTGGATGTTTTCCGTGAAGGAAACTGCCATTGTTTCAGGTACGTCAATAGAAACTTGACCTGTGAAAGTATAGTACCTTCCTTTTCTTACCGTTTTAACCACAAGTTTCAGTTTATTGATTATGGTAGGTATATACTGGATAAGGAGATGAGAGAATTGTTGTTGTTATTGCTCTTACTTTTCCTTAAGGTAGCTCACTCCATTGACTTCCACTGGAATTAACATCAGTACATCCAAATGCATATACTGCTTACCTATACTTACGTCGCCCAAACTGGTCTGTAGAATTTAAGCAAGCTTCAAGCTTCTGGCCTCCTGTGATAGTTTATAAAAATCACCTGCTGAAGACATTCAATCAAATCTTCAGTAAAGTACAAGTCAGAATACAGTACTGCCAATTTCAGTGTGACAGCTGTCAGCTACGGGCACCACGATCTGCCATGTTTACTTCTCCAAGTCTGCAAAGCATAAGGTGAGTTGTCCTATCTACAGGTGTACAGAATTCAAGGTCTAATGTTGTATAGCTCATGGATTTGGTTAAGTTGGGTTGAAGATGACACATCTGCAATCTTGAACAGACAAATCTTGCTGAAATGGAGAAAATATTAGGATTTTGTCATTGCTTTTAATAAGTAAATAAATAATTAAATTTACTTTATATGGTAGAGGAGCTGGAAATGAAATCAAGGATCTAGACTCCCACACTTCTAATCTCAAGCTCAGAACATACATGAAATGAAAGTATTTTGCCAGAGCAAAAAGATGTCTAGTCAACACAAAACCACCAACAGAATTACACGGTGGTGTTTGCATCGCAGTGAAGAGTATTCCATTCCCATTTGAGACATATCCATTTCCTTCAAAATTAAACATGCATTACTTGACACATTCAAATATCAAAAGTTTTTACTAGTTTAAAAATAAAACACACCAAAACATTAAAAGTATAATTTTAATACCATTGCAATGGTATTAAAAAACAGAGCATAAAATCTCATGCTTTTAAGAAGGTGATTGTACTAGTTTGGGCTGGGATAGAGTTAATTTTCCTGACAATAGCTGTTATGGGGCTGTGGTTTGGGTTTGTGCCGAAGAGAGTGTCGATAACACAGGGGTGTTTTGGCTCCTGCTGAGAAGCACTTCACAGAGCCAAGGCCTTTTNTTCAGAGTGATGGCGTTTGTCTTCCCAAGTACCTGTTATGCATGACGGAGCCCTGCTGTCCTGGGGATGGCCGAACACCTGCCTGCCATGGGAAGCCGTGCACTTGGCTAGTGCGCGGAGCTTTTGCTTTCCCTATCAAACTCTCATATCTGAACCCATGAGTTTTCTCACTTTTACTCTTCTGATTCTCTCCCCCATCGCACTGTGGGGGAGAGAGCGAGCGGCTGCGTGGGGCTGAGCTGCCAGCTGGGGCTAAACCATGACAATGCTGAAGGGGAACACATATTTTATACTACCTTAAAAATCTACTTTTCTCTTCTTATAAATTATGCCATGATATTTATATAATAAAGTTTAATTAAAATATTTTTTCATACCTGCATACTTCTGAAGACCACGGCATGTTACAGGCCTACGGAAATGTCACATACACAATTTTCAGTCTTCCTGTATGGAAAATGTTATATTTCTGTAATATTCTATAAGAAACTTAATTGTCTTTGGCTGTGCTCTGACATTGTTAGCAGAGTCCTTTACAACAATAGAGTACATTCTGTAATTTTCCCTAGAGCTGAAACTCTTTCAAATGAACATGAGTCAGGCAGTACTTTCGGGAATAATGTTGCAAAGTTGTAAATGCTGCTTGCCATTCCCATGAATACTGCCTTTTGGAGGAAGTATTTCGCAAGTGTCAGAAATGATGTGAAATCTAGTTTGGTGGAGCATCCGTTAGCATAGTGACATTTTCAAAGACATTGCTGTATGTTGTCTTGCTAACTTTGAACAGAAACAGCTATTTCAGTTGACAAATGAAATGAGGGTTGCACAAACCAAATACGTGAGATGATTGATTTAAATCAGAGTTTAGACTCAAAGCTCATTGGTGCTTTTTAATCCAGGATAATTTTATATTAAATATTGGTTATTCAAAATCTAACACCAGCCGGTTTACTGGAGACCTCTTCTAAACTTAAAGATGCATGCTCGGCTCTTTCACATCCTTCTAGGGACCTACCCTACTATAATTGCCTTCTACTTGGAACTCTAGCCATAGAATAAGAGTCAATATGATTACTTAGTGATTCAGTTCTTATCAGAAAAGCAGGAAGGAGCACAAGGTAGCATAAAAAGAATGAAATAAATCTGAATTCAACATGAATCATTTAGTTCTTTCTGCCAATATTATTGCCCTTCCAAGAGAAGCTTGCGTCTTATTTGATAATGATATCACTATTGTTTATTTCAGTTCAGGCTCCATAAAGGTGTGTTTTCTTGGGGTAGATGTTGTCTTGGATTTTTTTATATTTTTGCTAATTTCTCTCAATCCTGAACTTATTTTAAAAAGTTGTACAATAATATTTTCAAAATTGACATGTTTCAAGTGAGTATTCAGAGTATTTCACTGTGTGGCAAGATTAATTTCATAGAAATAAACTTCTTGAAGATATGGGCAATTTTCATAGAGTGGGTGAATACATAGAGTTTATTTATTATAACAAGTGTTCCAAGTAACTTATTGTAAAGGGCTTGAAACAAAGCTGGGATTTCCAAAGTTGTCTACAGTTAAAGTTTTCAAAATCTCTGGTCCTATATGTCCTTATGCTTTACATAGTATTGCTAGTCCATGTTTAAGGAAGGATACATGAAGGGTTGTTGGGAAGTTGTGCTGTAGGAAAAGACTTTTTTCTGACTCATGAACAGTGCTGAACCATAGTCTCATTAATCTAATTAAAAGCATAGCTCATTACAGCCCAGCTGGTTACGCAATTTTTAAAAACTACGCAGTTCATCTGAGATCTCATTAATTGAAGTTATGTATTTTACTTATTTTTATGACTTTTTGATCTAAATTGTTGCATTATTATGCTGTTTACATCACCAGATTTACCACTGGCCATGCATGTGCAACACCTGCGTCTTTCAAATACTAGATATTTAGTTAAGTTGTCAGCTTTTTGGCATGGTTTGGAATTATGAATCACTTGAAAGATGAATATATTGCATAGCTTCAGTGCTTGACCCTCCTCTGCATCCATTTTGAAAAATAATTATATAACCCAAAATTACTGATAATAAAGAAGCTTATAACAGAATTTAAAGAATGCTTTGAAAGAACTCCCTTGCTCTTAAAAAAAAAAAAATTGAAATAGGGTATTGGTAGCAAAACAATCTACTGAAATAATTAGTTATAAGTCGGCTTTCACGCATGTCTTCCTTTCCCTGGTGAACAGAATCATTAAGGTCATAGTGATAAGATTATTCTTTCTATGAATTCCTCAGTATTATGTAACAGCAGCAATAAATAAAATATTATTCTGAATCACCTCAAGAGACACCAAGTCAGTAGGTAGAGCAAACAGGCAGTAAGCGTAAAAAAAACCAAACAAAGTTGAAAGCAACTCTACAGCAAAAGGAAAAACATTAACACTGCAAAGCCAACTCCTCAGTTAAAAGCTGTGGTTCATATTATCCTTAGATGAACTACCAACACAATTTTTAGTAGGAATATGTGATGATTCGAGTCATATCCTATCTACTGTCTGTAGTCAATGCAGAAAGTTGATCTGTGTCATAAAAGATGCAGGAAACATCCTGGAATCTGACTCTATGTGGAGAGAACAGTAATGAAAAAATTTCTTCAAGACATAAGGTTTCTTATTTGCAGAGCCCTTGCTGACAGGGTTGTGTTTGACATGACATGTCTGGAAAGCTTGTAATTGTCTGACTCTCCTATAACGTACTCTGATTCTGCAAAGAACTGCTTCATAACTCAATTACACTTCACTGGGAATATAACATTTACTAATAAGGAACTGTGAATGACAGAAAAATTCTTAGCGTTGGGGCGGGCTCGAGACCTTTTTTGTCAGAATTGCGTGTACTTCTCACTCACAGAGAAGCACACCTGTTTTAGGGTGGCAAATGCTGTTTCAAAGCTTGCCACTTTTTCTGTGCACTGCAAAGATGAAGGTCAAATTGAAAAAATAAATGGAGATTTTCAATTTCTATACATAACTTCCAAACAAATTCTGAAAATTTACACAGACAAAACTTCTACTAGTGTTCAATAAGAACATATAAAGCTAAAAACCCCATAAAAACTAAGCCGAGAGGAGCTTGAGGAGAATGTAACTACTGCTGGTAAGGTTTTTTTTCTGAGCATCGAACTTACTTCAGTGGATTCATCTAAAATATGCCAGATGGGACTTAACCAAAGGAACCTTATTTTTCTGTGAAGTGACTGTAATGCTAGCTAAAAAGCTATCAGAACCACAACTGGAACTGTTTACCCACGGCTTGCTTGTGAAACATGATAAACTCCCATTTTAAAATCTGGACCGTGCATCCCCTGTCTGGGTACTCAGGTCACATGAAATAACAGCAGATGGAACAGAGAGTTAAGGCAGCTTTCTGGAACTGTGGCTTTTCAGGCTTTCTAGTGCATGCACACGTTCTTCTACCTGATCAGTGCTCAACTTACACAAGAACAAGAGACAGTCCTATCAAAGAATGTATGAGAAATTTGGCACAGGCCACATTAAGGCAAAAATCGTGCTGTTATGCATCTGAAAAAGGAAGTACAGTCATATAGCAATAGAAGCACCTAAATCATAGAGCTGAAAATCATTTTGAAGGTAAGATGGCATACATACTAACTAGTATAATTCAACACAGTGCTATCATCCTCTATCCTGTCTCACAACATGCTGTTGAGCCTCCATCCAAATTAACTTGCACTTTTCTTTGACATTGTCATGGTCCTTTCGTCTAGTATGGAGCTATGGTAACAGTTTATATCTGTATCTTGTTTTTAAATGAGGATGAACAAAGCAGGCAAGGTTTGATAGATTCATACTCATGGATCTTTGAGCAGAGACACATGCAAAGTCATGCACAAGACTGCCCAAGTAATTAGGATTTTAAAATCTTACTGTTTTAGAAGTGTTTTACTAGGTGTTCCAATAGACAACTATACAATATCTTGACACTCAGGATTTTTTTTAAAAAAAACCAAGGAAACAACAGAATTAATTAAAGAAAAAATAGATGATTGTTGAAAGTCCCTTCCAGCTGGAGCTATTTTATTCTGTACTACTCAAATAACTTACAGAAACAGGAAATAACTGACAACCGTCTCTAGAAAGATGGCTTTGCCAGTTTCACTGACACCACAACTCCAGTGTTGAAAAAAGTTTTCCTTACAGCAAGTCTTACCTTGTAGTAGTACGTGAAGTTGCCAGCTTCAAGTACAGCATCCACTCTTCACATTCATTTTGATCACTAAAGACTTCCCAAGCAGAAAAATGTAAATTGCCTGTGTGAACAAATTGGATTTTCTTGAAGAACAAAATCAAAGCAAATGAAGACCCGAGGTTTACTTTACAGGACATCAGCAGCATAATATTCCTTTAAAATCCCAGGCCAGTTACTAGAACTGTGCATTTTACTCATCACTCAAATAGACACAGGATTCACCCCAGAAAAAAAAATCCCAATATAATTTTACAGTTCTATAAGAAATAACAGGAAAATGAACAGTTTGATTGATAAAGAGCTAGGAATTCCAAAACAAATTTCTAGAAGACAGCAATTCTGTAGCCAAAAGCTAGTGTAGTGAGTTAGTGAACCACAAATAACTACTTTTCACTGTATTTATGGCTGTCCTGTTTCTCAAAAGATGCTTGGATGCCTTTTTTTTTTCCTGAAAACAATGAAAATGAAAAGTAATAATCAGAATATAAAATTTTAATTATTTTTTTTTTAAAGCAAAACTTCAAGGTATCTGTTGTGGGAAAAAAACAATAAATCTTGGATTGAACTTAATTTTTAGCAAAGTTAGTATATCAAGAGACATAACTGCCCTCAGCTGCTGCACAAAAAATGGACTGTCCAAGGAAAAAACATCCCAAGACAAAAATCTCACAAATGAAAAGGACTGTGGAAGACACTCAGCTGTTTCTGAGATGAAATACTTCGTTGAGCTGGAGGTGACTGAATTTAGTTGGGCAGAAAGACTTCAAAAAACTAAAACTGGGATCAAATCATAGAATCAGTAAGGTTGGAAGAGACCTCAAGAATCATCTAGTCCCCCCCACCACCTATTACCCACTAAACCATGTCCCTAAGTACCACATCTAACCTTTCCTTAAACACCCCCAGGGACGGTGACTCCACCACCTCCCTGGGCAACCCGTTCCAATGCCCGACCCCCCTTTCCCAGAAGAAATTTCTCCTCATCTCCAACCTGAACCTCCCCTGACGCAACTTGCAGCTGTTCCCCCTTGTCCACAGTTACATTCTTCTGGGCAAATTGCTATACAAAATACACCCCAGAATAGACACAGAGGTTGTTTTAAAAGAGATGACATATAGCAGGGACAAGTTTCTGTGTTCACTGGGAGGCTTGTCTTCCCACATCACGGTACAATTTGCCTCATGGTCTCTGAGCATAATTCAACCAATAATGATTTTTTTTATAGAAGACATTTGTTCATGAACATTCAGAACTAAAAGAAATAGTTATGTTTTCTAAAGAAATGACAAAGTATTTCATGTTCACGGGGCATACAAAGCAGACCAGTTTATGCTTTGGACAAGTTATTTATATAAAGCGTAAGATAAATTGTAAGATCACAAAAAGATATGAATAATACATATGTTTCTCTATAGCATTTTTCCTTCAAGAGTATCTCTGATCTTTTCAGTATTATCAGATTTGACTTTTGGGAAGAGGAAGAACCTTGTAACCAGAGACACCAGAGAATTCTTACTTTCTGGGTACATGCAAAGCCTCTGTTTAAAGTCTCATACAAAAGGTTTCTATAGAAACCTGAAGGGCTCAGCCAACCAGTGCCAAAAAGCTGAACCCTGAGGCCTGTACAAAACCCACAAAAACATTTATCTATCCTAATGGCTCCTGAAGTCACCGATCTCTATCCTCCTTCAGCATACCTTCTTAATATATGGTGTTATACCTTACATTAGCATACTCTAGCTTTGAAGATAAAACATTCGGTTAACTGTTAAAAACATGGCTTTAACTCAGGGCATTAACTGATTCCAAAGCTAGTGAATTGAAAATTAATTCTGATCTCCTTTTTGGCATATACTATCTCCTAGGACATGTAATGAGTTTTTCTTTTTCTTTTTTTTTTTTTTTAAAGGAGCTGTTGGTCCTATATATAGTTCTGTTTCAAATTGTTACTCACTAAAAGAGCAAGTATTTTTGGTTCCTTCTGAAAGTCATATTTCCATAGTGATGCCGAGCTGACAAAAATGTGCAATACATCATGATAACTGAACATTAACTCACTATCACAGATACTGCTCCCAGATACCATTTTAAACTCAGTCTGGCATATTATATTGGTGCAAAACTCAGTTTTTCCTGAATATATATATTCAGTATAAAGCATTCTCTCTTCTTAAATTTCAGTTTGTTCCATTTCTAGTTTAGTTGGTTTTAATCAGTTATCTGAGGCTAAAATAGAGGTAACGTCTCATTTCAGGGTCCACTCCTAAACAACAGCTTGGATGAGGCTGCACTAGGTTTGGCTTCCTCTTCCCTGCACAGGGACACACTGCACAGTCCTCACAGAAGGCTCCCGTCCCTAATCGCCACAGCAACTCTTTCCAGTATGTTCATTTTCACACTATAGAATCAGCAAGGCTCCTGAGAGAGCATTTCTCTCTATTTGCCTCCCAGAATGTTCATAATCGTTCATGTTCTGTTGGTTGTTAGGGCTATGTGGAAATCCAGAGGGACAAACATCTATAGATGAAAACTTTCATGGAGCAGGAGGTGTACAACACAAGAAAGATGAAAGGCAACTCAACTCCATTGCTTCCTTTGGGCAGAGCTTTCAATGTGCCAGAAAGGAGAGGCCACATACTTCTTGTATCTGTTTGGTGGGAGGTTTTTCTTGCACAGAATCTTTTTGTTTTCTGGACAATAGTCTTAGAAATGCAGGTTCCTTCATTTTACTACTTCTGATATTTCATTATGGCTCAATTTCTAATAAAATAACATTTCAAGTAGAATTTCAGTCCATAAAAAGAGTTAATATTTCCTTTCAGCTACACCAAGAAGAACCTGCAAGAATGACAGAACTCCAAAGCTCAACAGCATGCCAATGCTGAACAAAGAAATGGCTCTCCAAGAGAAATGGAGCATTGATTTCTGAGTTTGCAGAGCTACGATAATAGGACATACCAGAGATACCACTTCCAAAGATAATTATTCATATCATCTATGAACAACTCTCACAAATGTTATGGAGTTTGGGGCAAGTTTATCTTTATAAAGAATTCATGACATACCTCCTTTCAATCATCTCACATCCACCCACACTGACATTTCACAAACCAAACTTATCCGTAATACCTCTCAGCACAAGGCATTTTCTACACATTTGTTCAGGTCAACACGCAAATGTTCTCACTTTCCAGCCTTAAAAAAAAATAAGAAAAGAAAAAAAACCACATACTCCCACATCCTTGTACAAAAGACTAAGCAAGGTCAAGATCAAGAAAAAGGGCTTTTGTCCTCCTCTTTTGTCCTCCCCTTAGTTTGTGCAATACCTTCTTTCACACAGTGTGCAATGAATTTCCCATCAGAACTTTGTAACTCTTGCAACCTCTTTCTCCTGGGGCTATCAAGATCAGACAGAAACAAAATAGCAATTATTAAACAGCTTTACCTACTTCCCACTGCAAAAATAAGGAGCTACTGTCATAAAAATTAACTCTGAAAAAATTATGTTATAGAGAACAAAACGAAGTCTTCTACTGCCCAGTAAAATCCTTGCTGTACCTTATTTATGCCGAGAACTATATCATGGTTTCTGCTTCCATGGTTATTGGAAATATTTGTTGAGGTACTTTAACAGCATATTTTCTTCCTCTATCATAATCACCTACTAAGTTGTCTAGACCCGGCTGTGTTTCTTTCAAAAATTTAAAAAAACTTGCTGAACAGTATTTTTCTAAGGCAACACTTGTGCTTTTCTCTTGGACAGACCTCAACGGCATACTTCACTTACAAAAAAACGACAAGAAAAACAAGCAGAGGGTTCTTTCTATGGAGAGGCAACATATATCTCTCAGCTGAAGACAAACGTCTGTGTATGATAGTTGATATATGTGATGAACTGCATGAAAGTTGGAAAACTACTCATAGAAAGTAGTGTGGCATTTATGCAAAGAAATAGTGCAAAATCATTAAACATACAAAAAAATATATCTATACTTCATATGACTTAACCCAATGCAAAGGCAAAAAATGCTAATGCATTTACTGGTTCACTGAGACAATTATTCCACGAAATTTTTTAAGTGAAACATTTCTATTCTCTGATTTAGAGATCTTTGTTGTGGCAGTAAAGTCACTGGCTCAGAGCTTGCTGCATGTCATGGCACCAGCTGTATTAAAATGAATTATTTCTGACCCCAAATAGCATAAATGAACTATGACACCTGAAGGAAGTATGGATCCATTACTGCAGTTTCAGAGAAAAGTCCCCATCAGCTTCTGAATTTTATTATGGTACTGCTTCAGTGCAGCACAGACTCGTTCATGAAAATAGTTTTCAAAAACTTCGTGCGTCAAAACTTTGTTCCCAAGTATGGAGCTGATGCCGCTAAGCTGGCTGGAAGAACTTTTTTTTATTTTAAAAAAAAATAGTAGGTTTTATGCCAGTATCTCTCTCAGGTATGGCTGAAATGTTTCATCTTATACTTCCCAAAAATGTCAGCTTCAGGCGACTCATCTCAAGTTAAAAATATCAGCTTTAGGCCTGAACTACAAGAAAGCAAATGAAAAGGGCCTGGCAACTGCAGTCAGTAAAGCTTAACTATAGACGACGCTGTCAGTTCCCTGTGCGGCCCAGGGTGTTACAATGCATGTACGGTAAACGGCGCTTCTGCTGATCTGGATGTACTCCTGAACGATTTCCACCACTTCGTAAATGTCAGACGTGTGATGTGAATTTCTGTTCACTTTACCACTTCAGTTTATGATCCTGAATAATCGCTATAATCTTTTCTTAGCAGCTGTGGTCATGATAGGGGATGTACATCTACTTCCTTCACTTTCTCATCAGAAATCGTCGCCAGTTCTCTCAGTAAAGTTCAGGAGACAAGAATGAAAGAAAAACCTTTATTTTAGATTCTACAGTGCCAGTATGATTTGTGACCTATTCTCACAAAGCCCTTGAACACATGTATAATTAAGAACTTAATTCCACTGAAGGAAATAAAACCACTTTATATGCATCACTGTTTTGAAGTACAGTATTGTTCTCACAGCAGTAAGATTTCATGGAGTGCTGTTGAAAATGACAAATTAGAATTTTTTAATTAGATGCAATAATAACCCCCCCACCCCCCTGAAAAAAAAGAAAGTTAGCCAGCCAGACATGAACAAAATGTATTCTTTTACAACTTAAAATGTATTTAAGATGTAAATAATTGGACCCCATTTAGATCTTGGTCAGAGAATCTAGTGGAGGTTTTTTTAAAGTATCAGTGTGTATTTTGAGAAAAGGCCCTTTGATGCATTCAGAGGAGATACTGCTCACATTTCTTTGCTAAATACCAGCACAAGTACTACAGACTGCGGAAAGACTGCTGCTGCTGAAAAAAAGATCTCAAAACAGGGTCAAACGAGGAACAGGCACCAGATTTGATTTAAGGACAAAATGTCCTAAAAATAACATGCCAACACACAATATAGCTGCAACACAGGAGCAGCAGACTAGTATAATCAATGCAAATTGAGGTCCCCAAAAAGGAATAGAAGTAAGCACAAATTTGACCAACTAGAAGAAAGAAAGCAAGAAAGAAAAATAAACTCAGAATAATGTAATACAGATATACCATTATATACATATAATATACCACTAATATATTAAACTTTTCTTCTGAATATTTTATTAGGGATAATAGTATTTATTAATTTGCCTTATAAAGGAATGAAGGAATTGATTAATGACCTTATTTTCAGAATTAATAAATTTTAAATGTATTAATTTTAGAACTAATTTACTTGCTGAGCACAGGTGACACAAGTTAAAACGCTCTTAATTTTTCATAACAATCAAAATAGTTGAGTGAAATTGAAACTGGATGAATTTATTTGATATGAATCTTGATATTCTGTCATCAAAATACTCTATCATAAAAACTAAAATATTCTTTAACATCTGATAAAACTGAACACTCTGACAACTTTCGGATCTTTCTAATACTCAAAAGAAGGTTTCTCCTGAAGACTGAAGCAGGCTACCACCAGTATTTCCATCTTAACTATCTTGGCAAAGGAATTTATAGCAGAGCAGACTTCTCAAGAAGAAATAATAAACTCGAGCAAAGCAGGATTTCTACAGAGTCTTGCTTGAAAAAAGTTATCATTCCTGACAGAGGAGCAGCAGATAGAAGGTTGTAACTAAGTACAACAAATTTTAGACATGAAAAATTAATCGTGTAATTTTCTAATAGTCCGCTAGCAAGAGATCAAACATTTGAAAGCATCACAAATAAAACTGCCTTAAGTGAGATTTTAGGAAGGTAGGACTATAGACAAGAATTCATGAAAGTATAGGCTACAGAAGAAAATGAAATAAAACCCTTCATAGCACATCTGACTTTTGATACAAGGATGTAGGTGAAACTGAAAAATATTTATTATTAATGTATTCTAATGAGCAAAGACAAAACAAATCACAAAGGGAAGGAGGGAGCTGAACTGCTTTGTTCTAAGCTGACAAAGAAAACATCACAGAAACACGCAGAGTAAGGAAGACCCTGATGTTGGTTTTAATTTCTAGGACTCAGCAGGCTATAAAAGTCAAGAATTCTGTTTCATCTTAGGCTATGTCCAAAGAAATTCCATCACTTGAAGACATGTACAACTTCCACAGTAATAAAATTATTTTCTTCAGGTAGTTGGATCCAACCCAATAAGCTGTTCTCCTTTGTCTTGCTGCAATGTGCAACAACCAAATCCCATTTTATAGGAATAGGCAGGACAGTGAGCAGAAGACTGCCCTGACCATCACTGACACAGAAGCCTTTCCTAGACATTTTGCTGAACCTTCAATTTACTAGAAGTCAAACTAATCGTTTACCCACTACACATCCTGCAAAGCATCTCTATTTTCACAAAATTAATTTTTGCGAAATTAACTTCTTTAAAACAATGTAATACCACACATACTCGAGAATAACCAATGCCAAACAGAACATCAACATTCCAGGCATGGACTTCTGGATATTAGAGAAAGATCAGTATTAAAATAAATAAAATAAGCAGGGTCTGGGTTATTTTTTTCTTCTGCTCCTCAAG
This sequence comes from Psophia crepitans, assembly GCA_013399095.1. Lineage (NCBI taxonomy): Eukaryota > Metazoa > Chordata > Aves > Gruiformes > Psophiidae > Psophia > Psophia crepitans. Next base: position 498,599 of record VWZZ01005315.1, on the reverse strand, counting down.
AAAGGAACCACACTATTTTCTGTCATAGAGTTTTTGCTTCTCTTTGTTTGAAGAGCCAAGATGTCAGACTGTCCTCCTTTGGGCTTATATGTCTTTTTTACTGACCAGCTAATTTTTTTATTTTTTTATTATTATTATTTTATTTTAGACATGAAAAATTAATCTTGTAATTTATTAACTATCCTCTAACAAAAGGTGAAATAACAGTTGAAAACAGTTCTAATAAGTCTGCTTCAGGATACAGATTTAGGAGAGCAGGACCCAACTCTCTCCCGTTGAGTATGGTGCACACTACGTACAGCAGGGTCCCTGCCTGTAGAAAGCATAACAACAAAACTCTCGGCTCCAGGCTCAGAAGGACATATCCTCAGAGGATCTTCCCTCTCTTTTCCTTTCTGACCAACAGCTGCATAATCTCTTTTGCCAGCCAGCTGGCACGTTTCAGTCACACTGCTATACCTGAGCAATGAACCCTTCTTTCGTAAGGAAGATCTTTGGTAGTTGTTCAGGTAAATTTACCTCCCATTAAGACAGAATGAAGTAGCGGTGTTACACCTGTTCTCTGGGTGCCGATATATCTTTCATAGGTCTAATTAATATACTCCTATTGAACAAGGATTGAGTAGGAGACCAAAATTATTCCAATATAGTCCTAAAAATGTATAATGAACTGCATGTCCTAACACCAACCAGGGAAAGTAGAAAGCTGAAACAGACCCCCAGGCAGGAAACACAATGCAGCTTTTCCAGGTTTCTCATGGGACTTCAGCCCATTACACAGGTAAAAACTTGTAAGTGATGTCTAACAGATAAAATTCATATTACAATCAAAAGATTTTGACGGTTAGGATGGGGCAGCATGGAAGGCACTGTTATAAAAAGTCTGAAGGTGAACAGGATGGTACGTTAAGCCACCAAAATTGAATTTTACAATGGAAAATAACATGGTTCCCAGCCACTCCTTTCAGGTATCAATGGCAACATCTTCTAAAAGCAATTGAGTATTTCAAAGTGATTAGAAGAAAATTATTAATGTATTCAACTTATGTTGCAAGAAATACTGAATGGTTTCTCAGTGAATAATACATACTGCATATAAACCTACACAAATAAAACAAAAGATTATCAGAAGAGTAACTGTTAACTTTGACATTATACCAGCAATTAATTTTCTACCTAATCCTTCAAAATGTACTCGCATAAATAATCCATTCTCTTGACATTTGCTAAATAGAACTGCTCACAAGTGAGAACTGTTGTCCTTATGCTCCTCTGAGAAACTGGATTCACTATATGTCTGCACCAGTCTGTTCTTCCTGATTTTCTGCAGTTGACAGATCAGCCTCCAACGGCATCATACACGTAGGTTGAACCAGCAGAGGTTTGCTAACCTATACAAGTTGAGGTGAGTTCTTCCCTTTACTAAAATACATTCTAACTAGAGAGAGATTTCTATGAAATATCTATGAAAATATTTCTTCTTTGGCATATGATAATCTATATTTGTGGAAAGTGAGTTACTAAACTACGCTGTATTTGACTAGGTTTTAAGGAAACTGTTAAACAGACTGTTGATTCTAAAAATACCAAAGACTTAACAATGCCCTCTAAGTCAGCAATGGTCTTCAAGGAAATTATAAATACGGCATTATGAGGCCTTAAATTTCATTTCAGATAAAAATATTCTCCCTTAGCTAGGAAGCCTGTGCGGATGGTGCATGAACTTCAGTTAGACTTTTTTCTATATTTGATGAACTATAATGCAACTACTGCCCTTGGTTCATGGAGGTATGTAAGTATTACTGATCGTTTGAATTACAGCACTAGCAGCCAAAAATACCTCAGAGAAAGGGAAGCATAATCAGCATGTATGTCTAGACAGAGCAGGTAAAATTCAGAGAAGATATCATTGTTTTCCAATGAACTTTTGTATGAGACACTGTGTACTGCCATGTCCAAATGGCATATTAGGCAAAGAGACAGCATTTGAGTTTCCAAGGACATTAATTACTTGTTAAATCATTTCCAGCAGTCTCAACAGTAACATTAGTTCCCAAACAGTTCTGCTTCAGATTTGCCTCAGGAAAGAGGAAAGGCTAGCTTAAATCCTGGTGTGAGACTGGTACTGCTCCCTTCACATTTTTTAACTTTACATTTGATACAGCCACTTTCTGTAAGTTCAACCCCTCCTTTTTACCATTCCACTTCACAGCCTACTTTTGGAGTTCTCCTGGCACTGGTAGCTAGAAAGGGGAAAAGCAATAATTAGGGCCAGGAATCAAAACCCTTTTAAACAGGTTGAATTGCCCGCTGTCAAACTATCAAATTCTGTCCTTCTTTATGTCATGAGTTAATTTCTCCTAAACTTTTTGTAGATCAGACACACCATACTCTTTCAGGCTATTCTACTTTAAGAATTACATAGGGTTCTGGTTACAGAATTTTATAGAGATATATGCAAACACACACACGGATATCATATTGAGAAACTCCATCATCCATCTTACTAGTATAAGATTCTCTCTTCCTTTATAAAATCCTTCCTGAGTTGGACACTAACCAACAGAAAATATCTGTGAGGCAAGCAAAATAATAGGGACATGATCTATGAAGATATTTTAAAGTGATACTCTTCTGTCCTTAAAATAATTAGGGGAAAAATATAACTATTGAAATTACAGCTTACACACCATTAAAATTCTGACATACAGTGGATTGACTCTCCTCTTGAACTACTTCAAAACAAAATTGGAAACATTTTATGCATGGTTTCGAACTTGGTTTGGATGGAGAATCAGGTCCATAATTTTGGACTAGAAAGAATTAATATCTGTTTATATACACAAGTGGCTGAAGATGGCCAGGTACCAAGATCAAGACATTCTTCCCTAAGCAAAGAGTTAAAAATATGCTTTGTTTAGGGAGTGGAAATAATTTTGACTGACAGGAAAGGGTAGCATTATGTATGTCAACTTAAGTGTCAGCGTTTGCAAAAGCGGACCTTTTATTTGCTAAATATCTACTGGTGTTTGATTTAACCTCTCTGAAAATAAAAAGGAAATCAATTCCATACCATATCAGCGCTGCTAAATTTTGAGCATGAGATTCTCAAAAGATAAAGTTTTACCTGGAATGCTCCATGCATGTATCCATCATTAATAAGAACAACTTTACTGGAGCAAGGAAACAGAAGAATTGATTAGAATAATTAAAAGAAAGATGAGACCAAAATGATCTTGGCTTAGTTTGCTCAACAGAATGAAACTCTTGGGCAGAGGAAGAAGCAAAAGAATGAGATAAATTTGTCCCCAGAAAACAGAAAGCAGTCAGGAAAAAGGCTACGTGAAAGGTCAATGTGTCAACAGAACAAGTATGCATGTGCTCTCCCTTTATAAGTTCAGAAGAGCTCTCCTATGCATCAACGGAGTCAGGGTCTGAAAAATATCCTCAGTGGGAGAAAAAAATATTTAAGATGGGTTTTCATTATCTTAATGGAGCCAGATGATGTAAGCATCTGCAATAAGAAGGATTTGGACTTGATAGCCCAGATCTTTCATGGTTCCAGTTCTGACCTTGGTTTCACCATTCCTTCCCTTTGCCCATCTCATGCAGGTTACCTTTGTTTAGGTGAGAAACGGGTGTCTGATACAAAGATATTTCATTACAACACATATATGGCACCAAAGCTTGGATTTAAATAAAGGAAAGTCAAGACTGACGATAAGTCATACAATTTCACCTTTTCCACTCATTTAGGAGTGTGAAAGTGGGACGAATTAATAGACAGTGGAGCTTCCTTTGTGCCTGCTTCCTTTTAGCTTTATTTTCACCTCCCTGAGCACTGGTTCCCTGAGTTACAGAATCCAAGTTCTATTTCTTTTGGGATCCTCTAAGTCCAAGGATAGGATGGAAATTACTTCTATCTGTTGAAATGTCAAATATGAGATCACAATGCCAAAATCTTTTTACATACAGTAAGCCATACTGTTATCTGCACAGGATTAGTTCAAGCAATTGATTCTCTGCAATTTCATTCAAGTTTATTTTGAAAATATTAACATGATAGGGAAGTAAGTAAACCAGGCAAAGCAGATCCAAATGTTTCCAGAGACAGCAAAAAAAGGGTGTCTTGATATATGACAGAAATAGACTAAGACTGAAATCTTTATGATACTCTAATGCATAAAATAATGATTACTTTTTTTTTGGCTGTACTTTCCCAACATTTCCTCTTCAATTCCATTAGTTTACTGCCTGATCAACACGTACAAGTTTTCTGGCCATAATGAAATGTATTAAGGCAAAAGATTGACGCTGAGGTATGGTCAATGCACTTCATGTAGAATTCTTTCAGCTTACCCAACTCACTGCAATTGCTCATTGTAGAGCGCACACCCCTGCTTACCGAACACCAGTGATCCTTTCTTTGTAAAAGCTCATAATTCAGAACACGGAAAGAACAACTGCCTTTTTCATACAGTGAGATGAGAAACATTCTCAATGCAAAGACCAATCTGCTGTGAAGTATCAACAGGATAAGAGGAAAAATAAGACGTGTGTTGTTCTAAACATCTGATGATGTGAACACAATTTCTTCAGGGTTCTTTTCTAGTAATACTAGGAGACAGATAGGGGAAAACTGCCAATCTGTAAAATCCAATTTATGCCCTTACAGTGGAATTACTGGGATGAAATAGCTAAAATTAGTGCAAAACTGAGTAAAACATCTGTATTACTAACCCATAAACATAATGGGACTTAAAAGATAGATGTAACAATATTGATTAAAAATAAAATTTTTGGTAAGCGGTGTCCACTGGAAGGACGAAAACAACAAGAGAGAGAAAGAATTTCTTTTAGAATTGATAAAATATGCAAAACGTAAATAAACAGTTCAATATATCTGAACAGAATATTTAACCCCCAACCCCTCACTCATCCCCCCAGGTAAACATTTCACTTCACATCAAAGTTTGGGAAATTGCTATGGACTTAAAATGGAAGGAGGCCTTTCTTCATTATTTCTAGGCCTTACTTTAGCTTCAGAGAATTTTAATACATTGGCTAAATCTTATTTATCTTAATACAAGACAAAAATTCTCCCACCTATCACTAAACATAAAGGATATTTCTCAGAAGCTATAGAGCCCCAAAAGATAAGAATCAAGTCTGCATTTCCATAACAAATACCTACATAATGAAATTTTCTCTATTTTTAAGGTTGTGTAGTGAATACAAACATGTACTAGTGTAGGTGGCTTACTTTGGGTTTGGGATAGAACTGAACTTTGCAATATGAAAAAAATTTAATGACTTCAATTTCACTGTTATTACAAATGTTTCTATACATGACCAGAACAGGTGGTTAACCATTTAATAATATTTTTCATACATTTATGTTTGAAATGCACTGTTTTAGGCTTTTAAATTTTCTTTTATTACAATGAAAGTTATTAAAAATTAGGAGTGTGGGAGGCATAAAAAAAAAATCTGCCCTACCTAATGTCAAAAAGAATATCAGATTATTGATCTCTAGACAGGAGGAAATTAAATATGGGATCCCCTTCTCATTTAAAAGAAAATAACTGCAACAACTTTGCAAAAGTTCACTGAAGAAATAGATTACAAAATGTAGGCATAAAATCAACTACTGTCATGAATGTATCTTCCACAGAAATTTTATTTACAGTACACCACAAATATAAAGATTTATCAGACGAGCATAGACTTAACTTTCTTTGCTGACCTTTACCCTTGCGCATACACAGCCACAGAGATATTTCACAGTTGCTACAGCCAAAATTATTACTTTATCTCTGAAAACTGATTGTTTTCAGTGACATATCATCTTAATATCTTTCGCTTCTAGAAGTTTTTTATTCTCTTTGGATTTCTTGCAAACATCTCTATATTTTATTAGAAGTCAGTCTAATAGATGGACAAAAATCAATCAATACTTCTTCCATGGAGAGTTACAAAATAATTTTTGCAACTCCGAGGCTTGAGTTGTATTAATCTGGCACATTTTATCTCCATTAAATATTCATAGGTCAATCCAAACTTGTCACTTAAATGCAAAGTATTTGCATACGTGTAATTGTATCTTTACCTGCGTTTAATGTCATTCCACATATAGCTTGGTCTATAAAGAAAACAAAGAACAAGCTAAAAGACACAAGTGCCTTACTGATGTCCAAGTATCAAGAAATTCAGAGCTAGAGACCTGCGAAACAATCATAAAGGCTAACTTTAGCTTAACACATCTAACTTCAGTACTCTCCACGTACCAGTCTCCACCAGAAAGCATGATTCTTTCTCTCCTTTCATTGACAATAGATGGAACCAGAGATGATCACCACCTAAGCTAAAGTTTTCTTTTCTAAATATTTACCGTCCCTCTATGATTTAGGTAAATGGCAACAGTACCAAGGACATGGATCACCATGCTCCCACAACATAGGTTCAGGTATTCAGTTCATTTCTAAAGCACGCTACTGTCTGTATTCTAAGACCTCTATAAAGTTCTGTTTTCTTAGATATCAGTCATTCCACTTAGCTCTCAATTCTTAGGCATACACACTGTCAAACCAAACACTGTAAGTGGCATACTTCTTGATAATTTGAGAGGAAAAAGAGTCTTAAAAGGATTGTGGATACTCAGACAACAGAAGCTCGAACATAGGATCTTAAAGACAAGGAGTAACCCTGTTTGGAAGGGTTCATCTAGTCCAACCTTCTGCTCAGAGCAGTCAGCCACACGATTAGACATAGCTGCTCCACCACACTTGAACTGATCAGGTCTTGAAAAATCCCTAAAGACGGAGAATACACAATTCCTCTGGACAACCTGCTCCACTATTCCACTGCCCTAAGGTGAAAAAGGCTTTCCTTGAATCAAAGTTGGAACCTGTAATGTTTCAATTTGTATCTAGACGAAAAAGCTCTAAGTTCAACTAACGTATTTACCAAGCCTCTGTTTTATCTGAGAAATTTCTTGCATCTGCACAATTGCTTGGAACTCTTGGAATCCTCGCTCAATCATTTGGTCAGAGTACTGGGAAAGAAACCTCCTGTACACTTCTCCTACCCACCTTGATTGACAGCTAAGAAAATCAAAACACAAAGAAATTCACAAAATATAAAAAATAATTTGAATGTAAGACACTCCATCAACGTTGGTTCTGTTAACTATGACAGATATTTGGACAGAATATTTCATTAGTTGAACAGATTTATCACAGAATAATTTCTAGGCAAAGGCTAACATTTTCAAATGTCAGTATCCCAAAATCAATCTCCAGGCACACAATTAAAGAAGGCATAATTTTCAACTGTACATCTGCGTAATTTTACTTTCCAGTGAAAATCTCATGACTCCCAAATAAGATTATCATTATACTGTGTTTATATGTAGTGCCAACATCTGAGAGGCTTCAGATTTTGAGGGGAAGGATTCCAAGAGAACAACGGTTTCAAACCATCTATTCTTATACAAAGTGCTAAGGATATAAGTTTGTTCTTCCTTATTTCTACAGAAAGCAGACATTCTCTTTTTTTTTTTTATTTAGTTGCCAACCATGCAGATCCAGGTAGTATTAGAAATGCTCACCATCCAGCCAGTTGGAAGCAATAGTCTTGATTTTTGTATTAAACTGTTTTATTTACATGTAATGATGTTTTGAACAACACCATTAGAACACATTTTAGCAGACATGCATAAGTCCCACTTTTTCACAAGGAAAAGAGAGATATTAAATATACATCACAAATTTAGAAGTAAGCATCTGGCTGACAAATCTTTCCTCTGCTGACTCTCATCTTGTTAGGTTTTTTTTGTAAGTCTCCCAAGAGTTTCTTTAGCTGCACCATGTGATACTTCGCTACTGCTATTTTCTACTCTTGCAGCAAAATCTAGTATTTCATCGTAAACAAATAGTGTTAACACTTGTGATGCTTAATGTTTTGTCAGTTTGCTCAGCAAGTGTGAAGGAAATGCAAACACTTCCAAGCTTTTTTTCATGCTGTCAGACTTCACTAAGTCAACGAAATCTCCCAAATGGATGGTCTTATATGCTGCTTTTAGATCATTTGTTGAAAAATTCAGAGTTGAAACTCCTGAAAATCTTAAATGAGGCAATACCTGGTTAGTAAACCCCTTTTTCCCCCACCAGGAACAAGTAAACATTTTCCTTCACAAGAAGCTTATAGGCCACGGACACATTTCCTATACAAATGCTTTATTTTATGTTTTTATGTAAAAATCTGAACATTATCTACCCAAATAGATACGCTTTTCAAAACTTAAACTTTTCATCAATATTTATATATTCGACTATTTCATATAATTAGTCCTTTTTCAAGGAGGGGAATGAAAAACTGTATCAGAATGAAATATTTTGCAAAATACGGATTATTTTTTTTTCCTTCTTCTATTAGTTCTGTTCATACATCACTCTTAAAACAACAAAGAGCTAGCTGTGTCAGATAAATCATTAACAACAGATATATTATCCAGTTGCAATAACTTCTAGGAACTTTAACAAATGTGGGTAACCTTAGGAAAAGATGACATGCACAATTCCTGCTATGCAGATGAACAGAATTTTATGGGGTTTTATAAAGCACTCAAAGAAGTAATCCTGACACTTACCATCCCTTTGATTTCAAAAGGTGTGAGAGATGCATTAAAATGTGAAAAAATACAGTTCGATGTATCTAACAGGTATCTGTGATTTTTGACAAGGCCTATGATATTCACACTGACCTCTAGCTGCTAATCCAGAAGGTTATGGGTTTCCGTAGATCATATCTGTAAGCCCTGTGAGGTGCTCCATTGCATCGCAAATGGCAAGAGATGGTTACTTTTAAGCAACTGAATCAAGCTAAAGTAAAAATGATCTGATACATCTCTTACCTTCTAACTAATTTAAAGCTGTAAATGAGATGCAAGATACCATGTTGCTCTGCTTAGTATGAGAGACAAAAGGAATGCTCATCCTTGGCGTTGTCCACCTGAGTGTTTGGGCCGAGGAGGGGTGTTGGTTTTTCTACTTTTTTTAAAAGTCTATTAGTTTGGGTAGTTTGGACAATTCTTCACCTACTGCACTGGTGTAGTCCAACCAAAAGTATGGTAGATGTGGTCAGAATTGTACTTAAAAAAAAGCACACATACGATCCCCTTCCCTGAACTGATCTGAAAATTTTCATGAAAAATGTACAACGTCCTTCATAATACTATGCTAATATTCAAGGCAGCATAATCAGGACAATGGGCCAACGGTTACAGCGTGTTTATATCAGAAGCGGGAGATAGGGCTTAAAATCCTATATAATTCCTTCTTTTTTAGCTAGCTACTGATTTTCTTAAAAATACCTTAAATTAAAACATTTAAGCTGCCTGTCTTTTATTTCAGCTATAGATTAATACAGTTTACATTTCACTTTGTGAAATGAATTCACAACACATCACAAATATTCTAATAGTTTATCCTATAACAAAGTGGGCTGGGAGGTGATGAGCAGCAGAGCGCTGGCGGGGACAGCACTCAACACTCCATTATTGAGCTGCCAGTAGGAAGAGAGGGTGGAGAGGTAAGTTGGTGTTGGTATCAGTTAGCAACTAATCATTATTGTACCCATGCAGAACAGGAAAAAGGTATGAAAAAAGTGAGGTAAAAAAAAAGATGTCTCCATAAGCCATTTAATCTTACTTAGGATGTCAAAGGGACATGACAAGAAAATTAAGAAAGAACTTTTTCTTAGGAACCACCTAAGCCTGGATGCAGGATTTAGTACCTACATTACATGTACAATACAGATTATGTTAACAAAAAATTTCAATATGTCTTTTGCTGTTTTCAACCATAGAGTAACACAGATTTTATCACATGTGCCGATTAATATATAACTATATATAAACTATAAATGAAGGGCATTTGTAATTTTAACTCGCCCTTCAGTGCATCACCCAGGAGTGCCTTCATGACAAAAAAGAACAGCTTTAGCTGTTTAGCTCAGATTTGACACTTTTTGAATGTAGCAAAACAAACTTGAGAAAAGACTGACCCAAAACATTTAAAGAAAATCTCTCATCCTAGATATGTTATTTTTAAAACATTTCTGCCATTGCCATGAATGTTTTGTATGAGACCATGTTTTATATATAAATTTACTTCTCGTTAATGTTTTTTATTATTTGTGTCATGAGAAGTTAGTTTCACCAGACCAAATATAACCAACATGGTCCCCGCAGGACAGGGAGAGAAACGAAGAAAACACATCTCATAGAAGTAACAAATCAATGTTAGCTAAAACATTGGGTAAAAACAGGCGATTGCAACATGTTCTAGAAAAAATCTATCAGTAACTCTGATTTAAAAGTCTTGATTACTTAGAGACAGAGAGAATTTTATTATTTGATCTATTTAATAAACTGCCCTTAGTAACCTCCTTGACTTAACAGAGACTAACTCAACAGTATAAAAGAGTAGAAAATAAGGAAGGGTATTAAAATCAAGCCTCCAAATTGCAAAGTATGTGAGGTAAGCACTAATTCAATCTCGGCTGGAGTCTCAGAACACTACTGTCACTTAGTGATAAATTTATTTTCCTGAAGGATCTAATTCCAAAGCCAAGAACACACTACCATTCCTAGAACTCAAATGAAATCCTTCAGGCACATACTAGAATAACCATGTGTGGAGAGAGAAATAAAAAATATTTATAGCAACGTATTTCCAGGCCATTTACCCAGGCTGATGGCAACTAAACTGGAAGCAGGCTAGTAACTCCCGTAGGATTTAGTACACAAAGCGCATTCAGCGGCCTCTGAGGCCACCAAACATTTCCAAACACCTATCTTATCAGTGGGTAGAAAACATTAAAAAAAAAGCAATTATACTCCTTTTCTTGCAATTAAGAGACTTCTTTTTACATTTTAGTAAATTGTTACAACAGGAGCTGTCCAGTTGTGTCAGACATCTTGTAATGTAGAATAGTTTTAAAATAAAAACTAAAAATTTTCCAAGAGAAAAAACATAAAAAAATGAAATTAACTAACAGGAAAATTTAATTTCTTTCTTCCTCCTGGACTTTTGGTTTGTATGTTTTTGTTCTGCTTTAAAATGATTTTTAAAGACTTGGACATCACTTTACATAACACCGTCAGTTTGAACCAGATTTATTTGTCCAATGAAGTATGTTTTATCAGAACATTCATTACCCTTTTTGAACATAGTGGAGTCAAGGATCAGAAAGCAATTTTCCGTCTTTCCTGTTCTCAAAAGTATGATTTTTATTTTTTTTTTTAGTGAGGTTAAGCAGTGCTTTTTCAAATTCCCTGTGCTTGATGTGTCATCTGTCGATGAGTCAAGCTTGTTATGCTGGAACTCTGAACACAAGAATGGTCCCTCACTTTGAAAACTTTTAAAAGGAATTCTTTATTGTTTCTATAGGAGAATTTGAAATATGCTCTCCTTATTTGTAGATGTCATGGCCACACTCATTGATATAAGGTGTCAACTTTGTACACAGGCTCTTCAAATATTCATACTTCCACCATGACTGCATCGCCTAACTCGTTCTGTTTTGAAAGACTAAAGCTACTACATCAACATGAACAGACTAGAATTTCTTTGCATTTTTAGAAACATCTGTTCTACATGTCACTATGTAATATAGCTATATATTTACTGTAAAAGAAATGAAGGTATTACTTTGCTGCCAAATATTTAAGCATGTACAGGACATTACTATTTTTGACACGCTGCAGATGGAGCGCCTTAGAAAGGACAGTTTAGCCTTTGCAGCCACGTGTAATGGACGCATACCCATGTTCCAGATAAAAACAACTCCGTGAAGTAAATGTTTAGTCTGCCCTTCTGCTTTTCACTGAATGTTACCTCTAACAGCTGCTTTCTAGTTCACATAAAAATACTACTGATAATTGAGGGAAGACCTTTGCATCTAAAACTTGACTCGCTTTTCTTACTGATCAGCTTGTCCCCTTCCTTAACTTAAGGGAATTCAAATTCCCAGAAAAATATGCAGACCTGAAAATGACAGGCTGGATAGGGGTACCCTTTATGACTCTTACTATGAAACTGTGCCATTATGCAAAGAAGCATATAATATTCATGGGGAGAAGAAAAAAAGCAGAAGTATGAACCCCTTCAGAGTGGTTACAGCTTTTAGCACAGCATTTGCAATTTGTAGTTTTCTTACGTTCTTTTCCTTGCTTAAAGTGTAAAAGAACAATGAAGAAAAATGGAAAATGCTCAAGCATTGGCATGCATTAGGAGATTTTGGTGGGGTGGAGGAGCAGGAGCGGAAGATTTGTCAGTGTCCCAAGATACCCATTTCATTGCTAAAGTTGATGCGGGAGTGAAAGTGAGGTATTCTTATTTTTGCCTGACCCATGTTTTACCTTCTCAAACTCTGTCTCTTCTCAGTTAACAGTCTTTGCTGGACAGTTTGTTTTTTTTCTTGGGATACTCCAATTGCAAAAGGAAATGCTGATCCCATTTAAACTTTGTGTTATTATTTTTAATTTATCTGTCAAACTAAATAGTCACTTAAAAGAATGCTTCTATTTTGTATCATCTGAAAAGTTGAATTGATTCAGAAGATAGTCCACAATATCTAAAAGAAAAAAAATCTTAATCTCAAGGTTTCAGAATATATATGTAGCCACCACTGTAAAGTATATTACAGTAAGTAGATAAATACCTCCATGACTGTTCTGTGGAGGGGAATTTGTAAAAAGGAGAGGGAGATAACTCAGCATGGAGATTCTCCTGTGCTCTTTGACTTTCATAGTTACAAGTAACATCCAAAGAATAAGCCAGTTTTAAACATTCTTTTCCTAAAAGCTTTTTCTGCATTGTTCAGGTTCAGGTATTGTGTCCAATACACGGAAAGCGAGAGCTTAGGCCTACTAGTGCTTCAGCACAGGTTAGAAATAATCCTTCTGAGGTGAGTCTGTGACCATTCCCTTTTACTGCGCTTTGGTTCGCACTGTGGAGTGGTCTCACTGACCACGAACTGTATTCTGTCTGGAAGATGGGCTGCAGGAACTCGCTTACCACCCTGCAGAGGGGCAGGCAGCAGCCACGGGACAAGACTAGAGCTGGGCTGAAGGCAAAAGCACTCCATAGCAGGCTTAATGGGGATGTGAGGTCCTCAGCACCAGCTGTTTTACTCTGCGGATCCGTTCCTGTTTATCCACCCGCTAACGCAGAAGCGGCTCAACTGCCTGCCAACTGTATGTTAAGCACCACGATGAGCATTTCTGGCATATGCTCATTCTTTCTTTTTGTCTGTCTCTCACAAAATCAGGCAGAGAGCTTGCTGCTAAATAGCACAAGACATTCTCTGTCTTCGGTGCCTGAGCAATCTGTCTCTGTGGTCTTCCCAACCTTTATAAGCTCAAGGATTTGGAAAATAAAACTATCAACTAAACCCAACTAAATCATATTGTGCAGAACAAAGCAGAGACAGAACTCTGGCTGGCCCTCACCGTTCAGAAACACAGCACTGTCCTTATACCACTGACGTGTGGAAAAATAAATACTTCTCTCAACTGACAATTTTTTACTTTCATTTTTCTTTCAATAAATAATACTGAGTTAGTGTAGATACTTTTTAAGATGAAGAAGAGTGAAGCAAAATTAAGTTGTACTGAACATCAAACCACCACTTTAATTGGGCAGCAGGATGTTTAGATCCTGGTTGAAAGCTTATCTGAACTACTGGAAGCTCCTTGACTCTGCAAAATCATGCAATACATTTTAATGCAGGTCAAATATTAGGCACTTCAGCTGCCAGGAATTTCCCATCGGCAAAAAGAGAGAATGGGGAGGAAAGCAGCTCTTCCATCCTTTCAGAACCTTGGAAAGGCTGGTGCTACAGTCGGGTAACAGTCAGTGGCAGTGGACATATTTTTTAATCTAAATTTTCCGTCTATCAAATTTCATTATAAATCATTAATGTTTTTTAATATAACTAGCTTCTGTCCTTTATGTTAAGCAAGACTTGTGTCTATAAAATTGCACTTTCAGAATACTTATTAATATGTATGCTTATGAAAATCATTATGGACAATGCCATATATGGAATATTTAATTGCATGTATGCACATGGATAATTTCCACCATTAGCATGTACACATCCCTAAGTGCCTGCAAGAACAATCATATTTGGACATAATTCATTAGCTGCACAATTATACAAACTATATATTTGTATTATATTTTTCAATGTATTTGTACTTATTTTTTTTACATTCTGTGTAATATTTGATCAGCTCATTAAGAAACAGGAAGATTAAAATTCAGGAGTGTCTGGATGCATGCCTGTAACACTTAATTAGTGACTGCTGAAAAAAAGATCTGAGAATTAACATACTGCATCATGGCAAAGATCGACACAGCAATAAATCATTCTGTGCAGCGTTTTAATTCGATTCACTGTCTTTGGCAAACTTAAACAGGTGAAGTAAAACACAGTATTTTGCATTATGTCAGGGTTTAATTTTAGAGTTTTATTTACAAATGCTACAAGTCATTTAAAGAAAGGAATGTCATAGTAGGAAGGTGTAGCATTACAGATTTTTCTTTTAACAGCCATGCTGTAATGCTTCAGTGTATATTCAATATTTAAACATGTACACCATACATTAAAAAACTGGCAGAGCAGCAGAGGATAAAAATGCAGCACTTTTTGGTATATAAAGATTTCAGATACAATACATGAAAGCAAAGTAACCAAGTAAGTGTGAATCATCCTGCTAAGATGCTGAAAACGTTCAAAGGGTTAAGGATGGCAAATCAGATTTTGTTGCTATGTGCAGCAAAGATAAAAATCTACTGGAACCCCCTTTAATAGGTGAAAGGTGGTCTGAGCCAAAACGCACATACTGACGTCCAACCCTTCCCCAGAGAATCAATGATGTTTTTTTGTGTGTGATCAATGTAATATTCCACAGCTAAATTTAGGGACTCTGCATCCTATGAAAATGGCACCTCTCTATGACTAATTAACAATAAAAAATTGTGGTTATCTACAGATTTAATTATTTAATCTCCAAGGTTTTGATTAACTTAAATCTTTTTAGTAAGGACAAAAGAGTATATGGGGAAAAAAATTTGCATTTCTGATGTTGTTTATTCAGAAGGGATTCTGTAATTTTCCCTAGTCAGCTTGTAAGATTACACCATCTTTGCTGTTAACTCCCCTAACCCAAGCAACATACAGTGTGAGACAGCCTGCTAATAAACCTGTTTCACTGTGTCTGTGTATTATTTGGCTAAATCATAAATTATGCCTACATAAAATCTCCTTTTTATTTTAGAATGGTAAAGTCTCTTAGTAATAGACAGATCATAAGATTCACTGCTTGATTTTTGATTCAGTGTTTGATTTTGATGTGTTAGGAGAAAGCTGAGAAGTTAAAACCAGATGTCTTTAGCCTCAGGGACAGTTTCAGGCATATTTTATAAAGCAAACAAACCTTTACACCCAGGTCCACTCTCTTTTCAGTACCGGCACTGCATCTGCATGTTTACAAGTCATGGGGTGACACATGTTGCTTCCACCAAAGTCAGAGGAAGTTTTGTCTCATATCAGTGAGGCCATATTTCACTTTTACTAATTCATTTCTCACACCGGCTGAAGTAATTGCAGTGATACAGTGGGTGGGTATTGTGCAAAGGATGAAATAGGAAGGAGGCACTCTCACCACAGAAACTCTTCCAGGAGCCAGCGCCATTATAAACCCTGCTTTCTCTAAGCACTCTCAAGATTTTTGTTTCTATGCTATTGCTCTGCCCAAAAATGCACAACAAAAATCATTTAAATGAAGCTGTAAAGGAAGAAACAGACCTGAATCTCAAGGAATAAGAGTTCAGCCTCAGCTCTGACACTGGCTTGCTCTAAAACCATAAGCAAACCCTTTACGGGTCAATTTAGAAACATTAATAAGAGAAATGAGCTCATGAGATTTTTGAGAGTCTTGCAATTCATATCACAGTGAGAAAACCCCCATTAAAGTCTGCTTTTGGAAATATACTCTGTGCTCTTCCTCTTTCCCCCCTACCACCCCGTCCTTAACCTTTTTCCCCATTTGTAACATGGAAAAATGAAGATACTATGAAAATGAATATTTTAAGACCAAGTATTGTTCTTAACTTCGTGAATATTTAATCTTTATGTGTAGGACTTACCTTATCAAACAGAAATTCATTAGGGATAAACTTCACATGATGTAGGCATTACTTCAAAATAGTTTTTATGTGAAGTTTATATTCAAATATTTCAGGAAGAAGCCTACGCTAGCAAATAAAATTTCAAGAACCAATTAACCAATATGCAGGAAAAATTATGACACTTTCTTCAAACACCTGCAGAAAAGTTCTACTTGTACGATTTCAGGGTGCCCTTATGATTCAGGCAAACGTGATCTCCCCAGGGAAGCCATGTCACATTATCATTAAACCAACAAGACAGATATATTGGTCAACAAAAGTCTGGTTTAAGATCTCACTGTTGGTGAGTTAGCAACACGTGGACAACTGAGCTATAAAGTTTCATATTTTAAATTAGTTGTTCTAAATAAATACAAACAGCTTACATACAGATTCCCAGACAGACAGTAAGTTTTATGAAACAACACTTTCTGGTTCATCTATAATTATGGGTGAAGTCCTGATACCATCATCCTACAGCATGATACATACAGACTTCTACAGCTGTTTCAGCGCTCCTTTACCCACAGTGTTTTCTGCTAAATACATTGAAAATATTTTTCCTATTGCAATGGACACATAAACCAACAAAAAAATCTCTTCTTAGACCATTCAGCTCTGCCTTGCCTAGAGAAGTCACGAGACATAGCTGTCAGGATGATTGCAATTCTATCTAATCTCTGCTGAAAAGTGTGAGGACTCGTTTTCGCTAGCTTTCTCCACAGTCTCCCTTCACAGACAGACTCCAGATGCCAACATTTCTCTAGAATTAAAGTTTCAGGGCCATTTTGCCAGCACATGGCTTTCTGATGGAAAAAAAAAAAGAAAAAAAAAGAGAGCCATTCACATATTCCCCCTTGTACAGACAAATAAAAAAGAATTCTGGTTTGTTCCATGGAGAAAGAATATTCACAGAACTCTGTTCAGTCTTCCTCTTTGTAGAGTTTTCTATTAAACATTAAAACAAACTGTAGTGACTGAAAGACATGGAAGCCTCGGTCCTCAAGCGGAGCTAACACCTGTGAATGCCACTACTTCCAAGGAGCTACTGAACATTATGAACTTGACTACTGTACGGTAAAGTAAGGAAGCTATCTTTGTTTCACTTGAATACGTACAGTTGTCTTGGTTTTTTGAAATCCTGTAAATCGCCTGTGCACAGTTGAATTTTAGCAATGCTGAGTTATGTCTAGCTGGGAACGTCAGCCACTGCAATTTTACCGATTAAAGAGGTGTATCCTATCAATGTGCCTATCCAAAAACACCCCAAACCACAAGCAAAACACCTAAACCCAACCCTCCTCAAAACTCCCAAACCATTAAAAATATACTAAAAATCTTTGCAGGCCCATTACAATCCCAGGCCACAAGCTAAGGAAGTTAGACACTTCTTCGAGTTAATATGATGGAAAGAATGAAGACCAGAAAGACAGATGGAAAATTCCTTTGGGAGATATTGAGAAACTAAGTAACAGATTCAGCGCCATTACAACAAAAGAAGGATGCATGTGGTAGACCTACCAGAACATCTACACCAGAAGACAGCACATCCTTTTGATAACTTGCTCAAAGTTTCTGTCTGGCAGGATTTGTAGCTGTAGTTAGTCCGCTCTCAACTATGGTTCTACGTGATGATAAAGGCTGACATAATCAAAGCAAAATTAAGTAAATTACAAGTCTTGCGTGCAGTTTTATTCAGGTGTTTACTCATTTAATGCCCCTGCAGGCACAAATGCTAGTTGATTATTCCCAATAGCGCTCCATTTCAATACAGTGACACAGAGACAGAGAGGGGTTATTAAAACTATCCAGACCATGTGTTTGGAGCAAATTATTCTTCCATATGTTCATTATTTTTAGAAGAAAATAGCCCAGGCAGCCCTATCTATTTATGTTTAACATTTTTGAAACAATTTTTATCCAACTGAAGTAACACGTGACTGCGCTAACAGAAGGAAAAAACCCCAAAACCAACACCTAAGCATGATCATAAGCTATTTTTCATATGACCGTCACGTTCCTGGCAAAGAATAGACAGCTTTCAGGGTATGTATGATGTCTGTACAGTGAACAAGGCTGTTGGTCCACTGAAATCCTGCTTTATTTGAAGGAAAAAGGAGATATACGAGCTGAAAAAGGAAGAAATTGCAGAAGAGTGGAAAACTGAAGCACAGCAGGATTAGGTAACTTCCAAGCTCACATACAGCAAGTTTCTGGCACAGGTGGAAAAATCTCCTTTTGGTCTCCTCTTCTAATCACTGAACAGCAGGTAGCATGGAAAAAATTCTGTTCATATTTTATGAGGAAATACTTGGTTTGCCCTTACAGCCCAGCTTTTTGTCTGTGCAGTGCTGTGGGCTCACTGCTCTGCCCCAGCCTTCCACACTACTAATGGCAAAAATCAGTCTTGAAAACAGGCCAGCTGTTGGAACAAACCCCATTACACTTCCACCCTTTTCACAGGTGATACAACCCACTCTTCCTTTTCTCAGATCAGTTTCTCTAAACGCATTCCATTTCCATTTAACAGATTCAGTGGAAAACTACGTAAGTCTTGCATAAACAATACTTTTAAATAGTCACAGATGTGTCACATTTATTTTTCTCTCAAGACAAATTTTTTCCCTATTGTGCATAAAGTTTCTACAAGATGGACTTCAGACTTTCTTCTAGGATCTCTGACAAAAAGTGAAAAGATACTGTTGAACATCAGGGATGTTTAGTCAAATGATTAGAAGTAGCCAGGAAATTTCATGATATTGTTTCCCGACCCAGAGCTCAAATTGCTGTGTCAATGGAAGGTGACCACATTCAGAAATTGATACTGGCTCCTTAATTCTCAGGAATATCCTCACCCCACGTGATTTAGAGCAGTCAGCAGGTAGCTAAGATTTGGGGCGCCTACACAGCACCTATGCGAATGCATGATGCATCTTCGCTTTGATGTTCTGAGAATTCCTTCTCCATCCTACCTCACCATTTCTTCTCTGAAAGGCTGAGAGGCAGAAGGAATTTTGCAGAATATTTTTGGCTGTAGGGGCACAAGGAATTTGGCCCTGTACCTGTGTCACTCTACTAACACAAAAACCACTGTTACTGACCAAACGTCATTTGTGGCTTGCAGTGCATAAGTGCAATTCCATGTTAAAAACACATAATTACTTGGTCCTGACTTCATTATCTGCTGATGCTAACAATATATAGGTTGACTGGTGTATCACAGTTCTGCCCTCTAAGGGTATCTGTAGCTGTCCTGTAAATAAAGTGAAATGCAAATTAAAAACCACAAAAACAGCCCTCCCAGAAAAACTAAACCTGTTTGTGAAAGACTGTTTGTAAATGTTCTATTAGTACTTCTGTCACTGCAGGCAACCAGAGTGTGAAGCTGGTAAGAAGTCAAGCAAGCTCTTGACGTCAGTTATTTCTCATTTGGAACATTTTTAAACAATCTTTGACTTATGTTCATGTGCTGATCATTGATTAAGCCACAGGGATGTTTCCTCTGGTGTTTCTTTGCCCTTATTATTATAAACAATGTAGTACTTTTCCAAACTACTTAGTTTCAGACTCTGTGCATGGTCTATTAATAAATGCACCCTTATATTTTCTTGGTTTTCATTAATACCTAGAAGACAGTTGATTTTCTGACATGCTCTGGATCTCTGCAACACTCAGTTATCAGAAATAAGTTATGTTTATTTCTTAGCTGCACTTGAACACTAGAATTTATGCAGAAAGAATAAATCATTCCTCTAACAGAATGATCCATTTTTGTATTTCTCCATGTAGTTACACGTTAGTCACTTGGCATTTTCAGTTAAATGAATATGTTCACTTAAATAATAAGGAAAAAACAATAGCAGACATACAGACTTAATAGAAAAGCAGCATGCTTTTTGCTGTAACTAAGGGACTTCTGATATTATAAGAAACCACTGATGCCTGCTTTCATTCACATAGCACACACAGGGACTTTAGACAGAATTAATTTCTTCCAACATCTTTTATTAAAAGGGAGGCTCCAGTTCACGGATTAGTAACCTGTGAGTTATTATTTCAGCTGCGTTCAGTAAATATTGCATGTGTATGCCCAGATCACGTTTCTCCACAGCATAGAACCCAGTAATACAGACTCCACAAGTTTTCTTTTCAGCCTTTCTCCATGCCATTCTCAAAAGCCATTGCTATTTCTTGCTACAACCCAGTAAAAGCCTTAAGTTGCCTCCTAATTGTTTTTTTAAGTCAGAGTCAATGACTGCTCAATAGATGAAGTCTGAGAACTTTTCCAGAGGAGCTGTAGACTCTGTAACTACTAAACATAAGAAGGTCTGGTAGGTCAGCTATGAATTGTACGTGAGATGTCTTGTGTGCCAAAACTAAACTTGCAGGTGTCAGCTCAGCCAAGATGGGAAACTGATGCAATGCGTGATACCAAAAAAAAACCCAAAAAACCAAGAATTGCTGTTACCAGGAAAATTGCTCCTTCTCTGGTTACAATCAGGAATAGCTCATCTTTCAGCTAGCACTGCTCGGGAGCACGGCAGAGAAGAGACGCTTGGCCTCTGAGGGAAGGTGGGAAAAGGGGGTATCCCAAAGCGGGAGGTAGAAGGAAGGGAGGGAGCAGGTCTGAAATAGCAGATGTGCAAAAGTACAGGAGTATGGGTTTGGCCTTCTGTTTACAAGCTGCTAGATTATCAGCCTCATTCTTCTGATTTCCAAATTATTACTGTCTTCACAGAGAGCATGTAATGTATTTTTCTGGCTGGTTACAAATGCAATGTATCTTTAGCTGAAAATCGCCCAGCAGAATAAACCGATTATGAAAACCTTAAAATCAAATTCCTGGCTCTGCCATTTCCATACATAGAAAAAAACCACATTTGAATCCCCTCTCTCCTTTATGAGTGTGTGAAATAACTTCCATTTTCTTATCCAGCTACTAATTCATGAGCTATTGGAAGCACCAGTTGAGAGGGGTACAATTGAGAGCACTGCACAACTATGAGCTAACAGACAAGTAGCTACACATTTCTGTGGTCAGGTCATACGGTAACACCATCAGCTAAACCTGAGCCTGTCGGCAGGATCATGAAGCACAACAATGTTTATACTCAATCATTTTTTGCTATTGTTTCTTGCTTCTCCCAGACGTCTTCCAAACTGTGACAAGAAGGAAACCCTTCAAGCTTCTTCACACATCTTTTTCTGTCTAAAAGGTGTTGAAGTGTGAAGTAACTACTACTAGGATGGTTCAGGGTAAGTATTTTTTTGCACATGATGACAGCAATTATTACTGGTTCTGAATATTACGTTCATGGTACTACGGTATATTAAGTTTTTTCCCCCTTCTGTTGAACGTTTACAAATACTTGGCTAATTAAAATGATCTTTGTACTGGGTTTGCATGGCATGGTTTGGGGGGGGGGTAGGGGGTGGGCTGCAGGTGTGGCTTCTGTGAGAAGATGCCAGAAAGCTTCCTGCATGTCCTACAGAATCAGTTCCAGACAACTCCAAGATGGACCTGATGCTGACCAAGGCTGAGCCAATCTGTAACGGTGGTATTGCCTCTGGGATAATATATTTAGGATGGGGTAGAAGCCACTGCACAGCAGCAGCTGGGAGAGAGGAGTGACAACACGTGAGAGGAACAATCCTGCAGACACCCAGGTCAGTGAAGGAGAAGGAGGAAGGGGAGGAGATGCTCCAGGCGCCGAAGCAGAGATTCCCCTGCAGCCCATGGAGGCCCATGGAGGCCCATGGTGGAGCAGATATCCACCTGCAGCCTGTGGAGAACCCCATGCCAGAGCAAGTGGATGCAATCAAAGGAGGTTGTGACCCCATGGGAAGCCCATGCTGGAGCAACCTCCTGGGCAGGACCTGTGGCCCCACAGAGAGAGGAGCCCACGCCAGAGCAGGTTTGCTGGCAGGACTTGTGACCCTACGAAAGGGACCCACGCTGGAGCAGTTTGTGAAGAATTGCAGCCTGTGGGAAAGACTCAACGTTGGAGAACTTTGTGAAGGACTGTCTCCTGTGGGAGGGACTCCACGCTGGAGCAGAGGAAGAGTGTGAGGAGTCCTCCCCCTGAGGAGGAAGGAGTGGCAGAGACAACATGTGATGAACTGACCACAACCCCCATCCCTGTCCCGCTGTGCCGCTGGCAGGGAGGAGGTAAAGTCAGGAGTGAAGAGCCTGGGCAGAAGGGAGGGGTGGGGAGGGTGTTTTAAGATTTGTTCTTATTTCTCATTATCCTAGTCTGATTTAGTTTGGTAATAAATTACATTAATTTCCCCAAGTCAAGTCTGGTTTGCCTGTGACAGTAATGGGTGAGTGATCTCTCCCTGTCTTTATCTCCACCCACGAGCCTTTTGTTGTATTTTCTCCCCCTGGTCCTCCTGAGGAAGGGGAGTGCTAGTGCGGCTTGGTGGGCACCTGGCATCCAGCCAAGGTCAACCCACCACAACATTTATCTATCAAGGCATCATCGATTACAGCAGCACAGCCCTGGAGTAAATTCAGCTCCCCTTGACACTAGCCACAGTTTTGCCATTCTTTCCCAAGATGAAAAGTGCCCACTAGTCACGCGCTAACGGGAGCTGCTATTAAGTTGAAGGCATCAACATGTTCAAAGCATATACTGAATGAATGATACTATAAGCACTAAAACCTTTCCTTGAGAATGTTTATGTTATCTTACCACCCTTCAAGGGTGAAATAACCTCCATAAAAACAACAAAAAAGGCCTGGAAGAACTGAGAGAATTAAAACATAGCTTCAAAGTATTTCGAGTGGAAAAACTAACATTTTGAATGACTCCTTTGAGGAAGCTCGCTTCTCTCAACTCTTATTGAAGTATTCCTAAGGCCCTTACAGATCTTCCAAGTGGCCTTGTTCAAATCATCGTTCCTGCTGCAGGAAAGAGAGCAAAATTATTGCTGTAAAATAAAGGGCCATGGATAAGGAATGGAAATAGACCTAGAAACGAAGTATCTGTTTACAGCACCACCACTGTAGATGGAGGTTGCTCTACAGAGAGCGGGGAGATGCCTGCCTTCCTCACTGCTCTCCCTTTCAGTTCCTCACCTCCAGATATCTGTTCAAAATATTCTTCTCTGAAAGTGCTGAGTTTTGTCCTGTGATGTACGGTGTGTAAATTCTAGCCTCCCAAATAAAAACAGGATCAAACTCTGGACTGACTTACTAAGCCAACAGCCTCTGGAGAGGTTTTTCTGACAAATGGATTTTTATTTTATTTTTTAATTCAAAGGACCCACAGAACAGGAGGGCTAACAGTTAGTATTCCATCATGTTTCATTACAGTAACAACAGGTGTTGCTGAACAAACTTGTGAGAGGACTACAGTCCTCTTCGACACCATGTAAATTCAAATTGTCACAATTTAGTGTTGGGTGTGTAGGTACTTGAAGGTTATTCTCTCCCCCACTCTACTGCTCAACACAATCTCCAAAAATACTGTTGTTTGTACATCTAAGCAAACATTCAGATTATACTCACTGACGGCAGCAACAGAGGTTAAAAGAGAAATACTATTAACATGCAGTGCTACTCCTACACCAACAGCTGGTAAGCCCTCAGAAAAGCATCAACAAAATAATTAGACACAGAAAATCTTTACTGTAATGGTGCCCATCCACACATTGTACCATCTTCTTTCATATGCAAGGGGAAAAGGGAATAAACAATTTCACTTGCCAGCATATGACCTATGCACCAGTGACCACCTTTAAGCAGCAAGGTACCTTGACGTATAACTATGTGTAGATGTACACAATCATGCCTGACTACCCTATTCGCAGGGTACAAACCATCAATTTCTCTGCATAGCCTTGCAACAAAACCTTTTTTTTTTTTTTCATTCAGAAGAGTTGCAGCAGTCTAAACATTCCCAAGGGAATGTGTGGGAGCTCGTGTTACCTGTGTAATAATACTCTGATTGTGAAGTTTTCCATACCTATAATGGAATACTGAAGACAAGTCATTGCACAAAGTGAGAGAACCTATTAAATTTTAATTACAGTATTTCTACCGTTGTTTCCAAAACCCTGCAATGCTGTGTACATTTCCTGGCACGTATGCAACACTACCATTAGACTTTTAGCTAGAAGAATAAAGATTCTTACTTAACAATTTAATGCATGAGACTGAGAAGATGGTGGGTGAAAACAGGAAAGAAGAATTCTACAAGATCTGAGAGTTGACTATTGCAAGACAGCCAACCATGCGTATAGATGTATGACTGTCTGTCTACTTCTTTCTGGTTATTAGGTTTAATTCTGTTCAAATGGAGGTTAACTTTGTCCACCTCAGTTTCTTCCATTTCAACAGTCATACCACAGCACGGGCATGGACCAAAGTTGGGTCTTTCATTAGATTTGGTGCTACATAAGGCTTTTCACAGAATGTTTTTACTCCCCTCCAAATAACATATTTATTTGCTTTTCAACTCAAAGATACGTGCATGAACTGCACAATCATATCCACAGAAGATCTGGTTTTCAAAATAAGATACAATACCAAAGCATCCAGTAAGCATGAATGCTGGCTTCAGTAAAAGCAGAATCAGAACACAAGTGCTGCAGATTTGATCCTGTGCTGTTATACAGTGATGCAGTTCAGTTTTAATCATCTATTTATCGACGGGTTTAGTTTAGGTCAGGATGTCCTCTGACACAGATTTGAATGACATATTAGATGTATAGATAATAGTATCAAGAAAATTTTTCCAAAGTTTGCGAAAGTGAAGACAGTGAGCATCTAAAACAAACAGGCTTGGAGTGAATTTAGTACTGATGAAACAGCCAAGATTTTCTCCCAGCAATAGGTTCTTCTAAACTCAGAGATCTGCAGAGTCATAACTGTATTTTCTTCTTCATCATTTAAGAAATATCTTCTATCATCTTAATGGTGTGCAAAATCTACTTCTTAATGACCTGCAACTTTTCCATTGACTGTGGGGCACTGCCATTTTGCTGTAATGCCAAAACCTACTTCAAGTGCTTTGCAGAGTCACTTACAAAAATTAAAAGATATTGAGAATTTTAAATTTGCAATACTTCATGCAAACAAAATTTCAAACCAGAGAGAACTGTGAAAGCCTTGGTGGATCACAGAAAAGAATAATACAGGCAGGACCTTTTTTTCTGTATGCACCATGAATGATCACACAACTGTGAGGGGAAATGAAGTAGGCTGGTGCTAATCATCTGCCTCTCATCAGTGGCACAAATCAGCATAAATCTCCCCGCAGCAGACGAAGAGCACTGATTTACATCAAATATTGGATGACTTTATGTGGTCCACATTGGAACACTCATCCACTCTTGAGTTATGAGGTTAGGGTATGTATTCTACCATTTACTGGCAGCAGCTGGAACATTCCCTTCACCTTAAAAAAAGATCCCCGGCACTCACTACTGTAATCTTTATATTTATGGTAACCTGCCAGCTTCTGCTTTTATTTAAAGCAAGTTCTAATTGTACATGGGATTTTAGGTCTCAGTTTATATTTGTAATATGAAACAGTATCTCCTACAGAATTTTCAAGGAAAGCTGAGAAAACACTATTTTTCAAGAATGCAAGCGAAGAGGTAGATTTTTTTTTTAATTTTTTTTTTAAGCACTGGGAAAACAATAATTTAAAACCAACAGAGACAATGATGAGCAGTACTTGAAAAGAGACATTTTCATTCACATACTTGCTATTGTACTTCCACCACAGTCACAATTGTAAAATTTACCCATGAGTTCCATCATTTAATTTTTATCATTCAGAACTTTCATATCCAAGATTTTCACTAATACATAACTCCTGTAGGAATATTATAGGATTATTTGCAAAAGACTCTTTTTTTCTCCCCCTGAGTTTTCCATTCTAAGCAGGAAATTATGCTGCTAGTGTTTGGATGAGCTCCAGCAAGAGGAGCAGACTGATAGCTTATGTGCTGGATGAGAAAGGATTATAGACAATGGAATACACTATATGCATCTGTTTACTTCAAAAAAGATATCCTGCTCTTGCAATACCCGCATTTTTACTGTTGTTCCCTGCTGCCCACTCTAATGAACAAGTTCTGCTGTTCACCTTATAGATCCTGTCTTATAACAGGCTTGTGCGGTGAAAATATTTGCAGCAACGTGCCATACTAACAGAAGGATTTACCCATCCCCTACTTACACTGTTACTCAGAGATCCAGCATGCCAATAAGTTTGTAGGTTAACTTACTGCAGATCTCATTTCTTGTAAAAGAGAACATCAGATGCTTTTCTCATTCCAACAGGCTAGGCCTGTCCTGCTAGCTTGTGTGAGAACCTTGTAAGCAACACACAATATGCTAGCAGTAGCTTATGGCCAGAGAGATCCCATAACAAAATATAACTAAAAAAGAAATCCAGATTTTGTCATTGCTGAAATACCCCAATTTGGGGTAAATGAGTGGTTCTCTCCTCTTTTCCATTTCCCACTCTTTAACAAAATTAATCAAACTGCAGTACATAGTATTTGCACTTTCCCACTTGGCTGTGGTGTAGGTAGTCTGGGAACTAGGGCCCAACTCCGTCAGGATGCAAGGGAAAGCATTTAATAACCTAGGAGGCAGAGACGCCACCAAATAGGAAAATCCAATAAATAAATAAAAATAAGCCAAACAGCTTGGGGTGAGGGAAAGTGAGCTCCACAAGCTGGGAAAAATACCCCTACCCTATTCTCCAGTGTTCATGGAGATGTGAGGTCTGCCTGCCATCCTTTTACGTGATGGGAACAGAACGCCAGAAAGTAGCACATTACCTTATGCCATAAGATTTTCCCTCATTAATGGCGTATGTAGTTTTTCAGATATACATCATATATTTGATATGAGGGCAACAGAAGAAGAAATTGCCATTGTTAAGTTTTGAGTTTATTGCCTCAGAACTTAACCCCGTGGTCTACAAAAGTAATAAGGCAAATAATATATATCATAGAATCATAGAATGGTTTGGGTTGGAAAGGACCACAAGGATCATCTAGTTCCAACCCCCCCCACCATGGGAAGGGACACCCTACACTAGACGAGATCGCCCAGAGCCCCATCCAACCTGGCCTTGAACGCTTCCAGGGATGGGACCTCCACAGCTTCTCTGGGCAACCTGTTCCAGGGCCTCACCACCCTCACAGTAAAGAATTTCTTTCCAATGTCCAATCTAAATCCTCCCTCTTTTAGTTTAAACCCATTCTCCCTTGTTCTGTCACTGCACTCCCTAAGAAACAGCCCCTCGCCAGCTTTCCTGTGGGTCCCCTTTAGATACTGGAAGGCTGCAATTAGGTCTCCCAGGAGCCTTCTCTTCTCCAGGCTGAAGAAGCCCAGCTCCCTCAGCCTGTCTTCATAGGAGAGGTGCTCCAGCCCTCTGATCAACTTTGTGGCCCTCCTCTGGACTTGCTCCAGCAGCTCCATGTCTTTCCTGTACTGAGGACTCCAGAGCCGGAATATGTTATACTGCATTATATGCCCAAGTAGCTCTTCCAGGCAACAGGCAAGTAAGCACTCACATGTACTTTACAATGTGGCTTATATATATATTTTGGGTCAAATTTTACTGAAGACTTTACCATACAACATATTATGGGTTTCTATACATTGCGCTTCTTTGCTTGTCCAGCAAAAGGAATATATCATACAAAACATTGCTAACTCTTTATTCTTGTATCCGTAACTAAATCTTATATATTTAGTTTCAGTACCTTTTTTTTTTTTTCCCCCACCAGTGGAAATTACTCAAAAACCCACAATGTGGTACCCAAAACTGAAGAGGCTACATCTCAATTTAAAGGACATGAAAAGACACAAAAGAAAGATTGGGTAAAGTTTAAGCCAATGAGAGTATGAGTCACTATTACATAACAAGCAAGTTGGGTATGTTCTGATATTTTAAGCTGAAGAGGAGATAGGTTGAGAGGGGAAGAGAGCACAGAAGTGGGAGTCAACAGGGGAACTGAGGTAAAGCAAGTGGGTATGTAAAAGTTTAGGAGCACTAATAGGGACTTATATGTTCTCTTAGTTCTTGTTTTCCTAGGTTGGTTTTTGTTTTTAAATCTCAGGTAGAGCTCTTAAAAATGTTAACTCTGTTTTCATCCCAAGGGATGAAGTATCCATTTAAACCATATCAATGTAATTAATTTTCACTAGGTAGCTATTAGGCAACTTCTAGGTAACCTTGACAAACTTCTTCCATTCATAGAAGACACAGCTGGGTAGAAATTAGTCTCTAAAAATACTTTCACACAACCTGCTTGTTTTCTAGTCACTGTCTTCTTATGTTATGCTCATTCCATCTGTCAATAGATATGAGTCACACATTCGACCTTTCAGTTTCACTTGCGCACATAAATTTCTTCCAATTTCCTGTGAAACAAACACTTTTAACTCTTTAGGGGCTAGCAATGTGCACATATAGCATGCTAGAACAGTTAAGGTAGAAGCAAGCTCTCGTGCTGATATTCTTAGCTTTCTGCACTACCTTTTGAAAGCAGATTGTCTCTGTTCTGCTGACTACCCCTTCTGCCCACCCTACCACTAACTTTCACTGAAAAAACTAGCAAATATGTGGAGCTCCAGTTTAAAAACCACAGTCTAACTATATTTTCAAAGAAAACTAAACAGCAGAGAAGCAGATACGAGTCACTCCTGACATTACCAGCCGTGATCAGCAGATTCACTGAAGGAAAGCTATCATTTTACCATTTTTAAATCTGCAGCAGGCAACATTTGGTTCAAAGCTAAATTAAAAATACTTATGCTTGCCCAAATTCTACCCACTGACATACATCATGATGCCTTTACCAACAGATCCTATTTTTTCTCTCCCCAAACACAATAAACACTTCCAATACGAACAAAATGAGAACATGGCCACAAAGAACATGGCAAAATGTGAGAGCTAGAGCATTATCCTTGGATTTGGGAGTATATTGCCTTACTCTTTCTTTCAGGCATAGTACACAATTTAACTTACTCTCTCAGGAAGCTTTCAAGACAAAAGGAAAAAAATTACCAGTTTTAATAAGAACCACAACGCTGGACTACTGAAAAAAGAGATCAAATTCTGCACAGTGATCTGGTAAGGAAGGACAGAGACTTGACATGGCCAGGTTGATGGCAGCCCTCATTATTGTTGAAACAGCAGCTTAGCAGCAAGATGCTTTACATGAACGGTAGAGTTGCAGTCTGTTTCAATTAAGCATTACAATTGCATACAAGGGTCTGTGGTTTGGTCTAATGGTTCCCTTCCAAAACACATCAGACTCAGATCTACTGTAATATTGTCCCATCAAAACCTCTCTAACCATCTAAGCAAAGTCCCTTTTCCACTAGTGACTGAGATTTCTCCATCTATAGTAATAAGAGTGCACTTGTAATGGAGACAATAGGATTTCAGGCCTATGCAAAGCCCATGGTTGCTGGAAGGGATGACCGGGTCAGCTATGGCCAAGATGACACTGGAACTGCTCAAGCTCCTATGTCTGAACACCAACATGAAAAGCTAAAGCGACTGGTGAGGTTTCAGCACTGCCATGTGCTTTTGATAACACTGCAAAATGTGGAAGCACCCAGAAAATCTGCTATTGACTTATGGATGAAAACTGAAATTTTTTACCTTTGGTTAGCATTGAAATAATGTAACAGAACATACGATCTGTTAATATGATGGATATGTACTCTAAGTCACTTATTTAAGTACAGACTAGTCAAATTCATGGACCCAAGATGACATTGGAGATGCATATATATGATCTATGTGTTAAAAAAAAATAAAAAAATCTTTTCCTTCCTTCCAGACAAAACACACCCCAAGGATTAATTTTACTTTTGGTGACCTACGCTCATTGCCACCTTAAGCAAATCAACTGAAGAAAAGAGGATTTTCAAGTAGGACTGAGGTCACTGGCAGACAGCAGCTGGTACATTGGGTCCTGAACTGAAGAAAAAAAGACCAACATTTTGGTATGGACAACACCAAAACCAGAGCCTAAAATCAGCAATAAGCAATATTAGTTACCGGGGACTTTTTGCTTGTTTTGTGAAGTGGGGGTGGGGGATTATTTCTGTTTTTTCATCTGTTTGTTTTTTTACAGTGTTAAGAACCGTACAAGCGACCTTTGTATGCTGATATTTTGGTCATTAGGTGCCTCTAGGCTAAATTAAAATTATCATTCTTTAGGTTCTTCATATCCATTAGTTCAGATAAACACTTGCCATCGGCACACGGCTAGCTGATAGTAACACCTACAGTGCTTAAAAAAAGCATAGGGAAAAAAATCTGTGAAGTGATTGCTCTGATTTAACAGGCAGCTTTTCTGTGTCAGACTGTCTTTCAAAAACATAACGATACATGGTCCATTTGCAGATCTATAACATTGTCAACTATTGCTTTCTTAAGGCTTCAAATCTCTTAGCATTTTCTCAAGTTCCAAAGGTATAAAAGTCCGTTATTGCTCAAACTTCTTCCCACTGAAGTCAATTGAATTTAGAAGATGACTGTCAGAACGTGCGTGACGACACAGCAACCTAGCCAGACTGTTCTGAAGTCAGCGTATATTTGCTTCTTCACAAAAACCTGACCTTATTTTTGGCAAGACCAGGTTTTTGTTTCACAAACCAGGCAGAGAAAAGAACAGAAGGAATTAAATACATTCATAGTATATAGATTAACAAAGAAAAGTTAATATGAAGGTTTCAAATAAATGTTTCATAGGAGACTATCGTTGTGAGAATTTATCAAATGTTAAATATGAAACTCTAACCTAAAATACAGGCTCTGATTTAAGGCTAATTTAAAATATAGAAAAGTATTTTATATGTTTTAACCTGACCCCAAATTAGATTAAGTCAGTGGGCTGACCACCCTCACAGGGAAGAATTTCTTTCTAATGTCCAGTCTAAATCTCCCCTCTTTTAGTTTAAGATAGTCTACACTAAGTTTCACTTAAAGGGTCCTTCACAAAACCCCCAAGCAAATGGCCCGTATATTGATAAGTGACATTAAAAATGAGAAATTTCTATCTTTACATTCTTCACCAGATATACATTTGTATCAAGTGACTCACCAAACAATACAAATTTTGCAGCAAATCTGTAGAGGTCTGGTGACTATGGTCTTCTTTGATTTGTATCTAATAATTCCTAATGAGGGAAGGTAAAATTTGCCACTGGTCTTTTGGGTTGAAATTCTTACCTGAGGCAATTTTAATAACACAAGCCTTTAACTCCATAACTGGGAGTTAGAAAACTATTTTGCTATTAAAAGAAGCAGCATCCTACATTATTGTATTTTTTTCATGAAGTTTCTAAAAAGGTTAAAGTTTAAAAACAAAACAAAAAATACAGGACTGTGTGTCCATTCTTTCCTGATAGTTACTTAACAGATAGAACAGTTTCAAAAAAATCAACAGTTGACCAAGTGTTATTTTCAGTAATATTTTCCAACCACAGCTACTAGGAAAGACATTTATTAACTGATTCAAACCAACAAGGAAGAACTTGATCAAAGTATCCAGACAGAAACAAATTTCACATGTTGTTCACTTTCTGCAGGTTGTTCTGGAACCTTAAGTTTAACCAAATGATGTGCAATGGGAATAGACAGCTTATGATTTAGCATACCAATATGCCCAGACACCTTCATCTGTATGCTGGCAGCGTTTTACAGCTAGTAGGTGCATTAAAATTGATGAAAGACAACGTAACTTCTTTCGGATGATTCTGTGCATCTTTGAGTTGACAAAACAATGCAGCATTCCTAATTTTTGTTTACAAGAAAGTCTTCCATATACCTTCCTTATTTTATTTAATGAAATATCTTTGCTCTAGGTAGCCTGTTTTGATGCTGTTTCATTATTTCCACTCTTAGCTCTTTGCATACTGCAACCATAGACCTAGAGATTAAGCCACCATTAATAGCAGGTTAGTGACACAAAATTATTTCCTAAAATTAAAGGGCATGGGAGACATTTAAAACCCTTTAAGTTGGATCATTGTAGAAGTCCCAGAATCAGTGAAAGTTTTAAGAAAATCGTACACTAAAATAAACAAGTACCTTTAGTGATTAATTATTACATGTACAAGGCAATGTTAGACTTGTGTGCCTGATACCTGTGTTCAGGTGCACTGCAGAGCAGGAGGGTAATATGCATGATTGCATGGGATGGCAGAAAGGTTTTGGGTTGGGTTGGGGAGGGCTGCAACTGCTCTGGATGGCTTCATTACACAGCAAAGGCAGTTGTTCTGTTAGTGCTAATTAAACCTCAGGGAACAATTTGTTGAGGTAGTTGGAGAAAATTTGGATGAGAGCAAAGAGAGGAATTTTAATGTTTTAATCCCAAGCAGAAACAGAAACTGTCAAGTTCCCAACTTCTGGGATTCCAGCATAGGACCTAAATGACCAATCCTGCAAAAAGCAAGAACTCCCAGCATTTTACTGAAGCTTACTGATGTTTGCAGCACATAGCAAGATTGAGTCCTTTTAATGCCGGTTCAGTACTACACTAAAATAATTTTAATTAACTGCACCCTTTTATGTAGTTGTGCTATCACAGAATACTCTCTTTCTTGTTAGGGTTGCACTCGGAGGTTTACGGTTGTATACGAGAAGTACCCCAGGTAGTGGGTTTTATTCACTAAAGATTTTTCTGCTCTTTTCTCAAATGCTTGTTAACAAATGAAGGAACGATCACTCTGCCAGCAAAGAAGTTCCTGTAATGACTATTTGATTTCATTAATGACAGCCCTCCTAGCAACAGCACTGAAGGCTGTACACTGATACTGTCACGTGAGCTTGTACCAAAGATGGACTGTGTGCACAGGTCATGTCTGATCTTTCACCTAAACACGAACGTAGATGATGTCTGTTTTTTCTTCTAGGTCATAACTTAGAGAACTGAGAACAGATAAAAGGTAAACAAGATAAAAGAGACTGCTTATTTCTTTGCTGACAGAAAAAATGGCAAACTGGGAGACTGTCTAGGGATCAAGAGGAAAAGAATACGAAACTAGCAACAGTTCCCTGCCAAGGGAGGCAGTGGGGG
>VWZZ01005315.1:422265-465244 GCA_013399095.1 Psophia crepitans | reverse complement strand
AAAAAAAAAAGAAAAAGGGGGGAGAAGGTGTTTTCTAGATTGGCTACCTGATGTAGAGCTGAGAGAGAAAGAGAACAAGCGCCTGTGAGAAATAAACACTACTGAATTTGTTATGGATTTGCAAGAGGTAAAAACAGAGAAGTGTAGTGACTCATCTGAGGGCCGGCAAGAGAGATGCAAGTATACACAAATTTGTGGATTTGGGAACAGTGTTTTGCTCAGATAATACATTAGAATACTGGAGATGAAAAGCATTCCCTTTTTTAGAGTCCCAAGAGTCTCAATTCTTTATAATCCAGAGAAAGACATACTTCAGAAAAATAATAGTTGGATTCTTTGCTGGGCGACACCACAGAAGCAGATTGGAAAAAAAAAACAGAACCAAAAAACCAAAACCACTCCAACAGAACAACCTCTTTTTTTTTTTTTTTTTTCAAATGCAGATGTCTCTCCCCATTTTGACTTCTCGGATGCCTTTAGTTGCAAAAGAGCAATTCAACACAATTACATGTATTTTACCAAATTTCATTCTTCTGTTAAGGTAGCCTCTCCCAGGATTCCATGAGTTTTCCATTATTTATAATACTGAAAGCTTCCCACAAATCTCCATTTTTCTTCATTACTTTCTTTCCTATATTCACTGTTTTCCTTCACCTCCATCCAACCAACATCTCGGCTTCTCTGTCTCTGCAATTCTGTCATTCCTTGACCTTGCTTACAGTCCCCGGTGTTCTTTGTTCTAAATTTGCATTCCCACACATCTCCTGTGCACAAACCTTCTCTCCCCACCTTTCTCCTGCTGTCACAAAGTGCAGCCATCTTTTCTTGAACCAGCTTCAATTTGTTCCTTCAGGGAACAATGCAAGAAAGTGACAATCATGTTTACAGACAACCTAAGCTTCTCTTCTTACAGGGTGCATGGCAGTAGTAATCATTTTAACAGTGTGTCGGAGAAGGTAGCCTCCAAGTTTACTACTGAAGTAAGATTTTTCTGTCCTAAGCCACAGCATGTACATTTAGAATTAAGAAGACATTTTTAAATAATGGATATGCATGTTGAAATAACACATACAATACGTTTTATTTGTTTTGAGGAGAAAAAAAAACAACACACACACAAAAAAAACCCCAAACCCAATTTTAAATTAGCGATGTTCAACACTGAAATACTCAGGAATTTCGTGGCTGCTTAATGGTTGGATCCACTAAACGGTTTTCTTTTTGCAAAAGGAAACCACCTAACCCTAAGTATTTTTCCTTTAATGTGTCTGAAAAGTACTCGAATACATTTGGGGATTCTGCCGTTCGCACGTAGAGGCCACAGTCTGCCTAGGCACAAGGGAACAAAAGGCAATCAGACTAAGGGGTAGTCCTCCAACCCACAGCTTGGAGTTTTAGCAAAGAACTGCCCCCTCTCTTCAAGAACCCCCCCAAAATGCCTTCTGCCCCTCAAGAGTGTAAGAGGTGACTCATTGAGATGCCTAGAGGATCTGCTTTCAAATAATTTCAACTCATAATCTATTATCCAAGGACTTGTTATTAAATGTATTTTTAAACACAGATTGTGCTCTAAGTTTGGGAAGCATGATACCTGCTATGCAGAAAAGAAGCTGAATCATTTTGTCAAAGGAAGGGATTGATACACTCTTGACCATGAAGTTGTCTTCCAACCTTCCAGGATGTGAACTGCCTTTTAGTTGTAATTTTCCATTGAGCTCAGA
The DNA here is from genome assembly GCA_013399095.1 of Psophia crepitans. NCBI lineage: Eukaryota > Metazoa > Chordata > Aves > Gruiformes > Psophiidae > Psophia > Psophia crepitans. Next base: position 463,523 of record VWZZ01005315.1, on the reverse strand, counting down.
AAACCCAAAGGCAAAAATGGTAATAAAAATAAATTATCAACTGCCTCAGAAAGCAAGGAAGAGCTAGTTTAGAACTTCAGTAGTAAGAGAACAGTAGTGTTATTCCACTAAGCAGAAAAAATACAGCCAATAGAGAAAATAAGTAAATTTGGTTACTCCATGTTTCTTTAAAAATTAATTTTACTCTGTGTCAAAGTTTTGCATATGACTTTTGGGCCATGGAAGTCTTTCTCTGAAGCTTCCAATGACCCATAATTATTCACAGCCTTCTACACAAAGAGAAACAGTAACTCAGACACAGTCTGAGGGATAAAGTCTTTTAAAGCAATGTTTAACTCCTCGAAATCACTTAACTGTTTTAACAGATCAAGGATAAAAAAAGAATATGGAACAAACTAACAACCCAACAGATAACTGAAAAACATCACTAAAGCTGGATCAGTTATGAAATTTACTCAAAGGAACTTTGGCAAAAATGCGCATTCTGTTCCCAAAGTATGGATTCGATAGTTCAAGACCATTTCAAGTCCTATCCTATCATGCATGTTTTCTTTGTGTAATTTAAGAGATAAAGTAGCTGGAACAGTATTAAATATTTTTGTGCAGCTTGGTTTCTTTCATAAGATTTTTTTTCTATCTTTTGATGTACCTTATAATGGCCTTCTTCAAGCAATAGATAATCTTTTCTGTAAAAGTCAATGTTACACATATGATTTGGGTAAAAGTCCAAGGATTAACGCTGAACTTTAACATCATGGTTTATATGCATAGCTGAACACTTGTCTGCTTGCTTAGAGCAAGAAATTCTGAAAGAAAAGGTGGTAAAGATGAAAATAAATGACTGATGAGTAAGCCTGACATAAGGGTTATGGGACTGGCTTGGGTTCAAGGCAGCAGAGATTCAGAATATGATGTACTTAAGATGTACCAGGGCCTAGAAAATCTGCAGTGAGGAACAGGTGAACCAGAATAAAACTGCATATCTCAGATCAGTTAGACTTACCTTGTCATCCACACTTCAGAGTTCTTAAAGAGGAAAAGCCGGTACTATCAGAAATTAAAGCTAAAGGTAAGGGCATGGTTAGGATCAGCTAAAGGACTGTGTTTATAGCAAAGCCTTTTGAATCACTGCAAAGGCCATGTGTGGTAGACAAGCAGGTTAAAACACTATATAGACAAGCAAGAAGTATAGATAAGACCTGCTGTTTAGGAGAGCACAGGTTGAAAGGAGAGCTGAGATGCTTGAATGCCCTGGGCAGTTTAGATATATATTAGAAACAGAACATGGTTCATGGTATAGTCTGCCATTTGGGAGTGTTGAATCCAGATTTCAGGCTGATTTAGAGTTAGTGAATAAAGCAGCTTGAACCCCAAACTGAAGTAATTACTTCATCCTACAGGGATCTTAAAGGAGATTGAAGAACAAAACTGATGCAGGATTTCAGGGTTAGGGCTGGAGTCTGGAAGCTTAAAATTAATAAAAAAACCAAAATACATGGACAAGAGCAATGCTTACTACTCAATCCCATCAGATAAGCAAAGGTAATAAGGAAATATTTAGAAGGAAAATTCAGTTCAGACATAGCTGCAAATAAATTTTAGATGTGCCAAGTGATTAGGATGAATTGGGATTTGGATTATGTCCCATGCATGCAGAAGTTCCTAGGTTACTAGGCTATGAAGTTTAGGGTGAGAATACAGATAAGGTTGTGAAATTCAGTGATTAAGAGATTTATATCACAGTGCTGAAAATTCTTGTCTAGGACAAGAATTTATGCTGGCAGAGGCCAGGATTAAGTCTGAGATACACAGAAATCCCCAAGCGTGGCTAAGAATAAAGTGGCAGCTTCCTTAAGAGATTTAAGGGACATACAAGGTTGTAAACTGATAAAATAATAGTGTAATAGAGATTTCAAAGTGTCACAAGGATCAAATGTTTTGGTGGAAGACTTAACAACAGTGTGGTGCATCTCATAAGCCAGGGAAAAAGATCAGTCAACATTTCAAGAGAATTATCTGAGCACCCAAAAGAATGGGAATAAAAACATTCTTACTACCTCCATTTAGCAGTACTTACTCTGTAGGTGGCCTAATTTTCCAAGGTAACGCTTTGCAAGTGGAAAATAAATGCAGAAGTCTTAACAGAACTGTACAAGTTATGGCCCAGAACTCAGTAAGACTGTTGTAATTAAATCCCAAGTCTTGATTTCTGCATTCTCATGTCCCAGTCAATGACTGGAAGCACTAGGATATGTGAAAGACCTTTTTCACCTTTTCAGGAAACATTTACATTAAAACAAACATGGACAAGTTAATAGCATTACAGCCAAAAGTAATGAGACCAGATTCTCCCTCTGTCTAGTTTAGGGAACTGGAAATAATCCAAGTAAAAGTGATAAAAGGAAGCACTGCAGGGAAAATTATCTGTTCATTTTAAGGTTTGCCTTTTTTTTTTTAAACTCAGTGAAAACAATATGCATCATATTTCCTTTCTTCTGAAAGAAGTTATGGATTCTTCCCACTGCCTTTATGGACTTTTTCTGTATTTTATAACTCAATTTCATGTGAGGATAACCAAATGTCATTATCTGAATTCTGTTAAAAACTAAATCACAAACTTGACTCTGTGTTTCAGTCAACCCTAACAGAAAGGAAGGATTTAGAAATAATTCCCAGTTTCAAAAAATAAAGTTAATTTTATTCAAATGCCTTAACACACAGAAAAGATTTTATTGGTGTTCTAATTGTTTTAGAACATTTAGAAAATGTTTATTGAGAAATGTTACTGTTAAGAACTTTCAAAGGCAGAATTCTTGATTTGACAAGTTCTGGAATAAGCACCAAAGAAAAGATTTTCACCATCTTAAGTTTGTAAGACTATAAAACTAGACAACTAAAATATTAATCTCTTAAAGACTGTAAAATCAGCAAGATGAATTACTTTAAAGAAAGGAGGAATCTAAATAGTATGAAGTTTCCCCCAACCATGGTAGGATTTTTCCATTAAAAGACCCAGTCCAAAAGTAAAGCATTTCAAATTTGTCATATGTCAGCAGTCAGGTACTAAGTGTTTTATTTCATCTGGATGATAATATAAACAGCTACATTTTCTGTTTCTTCTGCTCAGGCAGACTTTCTTCATGATACCATTTTCCTTACCTATGCCATCAAGGTGGCTGAAGACTGTTTCAGTTACATAGGCTGTATACATCAATCATACCAGGTCTCAGCACAAAGGCAGGCTAGTTTTTGATGAAATGTTTTCGCCCAGAAATCCGCTGTCTTAGAACTTTGTCCCCCACGTCACTGTTTCTCCACATACACAACATTTAGACAACTGCTGAATCACTAGATCTCGTCACCCTACGGTTGGCAGCATCTCCCATGCACACTGCACAGCTGTAAATGGCTCCTCAGGCCACGCAGCTGGTGAGAGAGAGTTCAGATTTATTTCCTACTAACGCCTTTGGGCTAAGTTACAAGCTGCAGAGACCAGCACAAAACTTCAAGGAAGATGGAGTCTATAACCGCTCCAGCAGCAGCTGACATAGGACATCCCAGACAGCACTTTAAGAAGAAAGAGTGAAGTGGCATCACTGCCTTCTAGGCACCTACTTAAGAGGTTGTTAGACAAACCAGCAGTGCTGAAGATCACATGTCCCCTGGCATACTCCCAGCTGGGATGAAGGAAGGAACAAGGGAAGAAAATGCAGAGAAAGTCCCATTTTGTATATTTTATGAACTGGTTTACTATGTTCCAGAGGGGAAAAAGAAATATGCAATATCAAGCTGAAAGCTCTGTCTTTTTGATAGTAAATGTATGAAGCTGCAGAAACACCATGCTGCATCTGTCAAGAGGTTTCCTGGGTAAGACAGGCCATCGTGCTTTTTAATGCCCAAGACAGACCCTGAGCAGTTCATGGCATTGATCCACTAACATCCGGCTACTGGATAGTCTGTGCACTGAAAGGCAAGCTGACTGACATGCCTCCTTGATATTCATTGACTGCAGCCAGTATAGGGCACCATTCCTGGTCAAATAAACATTAAGTCACAGAAAATGGCCAATTTCTCCTTTTTCCCTTTCCCAGTCAACAACAGCCTTCCATAAGTAGCAATTCAGAGGGGTGCTTAGTGGTTTGAGGAGATGAGACTTTATAGTCTGTGGCTATTTAATAATGGACACCCCAAGAACTTTTGAACAACATGTCACTTTTAGGCTTTGCTAGAAACAAACACGAGTTTAGGTGCTTAAAGCATGGTATGTGCATGTCTCTGGTGAAACAGTGATACTGCTAGAGCTGATTAAAAGGGAACAAGGTAGATATTGAGAGGGTCAATAACTAAGCAAGTTCTCCAGGACTGACTCATTTACACAGAGGGGGTTTCTTGCTATCCTGCAGTCAGTGCAGAAAATTGTGTAGTTATGACTGTACTCTGTGCATACAGCTGCACGAAAAATAATCTCCCCAATTTAAAGTAAGAATTAATAGGACAGTTGGGATATTAAGGGTAAGGTGTGGGTTTGCGAGGATCAGGTTTAAGCCAGTTTGGCATCTGTCTCCCTTCAGAGGCAGATTTCTGCATGTTTTAATACTGAGACAGACAGAGTTTATGCCTTGCAATTTTTCTCTTTGGACAGATAAATACAACTGACATCATCCACTCCTAAACCCTAGCTCACTAGCAAGCCCACGAACCTCTTAAACTAGCACTGTGTAGCCTTATTTGTAAGCACAAGGACTTGTTTCTGCATAGGGCTGAATTTCACTCCAGTTGGCTGTAAGAAATAACTGTTTATTACTTGATTAACATCTCAGATAAGACACCAGGTAGATCTCGAATATCTCCAGAGCATTCCTTCAAGCAACAAATTGTTTGGCTGTTTATCTTCTATGGTTTTGTCTCTGTTTTCAAAGTGAGAGCCCCACGTTTGAAGGTGCTACCACCCAAGTGAATTCTCAGAGCCAGAACTCCAGTGTTTATAACCTGCAATTACCCTCTTTATCTGCAAACAGGAGGAGACACAACAGCAAAGTCATGTATTGCAACAAAGTAGTACAGAAAATCTATCAAATCTGAAAAGACAGCCTAAGCCATCTGACCTCTTCTTTTCACAGTGCTAAACATCTCTCTCATTACTCTGCCTCTGAAGGAAACATTGCTGGAGAAGCCACTTCACACCTGCAGAAATATCTTTATTGAATAATGGGGTGAGTAAAAGCATAAAATATTTTTATTGCTCAAGTTTCCTCATAGAACCAGTATCTGGCTGCAGGGCACTTCCACCTACAGATCAACATAAAAAAGATCCTGCTGTATATATGCTGTCCTCCCCCACTGGGCAGGAGTAATGGGAGAGGGGAATTCTTTAGTTACTACTCTGCCTAACTGGAAGACAGACATTCCCGTAAAACTGTGGGTGGGAGCACTTCACAGCGAAACCAAAACACTGTTAAAAGTAAATTCCGTGAACTACTTCTCATGCAGTGCTGCTATATGAAAAGACAAGGATATATTATTACACACACACAATCTGCCAGACACCAACACCACTGCAGTGCCAGGTTGCCACCAGCGAGCTAGCATGATTTTTGTCCACAGGATCTTGTTATTAAGGCTGTGGACCAAGCCATGCCTTCACATCCCAGTCCCAAGCTACTCCTTACTGACCCAAAGAGCTGAGGGCAACATGTTCCTTGCTGCTTCAGATTCTGTGCAACTGTTTTAGTCAAATAAATTCCAGTTGGGAGATTTCACAATCAGCTAGTATAAGTCAACGTGGCACCCTTGAATTTCAAATTATACCAAATTTGTGCTGCTAAAAGAACAAACATGGGCCTTACTTGTAACATTGCCATACAATTGATGAACTTCTGTGCCAAATCTCTTTCATGGTGAAAATTCATGCAGTTGCTTCATGCAGCATCAGTCCAAGGACATACTGAAGTGAAAAGAAGGTCTTACTAAACTGTTATGCACCACACTTTTCATAGAGCCATATTGTTATGATGGTTAGGTGCCTGAATGACACAGAGTAACATGGTATTGTTTTGTTTTGCAAGCTTCATCCTCGATATGACAAAAATAATGAAGGTTTACTCTGCCTTATAGTCAGCCCAATTTGACAAAATTGAAATACCTGATGTTTAATATCATTGATTTTCCACCCACAAGGAGCAACAGTTAAACATTAAAAATCAATGCCATTCTCAACTCCTACTTTTTTGGCCACATTTGACTGTTGTGTAACAAGTCACATTGAAAAGTGTCAAAGTGAAGGGAAAAAGGTAGCACAGGAAATAATGTGCTCAAGACCATCATAACTTTCATAATAACTACTTAGAGCATCAAAATATTAATGACAAAATAATACTGCTTGGCAGTAAAACCATGTTGGCTCTTTAGGACACCGATGCCCTAGAGTTGGCCTGTATTTCCACTTCATACCGAAGGGAAACAAAGATTTACACCATTACAATTCTGTGAAGATCAATGGAGTAGAATCGAAGCTTCATACTTGGCCTGAGCAAGCCCAGCTACTGCTTATCTGTAATTTCCAGAAGAGTTACCCCAGAAAAGATACTCTTGCATTAGGCATCAATGTTACTTCGTGTCTCAAACATTTGCAGCTATTCCCACTCATATTTTCTGTGTGTCTTTGAAGACGTATAGATTAATATTTGCAGAAAATATTTAAAGAATTGTTGATTTTTAAATTCTAGTACCATTACCACACTATATTTTTAGGGCGATTAAGAGAATGACCATTATGTGTATTATGGATGCACTCAGCTCACTTGCTGGGAGCCAGTTTCACAAGTTACTTTGAAGATGCCGTTACAAAGGTAAATACACTAAAGAAACAACAAATAGGTATTAGCTGTTAACATTATAGCAATCCTGTAAAAATACTGGGTCGTGCACAAAGTGACAAGCTCTGTGTAAGCTATGTGCTCTGAGTGCATGCCATTGTTTTGTCTAGCCAAACCAAGAGAAGCTTCAGCTTCTACTATTTCACAATTTTGCAGTGTTATTTCTGTACAGAGATCTTCAATGGTTCCATAAAGAAAGCTAATGCTCTTATCACACACTGGACACATTGGCCAAGAAGTAATCCTGGAGCCAGCACAACCAAGTAGAAAGAAAAGTCAGGCTTTTTTGTTATTATCAGCATTGGATAAAGATGCTTTTCATTTGTATCAAATATTTGAGACTTCTTTATTAATTCATGACGGGACACAGTCAACTGACCTACTAACTGATTGTTCTTTGTTGACCTGTGTATTAACTAATCATAAAGAGCTTTTGTCTAGCAGAAAACAAACCAACTTCTCTCTCCTTCTGATCCTCATCTAGAATGCAGTTAAGTTTTCTTTGTCCCTCAGGAAGAGTTCTTCCCCAAACAGGAAGCGCAGGTCTGATGAGACCACGTTTAATCAGACAGTATTCTGTCTGATATGCAGGGTCCAACTCTTCCAGTTTCTTACCAATTAATAAAATTGTTCCTTAAAGTTGAATGAAACTACTGATGGATCATGCAGCAGAACTTTCACACTCTGATTTTACAGAGAACTTTTGCACTCCTTGATTTTACAGAGTTTTAATTCAGCCCAATTTTATGGAAACCACCAGACTGTTGGTGTTTTTCTGCACAGTGCATTACATTGTGGCAATTACACTAGTGATTAGGCTGTAGACATACAGTCCTTTTTTGAGTGGCTACAAGGATATTATATGCTGTCTAGCCTATCATAGTTTGAGAAACTGTGCTAGCTGTTACTCTCACTGAAATCACATTAGATTGATATTTGAGTTCAAGTGTGAGTTCAGTTTAAGCTAGTGAAGATCACATGAATGAGCTTTTCTTCACTAAGGCAGACTCCTTCAAGTGAGGAGTAGACTGTAAGGAGTCAGTGGTTGGAGCAGGATCAGTGGAACTGAAAACTGGCTTTACTCTGCACTTCCTATTCTGAATTACCTTCACATCACCACTAGAACAAAGATGCATAGCTAATATTCGCATCCAGTAGGATGAAGACATCATCTTTATGCAGCTACTTAGCCAGGAGTTAATAAATTTTTTGTGCATGAGGTGCACTAGAGGTTTTAATCATGAAATTATATTACAGATTATAAAATTTAGATGTAATACTGTATTCTGTGATCTACACTGAGCTCCATGTACGCAACACTGAAGTGGAAACAATTCGTGCTGATCAGTTATCAGATTACATATATGAAAAATGCTTCTCAGAATAACTATTGTGTTATCTGAGTTGACATAGGGAAAAAGAAGCTTTAGTGCTGTAGAGGTTTTGCCATTCTACACCGTATTTATTAGATTCAGTTGATGCTATAATGAAACTCGTGTAATAATCTCCAGCACAGAGCACTTCCATCCTAAAGGTCTTACCACTGAGAGCAAGAGGATGGTCCAATCTACCATTTTCTCCATGCCAAGATCACCAAAATTCAGATCTCTTCACTGTGTTAGTGAAAACTACAAACAAAGGTGCTCTTTGAGCTTGAGAGCAGTACTTCCATTAATCTATGAAGGGAACTAGGTCAGAGAAGCCCCAAGGCCTCTCTGAACTACATAAGCAAGCAGAGGCCCATTAAGGGATATTTCTGCAGCTGAGAATCCCTTGTGCAAATAACAACCAATTAATAGTCTCTTTTCAAGACACACCCATGCACTGGATGACAGGAGAAAGGACAATGTCCAAGTTACTCCTCAGTTCAAGAAAAATCCTGTTGGCTTGCTAAGCTGGTTGGGGGCGGGGAGGAAAGTCTATACAAAGGAGATCCCAATGGATGCAAGAAGAGCGCCCCAGGCTACCCTTTACTGCCAACTGTAGTGATAGCCAAAGCATTTTACCCATTAGGGACTGGAAGGAGACCAAACTAATCTCTCAGAATTGTTACAGTCCAATTAATGTTTGGTTGCAATGTACTAGATCGAATTTTAGATGGCAGCTTGCAGTTAGAAGGTTCTATAACCCGCTGTCAAAGTCATGGGCCAGCCAATAATCTTGAACTATGTTTTCTTACAGCAGGCTATAAAGAATCAGGAACTTTATCAGATAGTTTATCAGAGAGAAAGAGGATGAAAATTATTTTAGATGCAACATAGAATCCACTTGCTTAAATACTATTCATGATAAGAGTACACATATACAGGAAAACAAAGTAAACAAAATACAACCTGGCACAAAGGAAGAAACAATTCTCCTGGACCTCAGCATCCAAGAGTGCTTCAGCCTGAATAAGCATGGTAAGAAAACAGGACTGCAACTTGGTATCAGACTACATTTATGGAAATGATATGGCGGTGCTCAAACACCTAAACATTTTCTCCAGAAGCACGCCTCCAACATGCTAGAAAGTTGTATCGATAAACAAATTCTTTCCAGCCTCCACTGACATATTCATGAAATATTAGCACCAGGGCTAATTCTGCATTCTTAATTACCTTCAAACCTACTATTTCCAAAATGAGTTGTTTCAGTTTTCCCATGCTTCCCCAATTTTGAAAAGTTTGCCTTTAAAAGACTTCCTGATCACAATTTTATATCCAAGTTAATTTACAAAAGCATAGCAGGGTGTCAAGAGAACCAATCCTCAGAACAATAGGGATTCTCCAAAAAGGAATGGCTTTCCTTTATATAGGAAAAAAAGTTTCATACATGTTGTAGAATACAGAGGCGTAAATACTTGATTCAGCAATTCTATAAAAATGAGGAAGGTACTTTGAGAAGTTTATTTTCAGAGATGGTGATAAATAGTGATTTTGATATCAGCATAATTTATGCAAATATTTGCTGATCAATTTTTTTCCATAAACTAGCCCTGTGAAGTACCTCTTCCCACATTCCAGAACAGAGAATTACCATAAGAACCTCTTTCATAATTCTGGAGAGCACATAACTGCAAATCACAGATGAAGATGTAGCAATGACAAAGCTCACGTCAGGCTTGTACCCAGATCTATCCAGCCCACGTGCCTTCTTGATACAATTCGCATCCTCTGCTGCATCTTCTCCTCAGGAGTTCTAGGCAGCACAACTGTTTTCTCTGCCAGGCCTGTATGAATCTGCTCCCTCTAAGCAACCTTGACAGCTCTGTCTCGAGACATCCAAGATCAATTAGGTTTTAATCATGAATCTTCCTCCATACATTTCTGCTCGCCAGTGTTGAACAAACAAGAGACCAGCAATCTAGAGTGCATCTGGTAATGTCATCCTTACCTTTTAATAGATGCAACTAAAGGTGGTGTCTGTCTCTCATGCTAGTTTCCAAATATTTCAGCTGTTTAACCTCAGGAAGCATAGACTCACAATGAACACAACAATAGCACTTTTTAGTTTTATCGATATCTTAGTACCAAAATATTACATAGTAAACTGATCAGCTCTCCATTCTTCGCACAAAATACGCTAGGTTATAGGAGTACCTACTGCTCTGCATCAGTACTACGTTCTGCATCTATTAAAGCTAGCTTTGCATCTTTAACGTACTTTTAAAGAGCCTAGAGCAAAATGCACTTCCTCCAAAATAATACAAAGACTTAGTTTAAAAATCATGCCTTAGAGTCTCATCAGCTACATATTTTTTCCCCAAAAAACTTAATCTATATGTTAAAACACATTTCATGCTATCTCCAGCAATCATACACTAAACTCAAACAGGTCCCTATGCCTTCTCACATTATTGTTAGTTAGTTTACAAAATCTGTCTCAGTTTGGGAACAAAGCATAGAAAGAAATCAGGCAGGAGGAATAATCATAAATCAAGGACCCTGGACATTCTAAAAACTTTACATATTTTTTAAACTGAATTTCAGCAATATATTGAATGCGTAGAAAATGATCAGCCAGCTTGTTCTCCTCAGCCTCCTTTCCCTCCAATCCAACACATTCCCGTTTTCCTCATATTTATCTTTCAGGAATGCTAGTTCCCCCCTGCTACCTCAGCCCATCCCAAGACACTGCAGCACTAAAAAGTAAGACTATTTGCAGCAGTCTTATGTTTTACCTAGTTTTTGGTAAAAACCCTGAACTTTGGGGTTGTTTTTCGTGTTCATCTCTTCAAGGAAGACATCCTATTCTTCGTATGAACAGGGCCTAGCACAGGGGACTATAGTCTTGGATAATCTCTATTTTCTACTAAACAGCACATTTTAAATGGGTTAAATTGATGGGAAAGCTTCCTTACAGAACAATAGCTCCATATAGGAAAATGAATGAGAGGAATGCCAGTTAGCTAGTCCTAGTCCACCCATACAGAGGGGTATACTGCTGGACAATTGAAATTATTTCCTTATACAAGAGGTGGGGTGTGAGAAGAGAAGAATAACACATTTATCCAGATTTGACAGGCAATTTCTAGAAGTAAGTCTTATTCGTAGGCTACCGACTGAGAAGAAAGTGAGATATTCCAAATGGAGTTTTTTTGCAGATATGAGTAAGGGTAAACTAAAACGAATGTTTGTCCGAATCTATAGGAATTACGTAGTCAGAAAAATCTCTAGACATTGAAGATATCAGGACTTTTCCCATTATTAGTACCAGTCTTTGTGGACACAGGAATGAGCAAGTTAGTAACTTTTGGTGTTTTATTTTTAGGTATAACTTGAGTAGTAGCTCCAAACATAGGGGAATTTAGCATGCCACAGTAAGTTCCTACATACCTGCAGAGTGTACACTATGACAGCAAGGGTTTACCTCACATGTTTTGTATAGTAGCAAGGCGGAGAGATGTGATCTAAGAAGATATGTTAGCCGTGGTCTTTACAATGAACCATTGTAAAGGAGCTAGAGTAATAATCCTAAGGATCTGAGAAGTATAAACTTCAGCTACAATAAAAAAAGATAGCAACAGATTACTCACTCTGGTATTTTAGCTGCTTCAGTTCCCATTTTTTTAGCTTCATATCTGCAGGTACATGCCACACAACAGTTCTCCAGCCATATCATGAAGTCCAGGTTTTTCAGGAAACAAAGGTGCACAAGTAAAAGAGTACTGCCCCAATTCCCCATCTATACAACGTCAAGAAAAAGAAGGAAGAAATCACATCTGCTAAGACTGAACTCAGGGTTACAAAAAATAAGGAAAAAGAAAAAAAAAAAAAGTGTTGCCTGTGCTCACAAGTTCTGTAATCTGATCCAGGAGGTAAATTGGTCCCAGAAGACACATCTGAGACCCTAATCAAAGGAACCTGTTGAGCTTTACAGCTGTCTCTTATTTTATGCATTTAGGCTGAAGTGAATATCTGTTCCCAGTTCCCTATTTTTGCTGTTGAAAACAGAAAGTTCTGCTATTGTCTTTTTCTCATCTAATCTTGGCATCAAAAAAGTTTGAGGTTTAAAATTAAGTCTAGTGGGCTTTTAAATTACAGTACACAGAAAATTAATAAAAAAACCACAATAGCATGTACTTACAGCTCAGAAAAAGAAGTGTTTTGGTTTGGTTGTGGGTTTTTCCTTTTTTTTTTCTTTTTCTTTTTAACTTTTTAACCTTTATCTGTGACTACTGGCAACATTCTCTGATTCCACCCAGTAGACACACACAGACCCCACACACACTCCAGCTCCCCTGATTCAACTTACAAACAGATGAAGAGCTTGACAGATTCAATAGATTTTGTTCCTGGTCACAATCCTTCTGAAGTAATGCCTAAAGTTTTTTTGCAGCTAGTATCTCAATAGTCTGTCTGTTTAGACTTTCTGTACTCTTACCACAGATTAAACACTCAGCATCTAGCTGCCCGTGCAGCCTCAGAACTCCAGTTTTGCACTTGCAAAACTGATGCCAGGGAGCGGTAATTATACTTCAATGACCTTATTGATTGCAAATGATTAAATCAAGCATGACTGACAAAGCTTTACTGACCACTTCTATTTATAACACAGCACCATTCCATACCCATTCGGAGTCAGCTACATGTGGTTCTTGCATGAAGCAGTGCTTTACTAACTCTTAAGTCTTAGAGACTTTTGGAACAAGGGGGAGTTATCCTTTCATAACTGGTCATAATGCCTTTTGGAAACTTCTCATAGCTTCTCAGACTTTTGGGGAGCGCAACAGAACTCTGTTGTTGAAAAGCTATATATTTTTTTATTTTTATTTTTATTTTCTTGGTTTGGATTAACATATACTGCCATCATGTGGGCAGAAATAAGAAGAAAAGATAATTGCTCAGTGAAAGCTTCTCCCTTTGAAAGCTTCACCTTCATTTTAAAACATTACCACCAATACAAGCACTAGCCACTAGCTCAAGATTGTTGAAACAGAAGGAAGAAAACATGATTTTTGTTTGGTTTTGTTGTTACTCCATAGAAAATGTGCCAGTGCTTGAGGATTCAGTGGAAGGACCATAAAGTTATATTACAGCTGGGCAGTAAACCGACTAGCACAAGTGGTAAATATCCCAGCTTCAGCACAGTGCTTTAGCTACTCTTTCTCTTACTCCTTGACTGCACATTTAGACACAAGTCATCTAAGGCTGGAGATCAGAGTGACTAGAAGAAGCCAGAGGAAGCAAAAGATAGGCCGTGATGCAGCAGCGTAAATCCACAGTTTATATGGGAGCACCAACATCGCCAGTCTTTCAATACATGCACAAGACACAAGAAATCCATCAGGCAAATAACCAGTTACTTTCTGCTCGTCATTCCCACTGTCTGTGGGTTCACTCTCTTCCCTGGGCACTGCAAGAATGTGTTTACCTCTTTCAGCATTGAGAACTTCAACTGCAGTATTATTGCAAGAGATCCAGAGAATAAAGGATGAAAAGAAAAAGAATGACCCACAAGCATAAATGTTCTGGCTTTTACAAACACATCTTGAAAGAAAAATCGCTACAGAATTTAAATATATCGTAAATTTCTTATTATTTTTGAGGAGCCTTATCATTTGGAAAAAAATGTTTAATTGTCGAATTGTGTGTATTTCTATGGAGTAATGTTATTTGTAAAAAATGTAAGACCTGTACAGTTTTAAAAAAATAACATAAGCACTGGATGTGGCAAAGAACTCCAACCACCACACCAAGTTATTCTTGAAATAACAGTGGTTTTCATTCTTAACTGCACAGCAGAAAAATGGGGGGCAGGGAGCGTTTGAATTTCTATATTAAACATAGCTTATCAAAAACTAGTACTTAAGTCTTCACTGAAGTCCTAAAATGTCAAAGTTAAGGCTGAATTTGCCAGCTTCATGGTCTCTTTCTGCACAGGCATTATAAGCTGCTTTTCAAGGTCTATCACGTGGAACCAATTAGTGGCATCTGCCTCCACAATGAGTAGCACTGTATTCCAGAAGGGTCCCACTGAGTAACTTGCTACTCATATTCAGCTCAGTACATCAGGATCTAACAACTAGATAATAAACTATAAATAATACATTGATTCCCCTCCTGTAGCAACTTATCAAGAAGAATGCCTCAAAATCTATGAAATACGATTCTGATTCAAGAATCTTAGCTATTGCAGAAAATAACCTTTAACTCAAGAAAACTACACCCAAACTGCACAGGGTCTGAGTCTGTATGCTATACCCACTGTATAAACAAAGTTATATTGTCTAATGTAAGCAACTTACACCAAAAAAGCATATACTGCCACATAGGTGTTACCTGAGAAATTAATATTCGCCAAAAAGACTGAAAGAACACTTTCCCCCACATTTAGGTGTAATGGTTATCATAGGGTTTTTTGCTTTATAATAACTATTTTGTTAGGAATTATGGATTCTAAAATCTTGGTCAGTATAACAGTTTCAGCATTAAGCTTTTTAATTATTTAGTATATAGAACTAACTTTACACTCAGTCATTTTCTGGATGCCATTTTCCTGTTGTGTTAAAATCAAATCTGTTCCTACAGCAACCTTTTAATACAGTTATTTAGGTGCTTCAGAACTTGTCATGTTATAGCTTCCTATTTTACAAGTTATAGCTAGAGGTGATAGATAATTGAATTTGTACCAGGTGTAATTGTTAATGTAACAAAAATTCTTTCAAGTTAATAGCATTAATTTATATTAAGATCAGGTTACTTTTCTTTTTCATTAAAAGTTACACTATTGTTCTCTCATTTGCCTCTAGAAACAAACTTGACAAACTAGACTAATGGAAGAGAATTTTAAAATGGATTAGCATTAAAATAAAAGAAGGGAGAGTTACAAAAGCGTACGAGAATAAAGAAAAAAGGGAGAGGTATAAACTCTGAAGCAAGAGTTCCATTAAATCAACTGATAAGTTAGCTCTCTCCAATACACAGCTATGTTTTATGACATTTCTGTCACTAAGACCAAAATTCAAGCTCAACAGAAAATGCAGGACCCCTCCTAACTCATGGCCCAAGCCTATTTACAACGCAATAACAAAAATAATAATAAAAAAAAATTAAAAGAAAAGAAAAAAGAGAGCAAGCACTTCAGCAGTCACTTCAGCGTCACTCAGTGTTAACACATTTCTTCAACATCCTCGTAAGTTTCCAACAGAAAATATCTTGATAAAAAGTAGTTTGAACAGTGCTGCTGGAGGGAACCCAACATATGTTGCTCGTTTACCAGTAAAAAAGTTCACCAGCTTCAGTTATAGCTCCTCATCTTTCTCACCATTTCCACTGTAAGCAGAAATAATTCTCACAAAACAGCGTATGACGTTCAAGGAAAACAAATACTAAGCCAAATGTATTAAATCCCTCTTCGCATGTGATTTCTGTAACAAAGTTAAGAAGTGCTTCTGACTTGGGTTGAAAGGAGCGCTACGGATAACCACATTGTTTCCACATCAACACACACGTTTTTATCCAGCTTAAGAAGGATTTATGTAAAGGTAGGACAGAAATGGTGTTTCTAAAATATTTAAACTTGCTAACTGGAGTTCTGGGTTTGCAGTTGAAAGACTACTGAAATTATTTTGTGTGGTTTCAGTGAGATTCATTCTTTCCAGTTACTTCCAAGAAGAATATATGACAGGATAGCTTGTTAATTCTCTAGTGATTCCATGACAAAACCATCTCTCTGGTAAATGATTTCATAACATTTATGTTGCTATGACCTGGACCTACTCTGAAATACAAGCCCTCCAGTGAGCTATGGACCAGACTAAAAACACTGCAACCTCAAAACAGAACAGCAGCTTTACCAACATTCAGAGAAGCAGCAAGTGTTTAGTACTCCTAAGGAAACTGCTACCTAGATAAAACATATAACAAAGAAAACTTAACTCTGCAGACCTTTTTTCTATATGTCATTGTAAGAGAGCAGTCATAAGAGTCTAAAGAGGTCTGTGGTCAGTATTTTCTTACGTTGCCTTTCACCCAGAAATTAAGCTTAACTTATGATAATGCTTGTAACTGTCATTAAAAGCAATTTTTTTCCTTAGTCAGACTACACATGCAACAATGGTGGGATAAACATATGATGTTGGCTAATCAAATCTAACAAGTATTTCCCCTTCCTTCCACAATGAAATAGATACATTTCCATTCCTCTCTCCTAACCCTCCTAGATCTGGGCCCGTATTTCACGCAGTGTTGCTCAGGGCTGTCTGGCCAGTTCCAGTTAATGGTCAGAGCCGGCTGAGGCAAACACTCAACAAATCCAAGTTTTATTGCAGTCCTGGAACTACGATAATGTTTGAGCTGAAGCACTGGCCGCAGGAGCTGTTCAAATCAGGCTGTGGTCACACCTGCTCTGCAGCCTACAGCTGAATTCCTCAGCAGGAAATTTCTCCACAGTTACAGGAAAGTGAGGAGTTAATATTTTATAATCTTTACATACCTTTACTCTCACCCACAGAGTCTGGCTGCTTGCCAGCTGACCACTTACACAAAGCTGAGGGAGCTCTGGGCAATGTGTTGTGCTCCCACCCAAGCCATTGATGTTGCTGTATATACGCCCCCCTGCTTGAGGGCTGGAAATTAGACCAAAAGCTGAGATAACCTCAGACTGGCATTAGCGTTACGATAAAGACAGGCAGATTCAATGAGCTAACTGCTCAAAGAAGCGCAGAGTTAGACACCAGTGTTTTACCATACACTTCAGGGATGTTTCAAGGATTGGGAGCTATATCCAGGTCTGAAACCTTCTGCAGTAAAACTCTGAAACCTTAGTTAGACAAACAAGTCCCGGGGCAGGTGGTGTGTTCCTGCAAATACCTGAGTAGTTGCAAAGGTAGAGAAATAATGGCTGTTAATAAAAATACAAGTCCATTCTTTACTCTTGCTTTCTCCTGAATCCTGTGCTTAACTCCCCCTCACTCCCAACCAGCTTGGGTGGTCTAATTTATTAATCTGTTTCCCAGGGTGATGGAAGAGAATCACAGGTGCTTATGTTATAAACAATTAAGAACTATATTGAGTTGCATACACGGGGCTAAAACTGAAAAGACTGATGAAGAAAACATCTTTTTCCAGGTTTCTGAAATTCCTACCTGGAGGATAAGGTTAATTCTAAGAGGATTTGCCATACCAGGTCTTCTTTACTTAAATCTTACTTACCCAATTGCAGCCAATAATTAACTTTTGAAAAATTGTGGTTTATTTGTTACACTTTCTCTGGTTTTTAATTTCCTAGAAGTCAAGATCTAAGGACAGTTAACAAAACATGAGCCAAAATCCATTGTCTACACTTGAATACACAGAATATACACTCCAATCCACGGAAAGGCTTTAAAAAAGAGATTTGAACAAAACCTTAAATTCTGTAGCACACCACGAGAGGGAGCACAAGTCTACTCCATTGTGAGCGCACTGTCTTTATATACAAATATCTACTCTCACAAGGCTCCAAGTAGACTCACAAGGACCTTACACAAGTTTTAAAGGGGGTGAGCATAGACTCAAGGACATTGCTAGTTCAGTCTGGCACAAAGTCAAATTTGGTTTTCTGGTCTGAATATCCAACTCTCCCCCAATGTACTACGACATAAGCTTTGGCTGTTTTGTGGGAGTTTGGGTTTTATACTGTTTCTCTGCATCCAGTGAAGAAGCAAACCTTAGCAAAACTTTTTAATGTAAAGCAAAAATTCTGAGCTGCACTCTGTTCCCACTGAAGACTTAACCCCTTTGGAGGAAACAGCACAGCCACAAACAAATTACTCCAAATAGCCTGTTTTCTAAAAAAAAGTCAGGATTCATTTGCTCACTCCCACAGAGCCCCTGGGACAACAACATAAACTGAATCAGTGGCCTGTGCTTTCTTCTAGACTCTGCAGACTTTAGCCCAATGGAAAGCTTTACGAGGGATGGCTAGGGAAAGGGTTTCTGCATTACTGTTTCTAGTGTGACTGGAATGGGATACAGTAAGAGGGGGTGGGGATACTATAGCTATATGAAAACATTTGACACAGGGCTTCCCTTTTTGTCCTTTCCCCTATTTGAATTGCATTATGTACTGCTGGGTTTGTTCTGCTTTCCTGCACAGGCTATGAAGAAACAAGTACTGAGAGTAAGGGAATAAAATGACTCTATGACTATTTTTCAGGACTCTGGAAAAGTCCTTTCTACTTCTTCTGCCCTAGCCCAGCCAAAATATTCACACTTTGCTAGACAGGGGGTGCCAGGAAACACTAGCAATTAAAAAAAAGCATCAGAACTAATGCTGTCTAAGTCACGGTCCAGGCTGAGAACCACATGGTGCTGGATTGAGATGAGACTTAAGGCTAGACAAGGTTAGGGGCAGCAGGCCACCATAGATCCTACAGAGAACATGAGACTGGAGTACACGAAGGAGGCAGCATTAGCTGCTCCAATCTGGGTTAAATTTTGGAGGATGTTACATTCTTCATTTGTAGATTACCATAGGAAAAGCCTCACCAGGGCAGATGAAACAGAAATTAGCAGATATTATATGGACAAATAATAGCTTGTGTTTGCTATTTTGTTCAATTATTAATTGCATTTACAAAACAGAACAACCAAAGACTTAAAGGCCATTAAATTTTCTGACAAAAGGCAACAGTTTTCTTAGGACAGACAAGAGCACAGGGAATATGCAGAATAAACCTATTCTTCCTGTTCCAGAAGATGGGAGGGCAAATTGTTGTTAAGGGAATTCACAAATAAAGATTTCATATGAGCTACTGCACTCAGTAGTCCTTTGAAAGAGCTCTCTTCTGTTTCCTTTTTCATCCTTTACACTCTGGGTCTGCTTACTTCTCTGTTTATTGTTATTTTTTAAGGCAAAATTTTATTTAGTGTCTTCTTTGAGAACCCTTTCCAAGACTATCTTCATTGTCTTTCTGTGTTATTTTTACTTCCTTTAGGAGTGTGTGAGTTATCAGTGACCACATTCAGGACTTTTTATAAAGTAGCATAGAAACACTTTCCACTTCTCACAATTCCTCTCTTAAAATTCCTAGCTTTTTATATATTTTGATTACCACTAAGCATTGAGCTTAAGATTCCTGAGAACTACGAGAATTACTTTAACACTTTCTTCCTATGGTAAAAGGAGCCCAATACTTTGCTAAGGTTTGTACCACCAGAATTCTCTCATGTTGCTATTCATTTGGGTCCTTTTTTTATAGTTTATTTATGTACAATGGGCGTTTTTCTTCAAGAATCTCTGAGCAGAAAACTATTTAATACTTTACGTCATATGTTATTGTTTAAGCTTAATGTTTTTCGCTCTACAGGAAGAGATGATCTCTTTTCTTTGGTTAGAAACTTTATCAAACATCCCTGAGGTATCTGAAGGTACTGTATCTAAGTATCCATATTCACGTGGTTACTGATTTCTTCAAAGAATTCTAACAGATTTTGAAGGTAAGATTTCCCTCTATAGAGGTTGTGTTTTGTTTTTCCCTACTACATCACTGTTATCAAGGTATCTACTAATTAATTCAATTTTATTATAGTTTCCTATCTTTTCACACTGTATAGATTTATAGTTCCTTAGATCATCTTCCTCCTGTTCTTCAAATCCTTGTTAAAATTTAGCATAATCACTTTACTAATATGCTAATACCTACTCCTTTAAGAAGTCTCAAAGACAAGTGACCACATAAATGGAAACAGGAATTTCATATTTGATTGCCTTGGCAATCTTGGGTGTATATCATTGGTCCTGCCAATCTTCTAGTGATCATTTTAACAATTTTTCTGTAGGACATCTCCAACTGGTTCACCAAATGAAGACTGTTCCTTCAGACTCATGCTTATAAAGAATGATTTTACAGAGAAGAATATCCTTATATTTCTAAGTGCTTACATCTGTGAAGGTAGGTAGAAAACCTATCTTAATTTTTGCAACACTGTAGTCTTCCTCGAGTCCTCCCTTTGCACTTCCCTCAGAATAATGCAACTCATCCTCACTAAATACAATGAATTTGAGCCCACAGATTAAGACAAAAGTAGATTTAAGACTGTGTTCAATGACTGTCTGCAACCAAATCTACAATTCGAAGGTTTTTCTTGCGATTAAGGGTCACAACCATCCAAAAATAATGAAGATTTTTCTTTTTCCTGGCTGGCAGACTTACTGCATAACCCTGCTATCACCACCCTGCTTGGTACTCCTGGGGGAGACAACAGTTTACCACAAGAGCAGATGTTCTAACCTTTTCTTTCATAGCCTGCTACAGATGCTTTTAAGTCAACTGTCAGGTCCTCCGGACTGTTGTGGTTTTTTTAATAGTTGCATCTCCTGGGCAATTAATTTCTCTAATCACACTCACCCTTTGATCCAGCTGTAAGTAGAGTTCTGCTCAGTTATAACACGTATTTAGTGTTTATACAGTAAAACATTGCCCTCACTGCACCTCCTTTGTTTTGCTGGGCATCATTACATGACATACACACTAAAAAGTAGAACAAGTTCTTTATTATACACTTAAAACCATAGTTCCTTAAGCCTCCAGCCATTGTTAGTTACTAATTAACTGCCTTACAGCATGGCAAGACAGGCTTCCTCCCTTAACACATTTGGTATGGTATAACCTCTACCTATTTTCCAGTCAGTCTACATCACTGCTCCTCAAGTCTCTTAGATGTAGACCCAAACACGCACACAGTCTCTCCTCACACTACCCAAGCTACTGCTTGGCCTTTTTAGCACTCAGTTTCTTAGGAACAGTCTGTTAGCTAACTTCTTGGCAGTTATTATTGCATAGGATTTGTATCCTCCATCACAATCTGTCTTTACTACATTTTTAGTGTGCATCATCACAACAAAGCTCTTATCTTTACTATTCTACAGCTACAATGTTCCCAGAGAAATCAGCATGACCTCTTGCACAAAACCCTTGGGAATTATATGAAAATTTGTCTACGAATGGTAATGAGTTCTTGTAAGTTCCTCACTTGATATCAGTTCCCTCTATAACATCACCAGAACCACTGCACAAAAGTCTTTGCCTACAGATATGGGAGATCCCATGTTCATGGGTACTGAATTTCTCCTAATGTCATTAGTTATGAAAAGATAATAACAAATACTCATGTATTACTCCTCAGAATACAAATTTGTATTCCATCTCAGCTTTTTCTTTTCTTTCCCTGGACCAGGAATCGCTTGGACCTTTTCCAAATACTTAAACCAATATCTTATGACATCCCAGCTGTTGTTATCTCTAGAAACACGGTAATTGTTGCTATCAGTTACGATCACAGAACATATAAATAACTACTGATGGCAGTCTAAGATGGTTAGGGGAATTCTGCTTGGGCACTGCTGTCTCAAATGACCTTTTCCTTCCATACTGCTTGCAAATTCATTTATCCTGGGAATGAGTTTGGAAATAGCATCTCAACTTATTGTCAACAATTCTTAATTTGTCTACTTTTTGGGCAATCATTTATTGAGATAGTGTACCTGATGTAAAGGAAAAATTTTCAACAGCCTTCCTTATGGGATTTCTTTTGTAATAAAAATTGGGAGAAATACACCCACCCTTTTAAGTGATTGAGATGTGATTTGGGTTATAATTCCAGTACAGTCTGAGAAGGATGAGAGGCAAAGCAATAAAGTACACATCAACCGATAAAACATGAGATTCCCAAAGTAAAATACGCTATACTTTCAGGTTCTAGAAAGGAACGTTTTCTACCCTAATTCCAGTCCTTAATACCAGATACAGTTATCCCTGAGGCAGAGAGAAAGAGTTAAGCACTTAACACAAGAGAATGGCACAATGAGCTCCAGAAAGGCATACACATGCCTAACTGCTGTCTCCAGAGAAATGAGAATATAAGATTTTATAAATGTTAAGGACATAATCTAATAGACTGCACATAGAAAAGAACAAATTACTTGCCATTAAGTATATATTAATTGTACTAGGATTATTTAAATGAAAGGACAAATTTTTATTTTCCTCATGATATACATCTGGAGTAACTTTACTGAAGGCTATAAGCCCATGTCAAAACAAAGTCTTCATGAAATATTAGTTAATTATGGCTACTTAGAGCAAAGGTTTGGCCCTTCGTGTCTGTATTTAGCAAAAACAGGGAGAAGGTAAAATCTAATCTTGTGAAGATAGTTCAATGTGAATCATTAGTTCAAAGTAACTCAAACATTTAAAATACTGTGATGAATTGATAGCTCAAAAAAATTGTCAGGTAAATTAAGCCAATTATTTCAGTTTGGTTGAGCATGCAGACTATCTAGTGACAGGTCAGCACAAAAACAATAATGTAAAAGATCTTGTGACAAATCCTCAGGGAGACAGAAGCATTAAATTTAGATGGTGGACCAAAGAATTAGTTACATGACAGTAATTGAGATCAATTGGAACACCATGTCCTTGCTTGAGTCACAGTTTCCCTTGTAGTCTCTCAGAACAATTACTGTTTTATCACCACAGGGATTAAGATAAGAGCTTCATAGCTGTATGTGTTTAATTGACAGGATATACAGCTTGTACTGTAATGTTTCTTCCTGGAAAAAACCTGAGTTTTGTGATGCATCGATTTAACTGGTCATGGAAGAAAATACTTGTTTAAAAACTCATAGTTTAACCCCACAACCTTCAGAAAGTTGAAGTAACTTGATGCTGATCTGATAAGGGGGGACAACAACAAAACAAACAAACAAAAAAGGCATGGTCAGCCCGACAAGAAAGAAAACATGTTTCTCTGCCCTTGCCTGTCAACCTTCCTACACTGAAATACCTCACCCAGGAAAAGGAATATGGCGGTATCTGTGCCTGGATTGGAAGAGACAAATCACTCTCCAGCAAAGCAGAAATTTGTGGAGAAAGATCAAGTACAGCTGATAGAGAGCAGAAAATATGTGAAAAGAGAAAAAAAAAAAGAAATAAACCTAGTTCAAAAGAACACGCACATTACAAAATCAAGTAAAAGTAAGGAAATGGCGGGTGTAAACTTTCTTATGTGATATTAATTTGACTTTGCTACATACATGCCAAAATTACTTTTAAACTTTAGTTTTAAATTAGAGTTCATAAATTAAATTAGAGCTCAAGCCCTTCTTTGCTATCATTTGTATAATAAATTAAACCCACATTAACAAGCCAGCATTGAACAACATTTCCAATTTTGCTCTTGTGGTGTAACTGAAGCATGAAAATGATTTTGTTGCCTCCAGACTAGTGAATGATAAATAGTTGCTCCCAATCAATGAGACTCATTTGAATGTGGAGTAAATATTTATATCTGAATGACAAATCTCTGAAAACCAGATTTATCGTGGAAAGTGTTATAGACTACTAATTGCAGCACTATTCAAGTTGCAGAAGTAACATAAATTACACAAATGTAAATTACTACTTTCAAAATGGAAGGACAGACATTTTTTGATGCTTCTTTCAGATTAATTTACTATAAATGTCTACGTTTTCTGACAGTAAAGTAACATGGAAGACAAAATGTGTCAGATGTGATCAATTACGGTAAAATTCCTAGTGGACAGTACCTCACAGGAAATAAACTTCTTTCCTTGCTGATGAAATGAACTGTTAGCATTTCTAAACAAATTATTTCTTTACTCCTAGAATGGAGATGGATGGGCTGAAAATAATAGAACAGAACAGAATCATTAAGGTTGGAAGAGACTTCAAGGATCATCCAGTCCAACCAACTCCCCCCCACCTATTAACCACTAAACCATGTCCTTCAGTACCGCGTCTAACCTTTCCTTAAACACCCCCAGGGACAGTGACTCCACCACCTCCCTGGGCAACCTGTTCCAATGCTCGACCACCCTTTCTGAGAAGAAATTTCTCCTCATCTCCAACCTGAACCTCCCCTGGCGCAACTTCCAGCCGTTCCCCCTAGTCCTGTCACTAGTTATCCGCAAGAAGAGGCCAACCCCCAGCTCAATACAACTCCCTTTCAGGTAGTTGTAGAGGGCAACAAGGTCTCCCCTCAGCCTCCTCTTCTCCAGACTAAACAAGCCCAGTTCCTTCAGCCGCTCCTCATGAGACCTGTGCTCCAGCCCCTTCACCAGTTTCGTTGCCCTTCTCTGGACACGCTCCAGGGCCTCGATGTCTTTCTTGTGGTGAGGGGCCCAAAACCAGACACAGCACTCGAGATGCGGCCTCACCAGGGCTGAGTACAGGGGGACGATCACCTCCCTGCTCCTGCTGGCCACACTATTCCTAATACAGGCCAGGATGCTGTTGGCCGCCTTGGCCACCTGGGCACACTGCCGGATCATGTCCAGGCGAGCGTGAACCAACACCCCCAGGCTTAATGAAGCCATACCACAGATCATTCAGTGCTTCAGAATAGAAATATTGAAGTCTTCTTGGTTTCCAAATACTTTTGCCATTATAAATAAAGAACACAGGTGAAGAAAACTGTATTGTTAATCTTCTTAAGGTAAAATCAAATCTACACATTCCTGCCCCTTATATTAATCATGCTTTCCCCAGTCATATATTAGGGACTTTCCCTTCCTGAATATCTTGTATCCTAGGCTGCATTCATTGGAGACAAAAACCCCCAGTGCTTCTCCTTTGTCCCAAAATCTACAAGAGATTCTGATTACTGATTGCATGTTTGTAATTTTTCAACTTGAAAGTATTTTAAATACAGTACTTGAAAGTATTTTGAAAATTGCAACCTTGAGACTAGTGAAATTTTTGTCCTAAAACTACTTGATATCCTACAGAATTTTGGCATTAATCATGAGATATTTCAACTTCCTCACAGTAAAAAAGATAGCAATAACTTTTATTAGCAGTTTTAAGGAACTGTGTAATTTTATATTTTTTTCTTCTCAACAAACAAACAAATAAACTCCCATAAAAAACAAACCCAAGCCTCTGCACATTAACTTTAGTGACTATCTAAACTATGATTGTGCATATCATTACGAAATGCTACATCAGACAATTCAAGAGCCTTGGAATTCAAAGAAAGATCTGAAAGTGGAATAATAAAACTTCAGAGAGCAATCTCTTATTTTTAATTTGTCTTCGCAAATATCAGTAGTACCTAAGTAACAGTACAGCTTGAGAGCAACTTACATGAATATTTTTTTATGTATAATGTGATTTTTATATTATTATATATAGTGAACTCATTAGCATCAGAGTTTAGGATATAAGATGTGAAATCTTTATGCAGTTATGCTGGGTTGAACCCGGCCAACAGCCAAGTGCCCACATAGCTGCTTGCTCACTCTCCTCTCCTGCAGGATGGGCAGAAAGTAGAAGAAAAGCGAGAAGACTCTTGGATAGAGATGACAGTTTAATAGGTGAAACACAAGCTGTGTGCTCAAGCAAAGCTTAAAAAAAAGAATTTATTCCTTACTTCCCATCAGCAGGCAGATGTTTAACCACCTCCTGGAAAGCAAGGACTCAGCGCACACCTAACACTTGGGAAGGCTTACATCATAACCATGAATGTCCTCACTTGATCTTCCTTTCCCTGAACTTTCATTTCTGAGCACAATATCATACGGCCTGGAATGTCCCTTTGGCCAATTTGGATTGTTTTTTCTGGCTCTGTTCCCTCCCAGAAAAACCCTGACAAAATGACACCTAACCATGTTGCCCTTCTCCAGCCTACTAGACCCTCATGAACTTCAGTAAGTTTTTAATCAAAATTATTAGTGTTCCTGGGATTTCAACAGCCATTTTTTAAAGTATCCTAGAGCAAAGTTCATGCTAAATACTTATTCCACAAATATATTCATATCAATAGCAAGCAGTTGTTCAGATGGAAGCAAGAACGACTTGGCTGCACAGAAGTTATTACTGTAGAATATCTAAATACAGGAAGGGTCACAGAGAAATGAACTGTCCTATCTGGACAACTCTTGATTTTTCTTGTCTGAATGTCTCCTTTCAGTGTTTAAAAAGGTTGACACCGAGAAGGCAAATGACACAAGCTCTCCCTTCACTAAAAAGAACAGCTGCTTTTAATATCTTTGTGCTATGTTGGAATAACTTTCAACAGATATTGAAAGAGTTTTACTATGTGAAATGAAGAATTTACTCTGAACAGTCAAAATGCCAGGTACCACCTGGCAGCACCAAATTGTACGATGAAGTTGTAGTTTCTTCAGTTGGATACAAAGCTGGTTTTGAAAATTAGCTCTGAACTGTGTGCCAGGCCATTATAAACTCTAGAACTTTCACCCCAAATGCAAGCTGTACTTGAAAAAACATGCAGTCACTTAAAATGTAACTTAAAACAGAAAAAAAGACAACTGAAAACATGCAATTTCTTTCTTTCATGGGAAGAAGGAACTACACTGCACATGCTATTTAGTCACTAATTCAATGAAAATTACTGGGGGGGAAGCAGCGGAGAGGGGGGGAAACACATGAACATGCAGAGAACAGAATAGAGAAGTAGTCAGTTCAGTGAAATATCAGTAAAAATGAAAGAAGAAAGATACTCTGAAACCTGTTCCATGGAACAAACTGATAGCTGAGAGACTAGGCAGGATAATAGAAAATATATTTGTACTCTAATGTGAGGATCAAGAACATGCATTTCTCAGTTTGGCATATCTTGTAATTCTTATAAAGAATCAGAATAATTTTAGCTTTGATTTAATTTATTTTCCCAAGAATATTGATAAATTATATCAAGAAGATTCCAACTGGGAGTTTAAAATGTGAATAAGCAATAAGCAATGTTAAGCAGTTTTTCAATCCTTCGTAAATTCCATAAATAGGTTGTAGAATTCATGTCTCTATTCTTAGTTACACCTTTGAGCTAAAAACTGAAACTGGGTGAATTCAGGGATAGATCCAGGTACACTCTGTATGGATGGGAGAAGGCAGAGAAAAGGAGAGCTCTGTTCCACTTGGTGAATGTCATAGTGACACCAAAGGCAGGTCTAAATAGAAGATAAATGCGTTGGACCAGATTTCATTTACAGATGGCTATGTATTGATTAGTAGTTAACACAGCACTAAGTTAAAAAAAAAAAAAGTATTTGCAAGAAAAGATTTTAGGCCTTATTCTATTGTCTTTAACCCTGGCCTCAGCATTCTGGATATCATATTTCATCTGGTCTGAGAACTGTGAATCTTCAGCTCACTCAAGTCAATGCGATTTTGAGGTTGAAAATGCTGTTATAAATTCTGGAAAAAATAATGGTGCAATATTTTTATTTTTTTTTTTCCTTTTTTCCAGCCAGATTGTAAAAAGGCCATGTCCAATGAATAACATAAAAGTGTTACACATTAATTTCTAACTTGAATATTTTCTGAGTTGAAATCAATGGAAACAGTATCTGAAGAAGAACAGAATCTCAATGTCTCCAGAAATTAGAAAGCAGAAAATAACAGTTCTGGAAAATAATAGAATAGAAAAAAAAAAAAAGCAGAAAATAACGTTTCTGGAAAAATAGTTATCATCTGTTTGAAATAAATGTTCTGGGTGAGGGAGGCACTGGAAGAATATTACTGTTTTGAATAAAAAGATTAAGATTTAAGTGAGGTCACTCGCTGCCTCATGGGAAGAGAAGATGAAAACACATGAGAAACCTTTAAAAATACTGGATTTATTTCTGTTTGCCTAGATATACTGAGCCTGGTTAGCTTCTCCTGATCCTGACATGTATTAGGGAAAATAGTGCAACAGTTATTTCCCAGTACTGGTTGTTTTTTATCTGAGTAAGCGTGTGAATGAATAAAACTGCTTCATTTTGCTCCTTGCTTACTATTTCATACTGACATTCCACAGTCATGCACTTTTAACAGCTACTGCAAGAGTGAGGGGATAAAAAGTGTTTTGAAATTCTCTACTGGCTAGGCTATGGGCTTATCTTGGGCACTTGGGACCACAAAATCCTGCTGATTTAATTTATTTTGCATTTCCATGGATATGAAATCATTTAAATCAGACCAGTAACAAATGAGATAAAAGGAGCAAAAGCCTTTTCACTTTTAAGTCACACAAAGCACCTAGGCATTGACTCAATAGTAACCACAGATTTTCTTTTTATGTTTGTGACTGTAGTTGAAAAGCTGGTAAAAAGAACAAAGCTGCTTATGTTCTGTGAAAGCCAAAGTTATTAGGACACTAACATTTATTCAGTAGTTGCAGCAAAACAAAGCATACAGAGGCAATGTGATAAACTGTCAAGAGATACACTGTCTGTGGATCAGAATCGAACTCAGATTGTTCAACTCTCACTACATTTGTAAATAGTTCGGATCATAAAAGGGGAAGATGTAATGGAACAGTGTTGAAGACACTCCTCACCACCTTCATCACATGCAGACTGCAGGAAGAGGAGATTCATTTCTGACCAGACTTTTTCAGGCACCCTGAACCTCTTGGTGCACATATGGTTCAAACTTCTCTGAAGGAAAACTAGTCTGGTAACTTTGGCTTTCCAGGCTGCTCCAGGAAGTACAATGCTGTCCTTCATCTGTCTCTCACACATGACCACAGAATATCATCCATCTCAGTACAACAGCTCAAATAAGGCTTCATGTCTGGAAACCCTGGTTTTGTTCCTGTTCGTGCAACCGTTTGGATTGTTTCCTAACTTGACTCCCTATTCTAGGTTGTACACAATGTTCAGACCCAGCATATGTTTGGAGCAAAGTGACACCGGTATGGAAACTTTTCTCTGATATCCTCATATGACATTTTGGAGCCCATACTTGTGTCCAAGATAGTGGCTATTACTTCATAGTGTCTCATCCCCTGCAACTCCTACTAGGCAGTGGCTGTCCTCTTTGGTGTTAGCAAGTCTGCCAGCGGCAAAATGTTACAATGATGTTTGTTGTTCTGACATTTATTTTAGTCATTTGTCCAGTCCTTCTCTCCTTTTCGTTTTTACTTCATATTCATATACCACACAAAATGTAAATGAGGAAAAAAAGGTAGGTAAACATTAATTAAGAATTATATCTAGAAATGAAATTAGAACAATATTATTTTCGTCTAACTATAGAAATACTGCAATTTTGGTTATTCAGCGCCTTCCCCAGAATACAGTGTGAACTGCAAGCTAGGGGCTCTCAGAAATCAGCCACCAAATTGTCAAAAAGTATGTAAACCATGATTTGCCGCCTGTCCGTTCAGAAGCAAAGGAAGACGTTCACACCTATAACTTACCTGCATAGTGAGATGAGAAAATAGCTCAAATCTTTTTGGAAAATGAAAAATGAGAGTGCAAATTGAATGCCAGAATAGAAAGAGTAACAATTCTAAGTTCTCACATTGCAAATTTTATCTTTTCTATATAGTCTGGTAAATCACAGCAGGAACCTTCTAATGAGAAGGAGCTGTCACAGATCAAACCTACGGTGTTTCCAGAACCACATACCAGTTGCCTAGAAGGGCCACCTTTCTTTTTTCCAGCTGAAAAGACATGCTTCTGTTGCTTTTTCCTAAACACAATTACTTAAGTTAAGCTGCTGACTTAAAAAAAATGCATGGTGATGATATGGTAACATCACACTGCAGTTTGAGTTCAAGTTCTTTTTTCACTGCTATGCCCGCTAGAGCCAGAGGAAGGCAGAAGTTGAACATATTTTCTATACAACATTGTAGTAAAAGCAGGCACGACTACTTCACAAACTAGCTGTGCATAATCAATACGGAGCTTTCTTAAAACTCAGAACTATAGTTAAATTACAAATTACAGCCTTGAAAAGAAGAAAATGCTGCAAAACGATTAAGACTAAGTGAAGAAGAAAAAAATTGTAATAGGAACACACAAAAGTACTTTGCCAATGTAACGCCTCTCAAACTTCAGGGTATGCATCTGCAGAGAGAAGCCATCTCTGGCTTACGTACAACCATATATCAGCTTACTAATGACAGGGTATTGCAGGTGTTGAGGCCTTATTATGAGGAAGGACATGAGGGGACAATACCTGGGTCCCTGTGTTACCTCTATGTTATTTTTATACTATTGACCGGACATGAGAGGCAAATTGCTTTTACAATTATGGAATTGGCCTGTAATTTACAATAACAGATTTCAGTTTCTAGTTGTGATACAGAATTTCTATGGCAAGTCACTTTATCTCTCTGTGAAGAGTTTACAAAGTTCATAATTTTACAAAAACATTTAGGAACCTGTTGCTATAGTAGTACAATCAAAGAACACAGTGGAGGTCTTGATGGCAAAGAAAAAAGCAGCGAACCACCTTAAAAACTGATTTTTAAGCTAGTTTTTAAAAGGACATTAAAATTCCCACGCTTGATTTCTGCATGTAGTTATCACAGGATGGTTAAGTGGGGTTGTACTGAGTCATATTAAGATGGATGATCTCGAAGGAATTACCTATTTCAGATAGTACTTGACATTCAGTAAAGAGCACTCTTCTCTCTGCGTTAGTCCTGCTTGCAGGAAGGTACAGGGAGCTGTTAGAGAAGCAAACTGTTAGATGCCGTTTCAGAAAGTATTCCTGATCAGAAATTAGAAGGAGGTAAGGGAAAAAGAAGTATCAACAGTGTTGCTTTTAGTCCATGTTTCCTCGATGCCTTTGGGTGACAGCTTTCAAACCTGACCTTGTCCTAGCTACTTGTGGCTGTTATAGAAAAAGTACCTTCTTCCTCACTCCACAGTATCCTGAACAGCCAGTTTTAAATAGCATTCTTTGCCACTCCAGGTGCCACATCTCCACTTTTCAGGAGGACTGAAAATGTAAAATATCAATATGTAAAAGATGGAGGGAACATGGAGTTTTATAACTCAAGTTTTAAAGTATGTAAACTGAATCAGCTGTGGTATAATTAGCGAAAAGCAGTGGGCTACAGTGATTTTGTTTTGAGTTTTCATGTACTTATGTACATAATCCTTAGAAAGGAACAAGTTCTCCTTTCCTGATAGCTCTGCTCACTATAAACTCTTCAGTGAGACACACTGCTGGATGAACAGCGCATTGAATTGAAAACTGGCTGAAAAGCTAAGTCCAGCGGGATCAGTGGGACAGTCTAGTTGGAGGCCAGTAACCAGCAGTATACACTAGGGGTCAATGCTGGGTCCAGTCCTCTTCGACATCTTCATTAATGATCTGGATGATGGGGCAGAATGCACCCTCAGCAAGTTTGGTGAGGACACAAAACTGGCAAAGGTGCCTGATATGTCAGAAGTTCATGCTTCCATCCAGCAAGACCTCAATAAGCTGGAGAAATGGTCTGACAGGAATATTATGCAGATTAATAAAGAGAAGTGTAAAGTCCTGCACCTGGGCAGCAGTAACACCAGGCACCACCAGTACATGCTGGGGGCTGACCAGCCAGAAAGCAACTTTGCAGAAAAGGACTTGGTAGACACCAAGCTGAACGTGAGCCAGCAGAGCATCCTTGCAGCAAAGCGTGCTAACGCCGTCCTGGGCTGCATTAGGAGGGCTACTGGCAGCAGGTGGAAAGAGGGGATCCTTCCCCTGTCTTCAGCACTGGTGAGGCCAGTGGACTGCTGTGTCCAGTTCTGGGCTTTCCAGTACAAGAGACATGGAGATACTAGAGAAAGCCCAGCAAAGGGCCACAAAGATGATTAAGTGACCAGAGCCTCTCTCCTGAAGAAAGGCTAAGACAGTTGAGACTGACTAGCCATTTTAAGATTATGGAAAACAATATTTTGCAATGATGGATTACATGCTCTTTGCTTTAGTACCAAATAGACCTCTGGAGGCAGGGTTCTCTTGCCTCTGTCTTTGTAGTTTCTAGAACATCCTGTGCCCTTAAACCCAATGGATAAATCCCATAGACCTGTATTTCTGTTTAAAAAAAATAAAATTGCAATATATTTTCTGTCTAAGATCTAGCAGCATCCTACTAAAATTCTACTCTTTTTTGGGGTTTTGTGTTTGGGGTTTATTTTGGTTTTTTTTTGTTCTTAACTGACAAAAGCAATAAAAAGAGATAATCTTTTTGATGATCATTAACAATTTTGAAACACGAGAACTACAGTTTCTGTTACAACATCATCTAACAAGTCCTGGAGACAGATCCCTTGCTTATATAATGTGTTAAGGTAACTACCTTGTAGTTATAAAAGTTTAGATTACCTGGTACCTATACCAAGGAGCTTACAATGCTTGACCCTAAGCCTTTAAATGGCTATACAGGTGGGTACATCATCATGGCACCAAACCGCTTAAATTCTATTTGACATTCCTGTAAGTCATGTATACACTTTCAAGGTAAGGGTTGAAATATATCCTAGGTAAAACCAAACAACTTCCTCCCAACTCCAAAAAAAACCAACCCAAACGCCTTCAGCTACAATGGCCCTGTGGTCTGTGACACACCTAGTTGGTTCTGTTGTCCTGGGAAGCTGTCCTCAGGGATCGCTGTATTATCTATAGGGATTTTAAAGTTTTATCTCATTCACCTTAATTTCCCCCCTTCGTCATTTTCATGATTAATACACTTCTCTCAGAAGATGTCTTATTATTTTCTACTTACATTAGTCATTCTTGTTGGGGTGACTAAAACCCGTGACTAAGAGAACATAGATTAGGCTAAAATAATAAAATACAACAGTAATTACTAGGAAAGTACTTAACATTTACAGATGTTTCACTACTCTTTTATTCGTACTTTACAATTTCACAGCTTCAGCAAATCCAAATGTACTCAGGCCAGTTCTAGAATATATACTTCCAAGAAAAAATTAGATGTACAGGAGTGGGAATATTC
This sequence comes from Psophia crepitans, assembly GCA_013399095.1. Classification (NCBI taxonomy): domain Eukaryota; kingdom Metazoa; phylum Chordata; class Aves; order Gruiformes; family Psophiidae; genus Psophia; species Psophia crepitans. The sequence continues at coordinate 430,471 of VWZZ01005315.1, read as the reverse complement.
ATTGTACAAGCTACTAATTTTCTCTTCAAAAAAAGTAAAACTACAGTAATCAGAAGATGTATAAAAACACAATTTTGCAGTAGGGACTTTTATTTACTTTGGGGTTTGCTTTTGTACAGAAACGTACCGTAAGGTTCAACAATATGTATCAGACTTTCCATGAAATAAATGTATTTCTGTATTTATATTGAGAAGGTTTAGCTGGATTTAATATTCAATATGAGAAACTTAACCATAAGTCCTTTCAAGACGTAAGGATATATCCAACAGATTTGATGCCCTGCCTAATAAGAAGGGTTACAATAATAGTGCAAAGGGTTGTGACAATAGTGCAAGTTTAGGCTAGTATCACTAAACTAGGGCAATGGTTAGCATGTATTCTTGCAGTCCGCTGCAAGATTACCTTTCTAATTAACATCGAGTCAATCAGGATTGAATTCAAGATAAGTGACAAGATTATACAAGGAATTTGTGTTGTTGCCTCTAACAGTAGAGTTCATTAATACATCCTGACTAAAGGTAAAAACTGAGATATATGGAGAATCCTCACAGGTGGGCTGTTACTTGGACAGCGCAGGTGTCGTTCCTACCACTGTTATTCCGTTACCATTTTCTATTACTTTGTTCATAGAAATATACAGCTATTTCTAGGTGAAATTATTCTTAATATAATTATAGATCTATTAATGCAATCAGTTCTCTATGTTATATAATAAATGATTTATTAATAGAATTATGCTCTTCGTTATGTTTATTCCAACTAAACATAGCTAAATTAATACTATAATAATGCTTCACGCATCACTCAAATTAGAACCACAGAGCATCATGTGCTGTATAAAAGCAAGGATGGCGCTGATCCAAGAGAAGAAACAACACACTAAGAATGATGAAAATGGACTGCAAAATAAATAGTGAGAAAAATACGGCAATCTAACAGGCAATATTCCACACACTTTGTGTACCAGCCACTTGCAGTTTCATATATCACACACACTAAAAGAAATATGGGGGGGGAAAATGAACTAGCTTGAGTGAGTAGTACTTGTTCCCAGCTGAAGGAATGAGGTCAAAAAAACTGATGAAAGACCAAGAGACCTGAGTCAGTGCAGTAAACGCAGTAGAATAACTAGCTTGCTCGTATTCTTTTTTCAGTAATAAGATCCAACTCCATTTAAAGTAAATTTCAAGACAGAAGGTGACAGAAAAGCAAACTATTGAGTGAGCCTCTAAAAGACCTAGAACATAATATTATCATGTTCTACTATTTTTCCTTGAAGGGAAGGAATAAGTTGTAAGAGAAATACATCAATCTCTTCTCATCAAAATCTAATAAATCATAATAAAAGGTTTTGATGCCCAACATCTAGGAATGGAGAGAAAACCCATAGTAGAATAGTAGCAATGATACAGTAATAATATTGACCAAAATTATGCTTTTTCACATGACAAAACATTGAACAGTTTTACTTTTTTTTTTTTTTTTGGGCAAGTTGTAATTTCCTGACAAAAGTTTCTGATTATTTAACTGTATTAAACTTCAAGAAAAGGCACTGTTTGTTCTTTTTCTATTTCTTTTTTATCTTTACGTCTTCATTGAATTACCTTTTTTAATGACAGCTAATATTTCTCCCAGTTTCAGGCCTCGCTAGGAGGGCAGTCACAGCCTTTCATAACCACCATGAATTATGTTTAATTAATGAAGGCAATAAAAAGGATAGTAACTGTATATAAATGAAATAATAACTGTTATTGATTTTTAAAAGCCCAAAATAAAACCTTGTAGAAGAGATCCGAAAGTGACAATATCCCTGATTGAATAATAGGTCTATTTATATTCCTTTTTTTTTTTCCGATTTTCAATGTGTATGAAGTTTTATAGCTGAAGTCTCCTTCCAAGGCTGGACTCTTAATAGCTTGTTACACTGAAGCACATGCCAGGAACATTGAGAAGATACTGGGAAGTCCAAGTAAATCAAACTGAATAAATGGCAAAAATAATCATCTAGTTGCTCGCATTTTTACTCCTATGTAGCAGTAGAATCAGAGACCCTTTTCTCCATTTTGTCAAAGCAAATGCAGCCACTATTTCCTGCATCTCCAAAGAACAGATTGTTTGATTATCCATGTTTTTACCTGTGTTGTATACTGCACCTGCACAGGAGAGACTGTGCATGTGTGATCTTCCTCTGTCTGCTGAAGTTTCCATAAAACTTCTTAATAATTTATATTCTTTGTATCTTAGTTACCTTTCCCTACAAGATTAACTAGGCATTTGAAATTAGTCTAATTGGCTGAACTAATTTTCTACATTCTCAAAGATACTAGAATTAATTCCCTGTACTAAAAGCTGGACATTTAGGGCTAGCCTTAAAGCTTATACACTGGCTCATATCCTCTCTAAAGAGATTGACACGGCAAGTGGAAACCAAGTTTGATGAATTTAGTTTGATGAGTTTAGAAAGAATTGAAAGGGAGCAGATGCATCGCTGATTCAATTTCCCATTAATCATGGAGAACAATGAGGTGAACATTACATTCACAAAGATCCACAACAAGACTACATACCCCATGCGTCACAAGAGAAAGCTTATCAATGCCTTGTAATAACCACAAGGTTATTGAGACGGATAGAAAAGGATCAAAATGCATAAATGTACAAAGGGCAGGGAAAATCAAAGAAGAATCAGGTACAGACTTTACTATAATCATGTTTAGAGCCAAATCAGTATGTAGAAAGGTATGCACACAAAGGAAGAAAGCATAAATAAAATGCCAAATTATATTCTTTGTATACAGGATTAATAAGCAAACAGGGTGGAGTACAGTACAATGCAAACGTTACACACACAGTTCCAAAGGAACACACTTTGGAAGCACAGTGTGCATCTCAGCAAGTCACTGAAAAAGATCTTAAGAGTATTTTCTTTCCCCAGGGCCTTAGCATTTTACCTTCTTACCTCCCCTACAGACAAGAGACCCTCGGAAATTTTGATAAAATTCAGGGTTTTTTACTAAGTCTTCTGGTGACAGAAACATAGATGCCTCCTTTGAAATTACAAGAATCTTTCCACTAAGCTCCCCACACTGAGAATGCACAATCTCCATTCCCTTTTTAAATAAATTATAACTTGATTTAAAAGTTGTTAAATGCCTAAAAGTTTGTGTAATATACAGAGTATTAAGAGCATCACAAAATGGCACTATGCTCTGTAACCACTCTTCACTTTTAGTTTAAATTTGCAGTAGTGACGAAACATGCTGGTGCCGTCAACTGGTTCCACTTGGCTGCTACAGCTTAGATAAAACCACCTTCACACCCCTGCCAAATGAAAGAAGTCTTGTTACCCGTGCCATGCTTCTCATGATGTTTCTGCACCAATGGTAATGAAATTATTTGATGACACAGACAATAAAGGTGATGTAACACCTTAGATGTTGAAGAACTACTACTTGAATAACATGGGAGCCCTTTATAAGGCATTGGAGCCTTTTCTTTCTAAAATAACAGAATCAGCAGAGCAGTAGAGTGCGTCTGTGTTTGGGATATTATAAAACTATATATAAAACTCTATGGCTATTTGAAGACCAATGTGCCATTGTTATTTTATCCTGCTCTTACCAGCAGATGGAGAGCAATAAGGGTAGGATCCTAAAGTGGAAGAAAACATTGTGAAGCAGAGTCATCCCAGTGGCACAGGAAATTAAAATTAAAATTTATTCAAGGCATATGCTTGAGTAGTAAAAGTACAGCATATGGTCATATGAAATACCGATGTGAGTTAATTTAGTTCAGTGCAAACATGAAAGATAAAGACTGGTGTTTTCACAAACACAGCTCCTGAACAGACTATAAGTGACAATAAAACCCAGTTCTCACCCAGAAAGTTCCAATTGCTTGTCAGAAGAAACAGTATCAGACAAGTCAAATCAGATCCTAATTTTCCTCCAAGAAATAAATATAACAAAAGACATTAAGGCAAGAGGTCTGTGCTGTAACTGCAGATAAAGAAGGCCTATAAAGACAATACTACCAATGGCCTACTGGTCTATAAAAATGCAGTTCTCGTTACTATGAATTAGACTACAGACATGCTGTCTACTGGATGTAATGTAACTCGTTCAGCTGGACCGCTATGACCCAAGGTGCAAAGTTGCATTCATACGAAAAACCAATCACACAGGACACACCAAACTTCAATTGTCACCAATAATTCTAATAAAAGACTAGCAAGGCTACCTGGGACACAAACGTCTCTCTGGATTGCTCCTTGGAGTTAACACCAAGCATACCTTACCACAGGAAGGTATGTGAACTAATCCTTTAGCTCAAGATCTGCAAAAGGTTGGTTGTATCAGCTGTCAATCATATTCAGACACCAATTTATGGTAGGTTCAGTGAGCCCCTACAATCAGGAAATTCTCTTAATAGATACAAACGACACTGTTCCAAGTACACAGCTAACATCATCATAATGTTACTCAACAAGAGCTTAAGATCAGTTCTCAGATGTAAGTCATAGGGCACCTTATTCTGGGCAGGTCTGATGAGTTAGACATAATATTCTACAATAAAACGATAGGAGTGGTTAAAATGCGTCAATGAAATAATGTCCCTCTGATTAAGCTGTGTGCATCCTTACTGGGTGTTCCCGTCACTTATTGTTGTAACTACAAAAATCCCAGCAGGACAGCAGCCAGCAGAGATAGTTACATTTCCTATGGTTTATAGATTAATAATTACACAGACTGTGAAAAATTATCATAAATGTTTGTGTAGTTCTATTTGAAATAAATATTCTTTAGTCCAGAGAGTATTTCAAAGGAGCAGTGGCAAAGGGGTGTAACACTGCAATAAATAAAATAGAATAATTTTTTTTTAAATTGATGTGTCATAACAGGATTTTGTCAGAACAAATACAGTGATATTTTTAAAAAGAATTCTCAACCTACCTCTATTAGTTTCCCATGCTTTAGAACATAACACTCAGAATTAGTCATTTTATGTAACTTGGGAATTCTCTGACCCAGTTCTTCAGGAGAGCTACAACAGGTCTATAGTGACTTGTACCCAACGTGGATGTAATGCATTCTATTCCACCCCTTAATCTTCCTGTTTATGTCAGTTCCTCTCTTTGTTTATCTTGAAAGTTACCACCAGCCTCCTCAGTCAACTTACAGCCTCTGAGCACTTGCATGACTGGTAATCTCTCCCTTATCTTGCTAAAGAACATTTTTACCTCTTTTTCTTGAGCACTCTGTCATTTTACTCTGAGTTTCACCCTGACCACTAGTTCCTAGAGTGAGTCCTTTGAGATTTCTAAATCTCCAGGTCTCATTCGGTCCTTGATTCCTCTATTAAGATTGCTAACAGATGTACCGTCTAATATTTTATTTTAAATTCTCACAATTTCTTAACTTGATAACCTACTTCAGCAACCTTATCTTACACAGGTAGATACCACTCATCTCTGTATTCCTATTCCACCCAGTTGCACAGATCCTTAAATACCATTAAAAAGTTGCTCCACCTCCTGTCAGTTTACATGGTCTGAAAATCTACCTATGAATAAGCATGCATGATTTATTGTTTTAAAACAATTATTCATTTTTAATCACTCACATTCATTAAACCAGAAAAGGCATTCAAATTCATACACTTGGGTACATATTTTGCATCAGCTTTATTTCTCTTTCACCAGATTTTTGGAATATGGTGAAAAATGGGCTCAAATGATGGTTAATAAAATAAAGCATAAAGGTTTTTAATAAGTTCTGTTGAAAAGTTGTCATGTTTTTTCTTAACAGCAGAGTATAGTGAGTTGGTTTGGTAAAACAAAAGCTATCAAAATCACATCTTCACCTTTTATGAAAACTGTATTTGAAATGGGTCACAGAATGGTAATATGCCATTCACATCATATAAAGTGGTCATATAAAGCTTATGTGAAGTAAGTGGTCATATATGCCAATTATACCTGTGGACTAAACCCTCAATCTTATTTCATTTATAATTTAGAACTCTGATAATTCTAGATGTAAATAAAACCACCCACAGGCAAGAGAGGAAAATAGAATTTCATAGGAAATCTCATCCTTTTTACATCCATTAAAATGCCCTCAATAATCCATATCAAACTTAAAATACTTTGTCCAAAACGTTCCAAACTTTACAAATTACAATATAACCTAAGAAGAAATCGAGAGAAATGAGTATCTTTATTTTGCAGAGGCTCCCACAGTAAGGAATCTTTTTGATGAAAATGCGTAGAGGAACTGTGTTAAGATTAAAGCAGACAAGCTAAAAAAAAAACAAAAAACACAAAACCAAAAACCACCACACACCACCAATCAAAACCCAAAACCCACAAAAAAACAGCTTTTCCCTGCCTGAAGAAAATTCTGTCCTGATTCTAAATCTGGCAGTTGCTTTGACCCCGATGTGGGCTGAGAACACACACTAACCAAGTACTGAAAGATTTTTATAATCATTAGAGCAAGGAGTTAGCTGTGGTTTGTCTTTGGTGTTCCAGAAGACACCAGACAAACCACACACCAAGGAAAAAAATATGCCTTTTGCTCCCACATTTTGTATCATTACTGGTAGCAAGCATTACTTCAGTCAAGTAAAATTCTCATTTACCTAGAGATTAGAACATCTCCATTTAGGGTGCATGTTCTTTCCAAGATCATACTGCCCAAAGGAATCAGAGGAAAAATTGTATTTGTTCCCTATTGTGTCAAGGTTAAGTATTGTAGGGCTGGAAGGAAAAGGACAATCACAATGATTTTCGATTAGAGCATATTACTTATATTTTAAATCAAACTCAAAATTCACCAACATTTAATGAATTATCTCGGAGAAACTCCTTCTTTACAAATTAGTGCGTAAAAGTTTGTCATCTGCAATACATTTTCAGTCCTGTAGCTCTCATCAATAGCCTACAGTGAGAAAAAAAATATCATTCTTGAAGGATGTAATGAACATCCTTATAGGATATAAAAATGCTAAGATCATGTGTAGTGAGGTTCTAATAGGTAAGTCCACTGATGGCAACAAAACTTTTTCACAGCTACTTCTAATTTAAATATGAGCTTATCTCTTAAAGATGTTTAGGTTGAACATACCTGAAGTGAAGGACTCCATGGACTAAAATAAAATTCTGACAACCAGCTGGCAGAAAGATCATCATCCTGCATTTCAACTCTCTGCATTAGCTCCCTGCAGAAAAAAGAATTATACCAATGGGCCTGTTAAATGTCTTTCTGGATCTTTAATTCATTTGACAAAGAAACAACTACTTTCATGAATAAATCTCTCCACTGCTCCATTCCAGGTCACAATTTTTCCCTTTGAAGTTTCCTTCATGACTATTCCATGAGTTTCCTTTTTAAGTTTCTACAAAGTAGAGTGATTGTTTGGGCAGCAAAACCCACACAGCTCATGGAAAGAGGTAAATTTTGATTAAATATGTTCACTTACCATTTCAATAAAATAGATTTTCTGCAGTGAGGTTTTCAAATAGTTTTTATTTATTATTTCTGTAGCAATCAAAATGGTCAAATACTCCACAGATGATTCTAATAATAGCTATTGGAATTCTCAACTATAGGTCAAAAGTCTCTCTGCTGACAGCGATTGAAAAGATTGAAAAGGTTCAGGAGAAACTCACGCCACTAAGAAATACCTCAACAGTTTGAAGATGCATTGCTGCCATGGTGATGATGTGCACAGAGAAAAGCATTAGAAAGAAAGTATAGACAGGCAGCAAGACTTCAGTTTGACCTAAATTTCTGCTTATACAATTGGGTAAACTCATGTATCTGCTCAGGCACTTCTGGGCAAGAGGAATAGAATCATAGAATCACTAAGGTTGGAAAGGACCTCTGAGATCATCAAGTCCAACCGTCAACCTAACACCACCGTGCCAACTAGACCATGTCCTGGAGCGCCGCATCTATGCGTTTTTTGAAGATCTCCAGGGACGACGACTCAACCACCTCTCTGGGGAGCCTGTTCCAATGCCTCACTACTCTTTCCGTGAACAAGTTCTTCCTAAGATCCAATCTGAACCTGCCCTGACGCAACTTGAGGCCATTCCCTCTTGTCCTGTCGCTAGCCACTTGGGAGAAGAGACCGACACCCTCCTCACTACAACCTCCTTTCACGTAGTTGTAGAGAGCGATCAGGTCTCCCCTCAGCCTC